>OX454526.1:120165012-120487729 GCA_949715645.1 Portevinia maculata | reverse complement strand
ATAAAGTTAAGTTGCCTGAATTCTAGATTAAATTATCTAACAACGTGCATTTATAGATTTTGTATCTAGATACAAACAAAAAAGTTCAACTTTTTGAATTTTAGCTCCCAGATGCTGCACGGTTTCTTCGATATCTCCTAAACCAGTTGACCTAGAGCAATAAAGTTAAGTTGCCTGAATTCTAGATTAAATTATCTAACAACGTGCATTTATAGATTTTGTATCTAGATACAAACAAAAAAGTTCAACTTTTTGAATTTTAGCTCCCAGATGCTGCACGGTTTCTTCGATATCTCCTAAACCAGTTGACCTTGAGGAATAAAGTTAAGTTGCCTGAATTCTAGATTAAATTATCTAACAACGTGCATTTATAGATTTTGTATCTAGATACAAACAAAAAAGTTCAACTTTTTGAATTTTAGCTCCCAGATGCTGCACGGTTTCTTCGATATCTCCTAAACCAGTTGACCTAGAAGCAATAAAGTTAAGTTGCCTGAATTCTAGATTAAATTATCTAACAACGTGCATTTATAGATTTTGTATCTAGATACAAACAAAAAAGTTCAACTTTTGAATTTTAGCTCCCAGATGCTGCACGGTTTCTTCGATATCTCCTAAACCAGTTGACCTAGAGCAATAAAGTTAAGTTGCCTGAATTCTAGATTAAATTATCTAACAACGTGCATTTATAGATTTTGTATCTAGATACAAACAAAAAAGTTCAACTTTTTGAATTTTAGCTCCCAGATGCTGCACGGTTTCTTCGATATCTCATAAACCAGTTGATCTAGAGCAATAAAGTTAAGTTGCCTGAATTCTAGATTAAATTATCTAACAACGTGCATTTATAGATTTTGTATCTAGATACAAACAAAAAAGTTCAACTTTTTGAATTTTAGCTCCCAGATGCTGCACGGTTTCTTCGATATCTCCTAAACCAGTTGACTTAGAGCAATAAAGTTAAGTTGCCTGAATTCCTAGATTAAATTATCTAACAACGTGCATTTATAGATTTTGTATCTAGATACAAACAAAAAAGTTCAACTTTTTGAATTTTAGCTCCCAGATGCTGCACGGTTTCTTCGATATCTCCTAAACCAGTTGACCTAGAGCAATAAAGTTAAGTTGCCTGAATTCTAGATTAAATTATTTAACAACGTGCATTTATAGATTTTGTATCTAGATACAAACAAAAAAGTTCAACTTTTTGAATTTTAGCTCCCAGATGCTGCACGGTTTCTTCGATATCTCCTAAACCAGTTGACCTAGAGCAATAAAGTTAAGATGACTGAATTCTAGATTAAATTATCTAACAACGTGCATTTATAGATTTTGTATCTAGATACAAACAAAAAAGTTCAACTATTTGAATTTTAGCTCCCAGATGCTGCACGGTTTCTTCGATATCTCCTAAACCAGTTGACCTAGAGCAATAAAGTTAAGTTGCCTGAATTCTAGATTAAATTATCTAACAACGTGCATTTATAGATTTTGTATCTAGATACAAACAAAAAAGTTCAACTTTTTGAATTTAGCTCCCAGATGCTGCACGGTTTCTTCGATATCTCCTAAACCAGTTGACCTAGAGCAATAAAGTTAAGTTGCCTGAATTCTAGATTAAATTATCTAACAACGTGCATTTATAGATTTTGTATCTAGATACAAACAAAAAAGTTCAACTTTTTGAATTTTAGCTCCCAGATGCTGCACGGTTTCTTCGATATCTCCTAAACCAGTTGACCTAGAGCAATAAAGTTAAGTTGCCTGAATTCTAGATTAAATTATCTAACAACGTGCATTTATAGATTTTGTATCTAGATACAAACAAAAAAGTTCAACTTTTTGAATTTTAGCTCCCAGATGCTGCACGGTTTCTTCGATATCTCCTAAACCAGTTGACCTAGAGCAATAAAGTTAAGTTGCCTGAATTCTAGATTAAATTATCTAACAACGTGCATTTATAGATTTTGTATCTAGATACAAACAAAAAAGTTCAACTATTTGAATTTTAGCTCCCAGATGCTGCACGGTTTCTTCGATATCTCCTAAACCAGTTGACCTAGAGCAATAAAGTTAAGTTGCCTGAATTCTAGATTAAATTATCTAACAACGTGCATTTATAGATTTTGTATCTAGATACAAACAAAAAAGTTCAACTTTTTGAATTTTAGCTCCCAGATGCTGCACGGTTTCTTCGATATCTCCTAAACCAGTTGACCTAGAGCAATAAAGTTAAGTTGCCTGAATTCTAGATTAAATTATCTAACAACGTGCATTTATAGATTTTGTATCTAGATACAAACAAAAAAGTTCAACTTTTTGAATTTTAGCTCCCAGATGCTGCACGGTTTCTTCGATATCTCCTAAACCAGTTGACCTAGAGCAATAAAGTTAAGTTGCCTGAATTCTAGATTAAATTATCTAACAACGTGCATTTATAGATTTTGTATCTAGATACAAACAAAAAAGTTCAACTTTTTGAATTTTAGCTCCCAGATGCTGCACGGTTTCTTCGATATCTCCTAAACCAGTTGACCTAGAGCAATAAAGTTAAGTTGCCTGAATTCTAGATTAAATTATCTAACAACGTGCATTTATAGATTTTGTATCTAGATACAAACAAAAAAGTTCAACTTTTTGAATTTTAGCTCCCAGATGCTGCACGGTTTCTTCGATATCTCCTAAACCAGTTGACCTAGAGCAATAAAGTTAAGTTGCCTGAATTCTAGATTAAATTATCTAACAACGTGCATTTATAGATTTTGTATCTAGGTACAAACAAAAAAGTTCAACTTTTTGAATTTTAGCTCCAGATGCTGCACGGTTTCTTCGATATCTCCTAAACCAGTTGACCTAGAGCAATAAAGTTAAGTTGCCTGAATTCTAGATTAAATTAGCTAACGTATCTAGATACAAACAAAAAAGTTCAACTTTTTGAATTTTAGCTCCCAGATGCTGCACGGTTTCTTCGATATCTCCTAAACCAGTTGACCTAGACCAATAAAGTTAAGTTGCCTGAATTCTAGATTAAATTATCTAACAACGTGCATTTATAGATTTTGTATCTAGATACAAACAAATAAGTTCAACTTTTTGAATTTTAGCTTCCCAGATGCTGCACGGTTTCTTCGATATCTCCTAAACCAGTTTACCTAGAGCAATAAAGTTAATTTTCCTGAATTCTAGATTAAATTATCTAACAACGTGCATTTATAGATTTTGTATCTAGATACAAACAAAAAAGTTCAACTTTTTGAATTTTAGCTCCCAGATGCTGCACGGTTTCTTCGATATCTCCTAAACCAGTTGACTTAGAGCAATAAAGTTAAGTTGCCTGAATTCTAGATTAAATTATCTAACAACGTGCATTTATAGATTTTGTATCTAGATACAAACAAAAAAGTTCAACTTTTTGAATTTTAGCTCCCAGATGCTGCACGGTTTCTTCGATATCTCCTAAACCAGTTGACCTAGAGCAATAAAGTTAAGTTGCCTGAATTCTAGATTAAATTATCTAACAACGTGCATTTATAGATTTTGTATCTAGATACAAACAAAAAAGTTCAACTTTTTGAATTTTAGCTCCCAGATGCTGCACGGTTTCTTCGATATCTCCTAAACCAGTTGACCTAGAGCAATAAAGTTAAGTTGCCTGAATTCTAGATTAAATTATCTAACAACGTGCATTTATAGATTTTGTATCTAGATACAAACAAAAAAGTTCAACTTTTTGAATTTTAGCTCCCAGATGCTGCACGGTTTCTTCGATATCTCCTAAACCAGTTGACCTAGAGCAATAAAGTTAAGTTGCCTGAATTCTAGATTAAATTATCTAACAACGTGCATTTATAGATTTTGTATCTAGATACAAACAAAAAAGTTCAACTTTTTGAATTTTAGCTCCCAGATGCTGCACGGTTTCTTCGATATCTCCTAAACCAGTTGACCTAGAGCAATAAAGTTAAGTTGCCTGAATTCTAGATTAAATTATCTAACAACGTGCATTTATAGATTTTGTAAATAGGTACAAACAAAAAGTTCAACTTTTTGAATTTTAGCTCCCAGATGCTGCACGGTTTCTTCGATATCTCTAAACCAGTTGACCTAGAGCAATAAAGTTAAGTTGCCTGAATTCTAGATTAAATTATCTAACAACGTGCATTTATAGATTTTGTATCTAGATACAAACAAAAAAGTTCAACTTTTTGAATTTTAGCTCCCAGATGCTGCACGGTTTCTTCGATATCTCCTAAACCAGTTGACCTAGAGCAATAAAGTTAAGTTGCCTGAATTCTAGATTAAATTATCTAACAACGTGCATTTATAGATTTTGTATCTAGATACAAACAAAAAAGTTCAACTTTTTGAATTTTAGCTCCCAGATGCTGCACGGTTTCTTCGATATCTCCTAAACCAGTTGACCTAGAGCAATAAAGTTAAGTTGCCTGAATTCTAGATTAAATTATCTAACAACGTGCATTTATAGATTTTGTATCTAGGTACAAACAAAAAAGTTCAACTTTTTGAATTTTAGCTCCCAGATGCTGCACGGTTTCTTCGATATCTCCTAAACCAGTTGACCTAGAGCAATAAAGTTAAGTTGCCTGAATTCTAGATTAAATTAGCTAACGTATCTAGATACAAACAAAAAAGTTCAACTTTTTGAATTTTAGCTCCCAGATGCTGCACGGTTTCTTCGATATCTCCTAAACCAGTTGACCTAGACCAATAAAGTTAAGTTGCCTGAATTCTAGATTAAATTATCTAACAACGTGCATTTATAGATTTTGTATCTAGATACAAACAAATAAGTTCAACTTTTTGAATTTTAGCTTCCAGATGCTGCACGGTTTCTTCGATATCTCCTAAACCAGTTTACCTAGAGCAATAAAGTTAATTTTCCTGAATTCTAGATTAAATTATCTAACAACGTGCATTTATAGATTTTGTATCTAGATACAAACAAAAAAGTTCAACTTTTTGAATTTTAGCTCCCAGATGCTGCACGGTTTCTTCGATATCTCCTAAACCAGTTGACTTAGAGCAATAAAGTTAAGTTGCCTGAATTATAGATTAAATTATCTAACAACGTGCATTTATAGATTTTGTATCTAGATACAAACAAAAAAGTTCAACTTTTTGAATTTTAGCTCCCAGATGCTGCACGGTTTCTTCGATATCTCCTAAACCAGTTGACCTAGAGCAATAAAGTTAAGTTGCCTGAATTCTAGATTAAATTATTTAACAACGTGCATTTATAGATTTTGTATCTAGATACAAACAAAAAAGTTCAACTTTTTGAATTTTAGCTCCCAGATGCTGCACGGTTTCTTCGATATCTCCCAAACCAGTTGACCTTGAGCAATATAGTTAAGTTGCCTGAATTCTAGATTAAATTATCTAACAACGTGCATTTATAGATTTTGTATCTAGATACAAACAAAAAAGTTCAACTATTTGAATTTTAGCTCCCAGATGCTGCACGGTTTCTTCGATATCTCCTAAACCAGTTGACCTAGAGCAATAAAGTTAAGTTGCCTGAATTCTAGATTAAATTATCTAACAACGTGCATTTATAGATTTTGTATCTAGATACAAACAAAAAAGTTCAACTTTTTGAATTTTAGCTCCCAGATGCTGCACGGTTTCTTCGATATCTCCTAAACCAGTTGACCTAGAGCAATAAAGTTAAGTTGCCTGAATTCTAGATTAAATTATCTAACAACGTGCATTTATAGATTTTGTATCTAGATACAAACAAAAAAGTTCAACTTTTTGAATTTTAGCTCCCAGATGCTGCACGGTTTCTTCGATATCTCCTAAACCAGTTGACCTAGAGCAATAAAGTTAAGTTGCCTGAATTCTAGATTAAATTATCTAACAACGTGCATTTATAGATTTTGTATCTAGATACAAACAAAAAAGTTCAACTTTTTGAATTTTAGCTCCCAGATGCTGCACGGTTTCTTCGATATCTCCTAAACCAGTTGACCTAGAGCAATAAAGTTAAGTTGCCTGAATTCAAGATTAAATTATCTAACAACGTGCATTTATAGATTTTGTATCTAGATACAAACAAAAAAGTTCAACTTTTTGAATTTTAGCTCCCAGATGCTGCACGGTTTCTTCGATATCTCCTAAACCAGTTGACCTAGAGCAATAAAGTTAAGTTGCCTGAATTCTAGATTAAATTATCTAACAACGTGCATTTATAGATTTTGTATCTAGGTACAAACAAAAAAGTTCAACTTTTTGAATTTTAGCTACCAGATGCTGCACGGTTTCTTCGATATCTCCTAAACCAGTTGACCTAGAGCAATAAAGTTAAGTTGCCTGAATTCTAGATTAAATTATCTAACAACGTGCATTTATAGATTTTGTATCTAGATACAAACAAAAAAGTTCAACTTTTTGAATTTTAGCTCCCAGATGCTGCACGGTTTCTTCGATATCTCCTAAACCAGTTGACCTAGAGCAATAAAGTTAAGTTGCCTGAATTCTAGATTAAATTATCTAACAACGTGCATTTATAGATTTTGAATCTAGGTACAAACAAAAAAGTTCAACTTTTTGAATTTTAGCTCCCAGATGCTGCACGGTTTCTTCGATATCTCCTAAACCAGTTGACCTAGAGCAATAAAGTTAAGTTGCCTGAATTCTAGATTAAATTAGCTAACGTATCTAGATACAAACAAAAAAGTTCAACTTTTTGAATTTTAGCTCCCAGATGCTGCACGGTTTCTTCGATATCTCCTAAACCAGTTGACCTAGACCAATAAAGTTAAGTTGCCTGAATTCTAGATTAAATTATCTAACAACGTGCATTTATAGATTTTGTATCTAGATACAAACAAATAAGTTCAACTTTTTGAATTTTAGCTTCCAGATGCTGCACGGTTTCTTCGATATCTCCTAAACCAGTTTACCTAGAGCAATAAAGTTAATTTTCCTGAATTCTAGATTAAATTATCTAACAACGTGCATTTATAGATTTTGTATCTAGATACAAACAAAAAAGTTCAACTTTTTGAATTTTAGCTCCCAGATGCTGCACGGTTTCTTCGATATCTCCTAAACCAGTTGACCTAGAGCAATAAAGTTAAGTTGCCTGAATTCTAGATTAAATTATCTAACAACGTGCATTTATAGATTTTGTATCTAGATACAAACAAAAAAGTTCAACTTTTTGAATTTTAGCTCCCAGATGCTGCACGGTTTCTTCGATATCTCCTAAACCAGTTGACCTAGAGCAATAAAGTTAAGTTGCCTGAATTCTAGATTAAATTATCTAACAACGTGCATTTATAGATTTTGAATCTAGGTACAAACAAAAAAGTTCAACTTTTTGAATTTTAGCTCCCAGATGCTGCACGGTTTCTTCGATATCTCCTAAACCAGTTGACCTAGAGCAATAAAGTTAAGTTGCCTGAATTCTAGATTAAATTAGCTAACGTATCTAGATACAAACAAAAAAGTTAAACTTTTTGAATTTTAGCTCCCAGATGCTGCACGGTTTCTTCGATATCTCCTAAACCAGTTGACCTAGACCAATAAAGTTAAGTTGCCTGAATTCTAGATTAAATTATCTAACAACGTGCATTTATAGATTTTTAATCTAGATACAAACAAAAAAGTTCAACTTTTTGAATTTTAGCTCCCAGATGCTGCACGGTTTCTTCGATATCTCCTAAACCAGTTGACCTAGAGCAATAAAGTTAAGCTGCCTGAATTCTAGATTAAATTATCTAACAACGTGCATTTATAGATTTTGTATCTAGATACAAACAAAAAAGTTCAACTTTTTGAATTTTAGCTCCCAGATGCTGCACGGTTTCTTCGATATCTCCTAAACCAGTTGACCTAGAGCAATAAAGTTAAGTTGCCTGAATTCTAAATTAAATTATCTAACAACGTGCATTTATAGATTTTGTATCTAGATACAAACAAAAATATATGGTAAAATATATACAAATATGTACAGTAAATGGTAAAATATTCTGTGGTACCATTTCTTAGACCTGGTTTTAATTTTATATCTTCCAAGCAAGGAATCTGCCAAGTCAACACCTCCCATAAACTTGTTGTAGCCCTTGACAATTGTTACGGAGCCGTCCATTGATCCTCAATGCCTTCCTAGTCCCAACTCCTGCCTCCCAATCCACAATCACCTGAAAACAAAAGACAATAATTGACTGGTAAAATATAAACAAATAATTTCAATCGAGACACATAACCTAACATAGTTTATTCCGGCGGACAAACTCCAGTCAAGAGTGAATCCAAGTTGCATGTTCAATTCCCATATCCTTATCCTAGAAATAATTACAATACTAATGCTTAAATCAAAGAAACTAACAGAAATTATATACTTACAATCCTCTCCAATTGATCGACCACTTTGATGTTTTGACAGTTTTATTTTATTGCTATCAGTTTGTCTTCGCTTTCTCCTTTCTTCCATTATCCTTCTTTCCTTTCATCTATATGTTATGTTTCAATTTTAAATTACCCCAATGGGAAATTGGTGGTCCGATCCCAACCCATTCCCGATATCGTTTTGTGAACTGGCTGATCGTGTAGGTATATGTTTTATTTTTACGTTTATTTTTTTGATTATTTATTGATTAGGTTAAATTATGGTTTTTATCACTAGGTTTGGTTTTATTATTTGATTGACTTGACGACTGGAAGGTGAAGTACTTCTTTCCCCTTCCAGGATTAGCTGAATAAGAAGGGAAATTAGAAAAGTATGGGTGAAAGAAAAAGGAGGGAATAGGATACAAATAGAGGACAAAGAAAGAAAGAAAAGAGATGAACGGACAGGAGACTCAAAACAAAAAGAGGGGTATTTTAGACGACGAAATAAGAAAATTGCAAAGTCATCTCCGTCACAACTATTGACTTTTAATCTTCATGAGCGGTCGATGCCCTCAAAGTTAATTGTTTTTTTGAAATTTTCTTTCGGTAATACGCCAATATACGGCGAGAAATAATTGTGCAAATTAATCTTGGGTGAGTTTATTTAAAAAAAAAAAAAAAAGGAAAAGGCAAATAGAAAGCAGATTTATTCGATAAAATCTTAATAGGTAGATACAAATTCGAACTCTGGTGTGGCGGATTTTGAAGGGCGAAGGTCAAGGGATACGAAAAAAAAGTCGCTGCAGAGGTAGGTGAATTTGCGACATTTAATTAAAATAAATTAATAGTACCTACTTTCCTCAAGGTTTGGGTCTTATTTGGGCCACCACTTTTGGCCTGGTGCTCGGACCTCTGCCCCCTATTTGACCTTGGGCCTTAACGCCTTGGTGCCGTGCTGGGACATTTCCGGGTTTAGGTTGTACGGCCACAGAGCCGCAACCAACCAACAGACAAAACAATAACAACAGTGAACAAAGACAATTTGAATAAAATAACAAGATTACAAAAGTGAAAAACATTAAACAGTGACTAAACACAAACAAATCATATACAATAAACATAGAGTGCAGTGCGCCGAAGTGCTCCGCCCCCCTAGGTTGTGCTAACAACAACAAAACGCGCCAAGAAGTGCCGAAACTCACCCCGTAAAACGCAGTGGCGTATAGTTTTAAACCCTTGGCTGGATTGAAGCTTAATTTTAATTTTTTTTTTGATATTTCAAAGCCAACATTTTTTTAAGTGATTTTGAATTCCTTTTTTTGTTTTTTTTGAAATCTTAGCTTTAGTTTATTTTAGTGTTAAATAGTTTCCTTTAATTCGAGTTCTTAAGTAAGGTTAGGGTAATATTTTTTTTGTGAATTCTGCCCTTAATAGTGATAGTGCGCGTATTATAGGCCGTCTTGGCCGTCATCCATCTACGTTCTTCGTCGTGCTGGTACCAGGACAACGGGGGACCGTATAAAATCGTGAGTACGTTAAGTTTTATTTATATATTTGAATTTTAGTTTTAAGCTTAAGTGCAGAATTTTAGATTAAGTTTTTTTTTGAATTTCTTTTGCGGTAGTTTTAAGTTTTTTTATATTGATTAAATATTTGAAATAGCCTTTCATGGCATTGAATTTTGTTTTTTTTTTGTGCATTTGAATATGCGCGGCTAGAGTTTTGCTTTTGGTGTGTGAACGGCTGTGAAGGCCGTCCTTCTATGGATCGACAATGACATAACAGGACAACACGAACTTTGACGACATGACGCGACGACATACGAACTTTTCTCTACAGACATATTAACCTCAATTGTGACTGGAGGGTTCGCCGAGGGGCTATCACTCACAACATCGGCCAGAGTGATAGCTAAGGTTGTGTCGATAGACACAAGGGTGGGCTGGCCAACCTTTGCCAATAACATCTGGCATGTTTCGGGTTCATGACGAACCCGGTATCAAAGAGAGATTTAGGGAAAGTGAGTTGCGGTTAGGGTAAGATAGTTTTAGTGTTGTTTTAAGTTAGCTTAGTTATATTTTAGGGCTTAGCTTTTAATGTTAGATTAGTTAGCTTAAGCTTAGGCTAGTTAGGTTAGTTCGCGTGCTCCTTCCCTTCTCTCTCTTGGGTATCGGCCCAGGTCCTTGGACATTTTCTTTTCCTTCATTTTTGTTTTTTTATCCTTTTTTGTCCGTCCGTGGTCTACGTAGAGTAGCTTCCTTCCTTTTTTTCTCTCTTTTTACAACTTTTTGGCATGGACAAAACGTTTGTTGAGCAGGTGGTATATGGTGAGGGGACAAGAACTACCCCCGTCCGACGAGCTGAGCCGAGCAACCACAAGCATGCCGCGTCCTCCTCACCTGTATCGAAGTTGCCCCTGTGGCTCGACCCTGGTTCCCAACATAACAATGGCGCCCAACGATTTCGGCTAGGCCAGATTGCGACTCCAAGGCGATGATTTTCACTTTCGAAAGTCATCACCTTGGACTTACAACAGCCTTCGCGAATAGTTTAATTTTCAATTTTAATATTTTTTACTTTTCTATCTTTCTTCTTCATGTTCAAGGACTCCTTATGCTTGTGGGTCGGAAGCAGATGGATGACGGCTATTCCAATCCTTAGGCGTATAGCCAGAGGATCTCGTGAGGTAGTCTGAAGTCTGTAAAAGATCTACGCGCGGGTCAAAGTAGGCAGGCCAAATGTTAGCTGCTGCCGAAAGATCAAGGCTTTTCGCCAGTTCTTTCGTGAGGCGTAAACATGGGCCTGTGGACTTTGGCCGTGTTGAAGTGTGCCCTAGAAGTCCTGCCAGCCTAGCATTTGGTTAAGCCGGATAGCGAGTTGTGGTAGGGTGGAAAGGACATATTTCAACACTCGTTATGAAGCCGAGACACCGGTCACAATCCGACTTGACGTAGAGTCGACTTTTACGAACATTTACCTACTTATGCGGACTAACGATCTATAGAACGGTTTGCGGAGAACCGGATCAGTAGTTCACACACCAACGCAGTTCTGCACAAAAAAATAAATAAATAAATAAAACAGATACATACATATATAAAAAAAAAAAAAAAAAAAAACACATAAAAATTTTTTATACATAACAAATAAACAGATAAATAATAACAACAAAATAATGAGTCACAATAGGCAAAGCGACTCGGGGGCGGTCCCTAAAAACACTTCGGCTTGGGACCTACAGTCCTCGCTACCACCACCGGGGAACAGCACGTCCCTCCAAAGTAGAGAACTAAGAGGAAGACGACCCACTACAGGGACATCGGGGTTGGACGTTACTGACTTGACGACCTACTCCTACGACTTTCTTCAACGTAACCCGGACGACTTCACCAACCGACACACTGACATTGACAGAACCAACGAAACGGATCGAAGGTAGCTCCTCCCGTCTCAACGATTCACGAAGAATCAGGGGACGAGCAAACATCCCTTCCAAAACGACGTAACGCCTACGATGAACCGCACAACAGAACAGAACTTACGTTTACAAAGAAAAGGGTTCCACTGGAGAGACAGGACGCCGTACAAACTCAAAACAAACCATCGCTGACACAACGAACAAACCCCATAGCAAGAACGGACAACTTAAGACAAGACAACGTATATGTAGAGGACTGTGACTTACAAGAACAGACTCAGGTAGAGAACGGACAGAGTACGAGACGAATACACCAGATGGTCTCCGTTGCTGCAAGAGAGAAGCCAGGCGAGACGATGGCCATATTCGCCGATACCATGAAAGGCATGATGGTGACCTTTCAGGACAGTCTGAAGGCCATTAATAACAGGCTCAATGACCTCGAGCTCTCTGTTGCAGCACAGCATGAGCCACCTCCACGGACTGACCGACGACAAAACGAGACAACTAGGCAACAACGGTCAGGGGTAACTCGGGAGACTGTCCCAGGGCGGCAACAGGCGGAGGAGCGGCAATCCTTCATAGATGCCGAAAGAAGGGTTCAGTTACCGGTTCACAAGTGGAGGCTCAAATTCGACGGTACGCAGCGGACAATGTCCACTGAAAGCTTTATTTTTAGAGTCGAAACCCTGCAGCTACAGAACGGCCTGTCTGATAACAATTTATTCTCCCAATTCCACCACCTCCTGACTGGCCATGCTGATGCAAAGATGGTACTGGCAGCATATGCAGGAAAATAGGGATGACGAAGGTCAGAACCATTATGACCTCATAAGAGAGTTGCGTAGGCAGTTTGGCGACATTCGCAGAGACCACGAAATTTTGAGGTCGATAATGGACAGAAGACAACTGCCCCATGAGAGCTTCGACGACTTTTACAGCGACATACGTTCACTGACACTACAGATGACAAACCGACCACACGAAAGGGACTTGGTAGACATTATACGACAAAACATTAAAGACCGGGTCGCGACGCTCATCTTCGGATGTTCCATTAGGAGCATCCAAAACTTAAGAGACGAATGTCGACGAGCGGAAAAACATTTAACGGACAGAGACAATAAATTCAAACGCCACGTAACAGAACTCGACGAACACACACATTCACATCATAGACCTTATGATGAGCAGCACGAGGACGAGGACTTGGAGATAGCTGCCCTCCAAAACAACAGACAACAGACAAACCCCTACAGAAGGGCAAATACAAATAGGACTGACCTGAACGGTCAAACGGACATAACGAAAAAGGTAGGAACGAGTCAAATGAGCTGTCCCTCTCAATTTCATTCCCTGACTTGCTTTAGCTGTGGTCAAGGAAGTATAAACTTTCAGTGTTCCAAGTGCCAGGGAAACTCCAAAGTCGGCGGGGCATCCGGGAGCCTTCCGCCGCTGAATCGCACTCACCCGGAAAATCAGACCACGATGAAGCAAGCCAGAGAATGAACGAAAACCTGGGGATCACGGGCACCGACCAACTTCAAATCCTGAAGCGGGAACCGAAGGCCAAAGAAACCTCTATCCGGAACGTGATCCCACGAAAAAGTCTTCATCAAAGGCTTCAAGAATACGCTGAAGCAAGAAAAAGAATCTTTGGCGAGGAAGTGGCCCTGTCTGTTAGCAACAGCAGAAAATATAAAAAAATTAATAGGCTCAGGGAAGCGGGACTGACAATAAATGTCGAAAAGAGTAAGTTTTGTTACCGCGAAATAAAATACCTAGGTTACATAGTCGGCGATGGCTGTTTGCGAACTGATCCGGACAAGGTGTCTGCAGTCGACGACTTTCCGGTACCCAAGACTCCCAAACAACTCCGTCGGTTTCTGGGAATGACAGGTTGGTATCGAAGATTTATTCCGAACTTCGCAGCTTTAGCTGCCCCTATGACCGACTGCCTTAAGAAAGGACTGACTTTCAACATGACGGACGAAGCGCTAAACGCGTTTAAAAAGCTTAAGGCGACTTTGGTGTCCGCACCCATACTGACGAATCCGGACTTCACGAAACGCTTCTACATACAATGTGACGCATCGACAACAGGGGTAGGGAGCGTGATCTTCCAGATGGATGCGGAGAACAACGAACGACCCATAGCATTCATGTCCCAAAAGCTTAATTCCGCTCAGCGAAATTATAGCGTAACGGAACTTGAGTGCTATGCGGCCGTTCTGTCGGTAAAGAAGTTCAGGGCCTATGTTGAAGGACTTCCCTTTACGATTATAACCGATCATGCAAGTCTGAAGTGGCTGATGTCCCAAAAAGATCTATCTGGCCGACTAGCCAGATGGAGCCTAAAACTTCAATTGTTTGACTTCGAGATCGAGCATCGGAGGGGCGTCCAAAATGTAGTCCCTGATACTCTCTCTCGCATCCATATGGAGGAGCTCGCCAACGAACGTGACATACTCCAGGTAGACCTTAGCTCACCATTCTTTTCCTCGGAAGAGTATGATGAGTTAAGGAAAACCGTGACCGAGAAACAAGACCAACTTCCCGACATTTGCGTTTCGAACGGATTCGTATATAAACGAACAGACATTCGGACCGGCGACGCAATACAAGAAGACAGAGCCTGGAAACTCTGGATTCCGAGCGAGTTGCGTGGGAACCTTGTGGAATCAGCCCATAATTCCCCATCTGCAGGTCATGGGGGTATACACAAGACCTTGGCAAAGCTGAGGCAATTTTACTTCTGGCCTGGTATGGCCACTGACGTGGAGCATTGGGTCAAATGCTGCGAAATATGTAAGTGCAATAAGTCCCTGAATGTGATATCTTGACTGCCAATGGGACGGCAGACAATCACAGAGCTACCTTTCCAAAGGCTGTATGTAGACTTTTTAGGACCTTATCCCCGGACAAAGAATGGAAACACACATATATTTATAGTGCTAGATCACTTCATCAAGTACGTTTTCCTAAAACCTATTAGGAAAGCAACGGCAGCCGAGGTAGTTAGATATCTAGAAGAGAACGTATTTCATGTCTTTGGTGTTCCAGAATTTCTTCATTCGGACAACGGGAAACAGTTTGTCTCAGAACTGTTTGCCAGCTTTTTGCAAAAGTATGGGGTCAAACATGTTCGCACCGCGTTCTACTCACCTCAAGCAAATGCATCGGAAAGAGTTAACAGGTCAGTCTTGGCCAAGATCAGGTCCTATCTCAAAGGAGACCAAAAGAACTGGGAGCGACATGTTAGCGATGCGGCGTTTTCCTTGAGGAGTGTGGTGCATGATGCGACTATGTTTGAACCCTACTACGCTTGTTTGGTACCCACATGATCCAACATGCAGGGGCCTATGAAATCCTCAGACGACTGGACAACATCAAAGGCATGAATACTGAAGTAGTCCCAAAAAATGACAAACTAGAGCTAATTAGGACCAAAATATTTGACAATCTAGTAAAAGCCCATGAAAAGGGAACCAGAACGTATAACACACGGAGTAGGGAGGTGCAATATAGGGTAGGACAAATAATATACAGACGAAATTTCAAGCAGAGTAACGCACTTGACAACTATAATGCAAAACTTGGTCCAAAGTTTATAAAAGGAATCATCCTGAAGAGAGTTGGGAACTCCCTATACGAAGTAGGAAACGTCAGCGGGGAAAAAGCCGGCGTATATCATGCCAAGGACCTTCATTCGTGAACAAACCACTTGACGCACTCGTGCCTGCCGTTGCTTACTAGCTTATCTGTGATACTTACGTCGGGACGACTTTCCTAGATTATTTACTTATTGTAGAACATAGTTTATTTATTTATTTATAGAGTTTTTATTTATTCATATAGTTTATTTAGTTATAACCTATTTTATCCATTGACTTCCATAGTTCTAAGTATTTTTATCTAGTTATTGACTTTATTTGCATTTCTACCTGTGATATTTATCTTATGTGATGTTCTTTTATGTTATTTATTTATTTATTCTCATAGCTTATTTATTTGTTATCATATTGACCTATTTACTTTTCTTTATTTATAGTTTTGCGTAATATTTACACCAAGGCGTCCGATTATGTTATTTATTTATTTATTTTCATACGTTATTTGTCTATCTTCAATTTGAATTATTGATTTACATAGTTTATTTACTTATGTCAGTCTTAACCTTCTTTCCACACACTTTTACACTTTCGGAGTTTCAAGGGAATAGCCCGGTTAGCATCTGTACATCTCAGGGAGTAGGCCCTTGCCCCACGTTGGCAGTATAAATCCCAGGTCGAGCCGAACGATTGTTGACTCCGTTTATTTTACGAGTTCGTTTGCCTCACGACCACTCGGCAAACGCCTTCGAGCCTGTTACGGAGCCGTCCATTGATCCTCAATGCCTTCCTAGTCCCAACTCCTGCCTCCCAATCCACAATCACCTGAAAACAAAAGACAATAATTGACTGGTAAAATATAAACAAATAATTTCAATCGAGACACATAACCTAACATAGTTTATTCCGGCGGACAAACTCCAGTCAAGAGTGAATCCAAGTTGCATGTCCAATTCCCATATCCTTATCCTAGAAATAATTACAATACTAATGCTTAAATCAAAGAAACTAACAGAAATTATATACTTACAATCCTCTCCAATTGATCGACCACTTTGATGTTTTGACAGTTTTATTTTATTGCTATCAGTTTGTCTTCGCTTTCTTCTTTCTTCCATTATCCTTCTTTCCTTTCATCTATATGTTATGTTTCAATTTTAAATTACCCCAATGGGAAATTGGTGGTCCGATCCCAACCCATTCCCGATATCGTTTTGTGAACTGGCTGATCGTGTAGGTATATGTTTTATTTTTACGTTTATTTTTTTGATTATTTATTGATTAGGTTAAATTATGGTTTTTATCACTAGGTTTGGTTTTATTATTTAATTGACTTGACGACTGGAAGGTGAAGTACTTCTTTCCCCTTCCAGGATTAGCTGAATAAGAAGGGAAATTAGAAAAGTATGGGTGAAAGAAAAAGGAGGGAATAGGATACAAATAGAGGACAAAGAAAGAAAGAAAAGAGATGAACGGACAGGAGACTCAAAACAAAAGGAGGGGTATTTTAGACGACGAAATAAGAAAATTGCAAAGTCATCTCCGTCACAACTGTTGACTTTTAATCTTCATGAGCGGTCGATGCCCTCAAAGTTAATTGTTTTTTTGAAATTTTCTTTCGGTAATACGCCAATACACGGCGAGAAATAATTGTGCAAATTAATCTTGGGTGAGTTTATTTAAAAAAAAAAAAAAAAGGAAAAGGCAAATAGAAAGCAGATTTATTCGATAAAATCTTAATAGGTAGATACAAATTCGAACTCTGGTGTGGCGGATTTTGAAGGGCGAAGGTCAAGGGATACGAAAAAAAAAGTCGCTGCAGAGGTAGGTGAATTTGCGACATTTAATTAAAATAAATTAATAGTACCTACTTTCCTCAAGGTTTGGGTCTTATTTGGGCCACCACTTTTGGCCTGGTGCTCGGACCTCTGCCCCCTATTTGACCTTGGGCCTTAACGCCTTGGTGCCGTGCTGGGACATTTCCGGTTTTAGGTTGTACGGCCACAGAGCCGCAACAAACCAACAGACAAAACAATAACAACAGTGAACAAAGACAATTTGAATAAAATAACAAGATTACAAAAGTGAAAAACATTAAACAGTGACTAAACACAAACAAATCATATGCAATAAACATAGAGTGCAGTGCGCCGAAGTGCTCTGCCCCCCTAGGTTGTTCTAACAACAACAAAACGCGCCAAGAAGTGCCGAAACTCACCCCGTAAAACGCCAGTGGCGTATAGTTTTAAACCCTTGGCTGGATTGAAGCTTAATTTTAATTTTTTTTTGATATTTCAAAGCCAACATTTTTTTAAGTGATTTTGAATTCCTTTTTTTGTTTTTTTGAAATCTTAGCTTTAGTTTATTTTAGTGTTAAATAGTTTCCTTTAATTCGAGTTCTTAAGTAAGGTTAGGGTAATATTTTTTTTGTGAATTCTGCCCTTAATAGTGATAGTGCGCGTATTATAGGCCGTCTTGGCCGTCATCCATCTACGTTCTTCGTCGTGCTGGTACCAGGACAACGGGGGACCGTATAAAATCGTGAGTACGTTAAGTTTTATTTATATATTTGAATTTTAGTTTTAAGCTTAAGTGCTGAATTTTAGATTAAGTTTTTTTTTGAATTTCTTTTGCGGTAGTTTTAAGTTTTTTTATATTGATTAAATATTTGAAATAGCCTTTCATGGCATTGAATTTTGGTTTTTTTTTTGTGCATTTGAATATGCGCGGCTAGAGTTTTGCTTTTGGTGTGTGAACGGCTGTGAAGGCCGTCCTTCTATGGATCGACAATGACATAACAGGACAACACGAACTTTGACGACATGACGCGACGACATACGAACTTTTCTCTACAGACATATTGACCTCAATTGTGACTGGAGGGTTCGCCGAGGGGCTATCACTCACAACATCGGCCAGAGTGATAGCTAAGGTTGTGTCGATAGACACAAGGGTGGGCTGGCCAACCTTTGCCAATAACATCTGGCATGTTTCGGGTTCATGACGAACCCGGTATCAAAGAGAGATTTAGGGAAAGTGAGTTGCGGTTAGGGTAAGATAGTTTTAGTGTTGTTTTAAGTTAGCTTAGTTATATTTTAGGGCTTAGCTTTTAATGTTAGATTAGTTAGCTTAAGCTTAGGCCAGTTAGGTTAGTTCGCGTGCTCCTTCCCTTCTCTCTCTTGGGTATCGGCCCAGGTCCTTGGACATTTTCTTTTCCTTCATTTTTGCTTTTCTATCCTTTTTTGTCCGTCCGTGGTCTACGTAGAGTAGCTTCCTTCCTTTTTTTCTCTCTTTTTACAACTTTTTGGCATGGACAAAACGTTTGTTGAGCAGGTGGTATATGGTGAGGGGACAAGAACTACCCCCGTCCGACGAGCTGAGCCGAGCAACCACAAGCATGCCGCGTCCTCCTTACCTGTATCGAAGTTGCCCCTGTGGCTCGACCCTGGTTCCCAACATAACACAATAGCTGGACAATCCACTTCATTGATTCCTTGGTTTTTTCACGCCTCTGAGATTTAGAAATTGGCTTCTCTCCAATGAAATTAGAATTGATTGTAACTACTTTTGTGTCCTTCCAAGCAACTACAGCCAGATCCATACCATCAATGCTGCCTACTACTTCATAAGAAACACCCCGCTCTTTACTTTTCCAGTATTTGTCGTCGGGAAGCTTACAGTTTGGTAAACGATTTCTTCTGACGGTTCCCAGACTTAGAATTCCTTCAACATAAAAATAAAAGTACATAATGTAAAAAAAGCGCTTACGTTTGATATTGGCTACATACCTTTTCTATAAAGCTGAGAAATTAATGGTATCGAAGTGTAATAATTATCGAAATATATTTTGAAATACATGTCGTGGGAAACATTTTGAACGACATTGGAACTAGCGCCTAAATTAACTTCAGTGGGCAAGCGAAATCGATCATTATTTTCCTGCCCAGTATAGAGCTCAAAATTGTAAGCATACCCAGATGCTCCACACAAAACAAAATTTGTAACCCCATTTATGAGGCTTCGCAGGAAGATACTGTTTTATGTAGTTTCTCGCTTTTGTTGAGCACATTTGTTCATCCACACATAAAAACTCTTCAAAGGGAACTTTTTGGGAGTTTTGTATCAGTTTGTTTATGAGAGGACAAATTTTGTGGATGCGATAATGAGCAATGTTCGATTTTGGAACCATTTTTACTTTGTCATTGAAATGAAGAAATTGACGAATTTTCCCGAATTTATTTACAGACATTGTACTCTGAATAAGTTCATTGCCTATAATTGGCTTCCAAGAACGTCGTATGTCAGGAATCTGCAGAATTGACATTAGCATGCAAATACCAATGTATTTTTGAATCTCAACTGCCGTTACAGCGAACTGTTTGCCTGGATCACATTGGCAAGCATACAAATTAGAATCAGCTACGATTGATTCAATGATGTCGTTATCAAAAATAAAATTGAAGAACGCATAGGGTGTGCTTAGTTCCATAATATTAGTGGGTAATTTCCGAACTACCCTTGAATTCTAAATTTTCGCCACGAAATTCAACTTTTTTCCAAATCATTTTGGAATAATTGGCCTTAATGGTCTTTAGTTCTTCAGCTGGTGACGGACGGGCAGTCACGACATTTAGATTTTCTGCAATGATAATCGTCAAAGACTCAATGTCAATTTGAACATCTTCCTGGATCTCGATACCTTCAGCAGAATTTAAATGTTCTGGCTCCTCGTTTCTTGCTTTCGTTAAACTTTTCGACTCTACATCAAAATCAGCATTATCCAAAACATTCCCAACTTCACATTCATCCTCACTCTCATCCCAATTGCTTATCAATTTTAAAATTTCTTCATTAGATATAATTTTTGACCCCATTGAAATCTAAAAAAAACTATATATAACACAGGTGAACAAAAAAAAAATTTTTTTTTGAGTGTTATTTAAACTATATTTTCTGATGATGTGCATCGAAAAGTAAATAGAAACACCAATAATGATTAATAAAGTTTGCTTTTGTGGTAAATATCATGAAAAGTTTACATTCCGTACTTTGTTAGATTTTTTCAAGAGCCTTTGCAATTATGATGCAAGAGAGAGATGTGGGGGTCTGTAGGTGTGAAGAGGCGACTAGTGTAATGTCAAGGCAGTATAAGCGTGCACGTTGTAAAGGCATAACCTATTTTTTTGTCTCGCGGTTATCAAAAATGTCATCGAAAAGTGTAAAAACGACGTTGACTCTTTTTGCTTTGTTTGCGGTGAATTTATTAAAGTGAGAGACAAAAAAATAAGTTTATCATCGAATTTGACACTTTGCGAAGCCTATGAAGCTTATTTTAACTTGCCCGTGCGAAATCAAAATAAAAAATGGACACCTCACTTCTCGTGTAACAACTGCAAAAACACTTTAGAAGGTATGAACATGCAGTCTTTATTCAAAGAACTTTTATGCGACAATATTATGTACATATTTTCAACATTTTCGTAGCTTGGTATCGAGGAGAAAAAAGAAAGATGAAATTCGCAGTACCAAGAATATGGAGGGAGCCTACTGATCACATCAATGATTGCTATTTTGGTGTCGTACATCCACGTAAGCGTGGCGCTGGCAAAAATGCCAAGAAGATTCAGTATCCAGATCTACCTTCAACGTCTGCTCCAGTACCACACAGTGAAAATTTTCCAGCCCCTGTTAGTCCAAAAATGAAAGAAGAAGAACCATTACCGCTGTCACAAGTATCAAGTAGTGTAGTCAGTGATTTCGTGATACCATCATCGTCTGTTGAACCACATCTCATCAATTCAAAATACTTAAATGACTTGGTAAGCGATTTAAACCTGCCCAAGCTCAAAGCAGAAATATTAGCTTCACGGCTAAAACAGTGGAATTTGCTCGACTCTGATGTCAAAATAAGTAGGAATACGAAGGAAGATGGACTATGCTACTGCAATGATGTAAAAGGTTTATTTGATGCAATCGGAATCAATTTCATTTCATCAGAATGGCGCCTTTTCATCGACAGCTCTACAAGAAGCTTGAAAGCAGTCCTCCTTAATAATGGAAATAAATTTCCATCGCTCCCTCTGGCCCATTCTGTCATGCTAAAAGAAAATTACGATAGTGTAAAAATGGTTCTTCGAGTTTTAAAATATGAAGAACATGCATGGCCCGTCATAGGGGACATTATCCATGTTACCTTTGTTTATGGGATAGCAGAGCCGATGCACTACACTACACGCAGCACTCATGGCCTCAACGAAGCGATTTTCAAATCGGACAACATAATATCAAAAATACCCCAATTGTACAGCCTGAACATGTTTTAATGCCTCCACTGCACATAAAATTAGGGCTTATGAAGCAGTTCGTAAAGGCTCTTCGTCAAGACTCTGAAGCCTTTCAATATCTTAAATCATTTTTCCCGAAACTTTCAGAAGCTAAAATCAAAGCTGGTATTTTCGTAGGTCCACAAATAAGGAAAATAATGGCGTGTGAAAACTTTATACAGCTCCTGAGCAGCCATGAAAAACAAGCGTGGCTCAGTCTTAAAGGAGTAATCCATGGCTTCCTTGGCAACAAAAAGGCTGACAATTATAAAGAGCTGATTTCTAATATGGTTGTAAGCTTCAAAGTCATGGGTTGCAGAATGTCACTTAAAGTGCACATGCTTCATGCGCACTTAGACAAATTTAAAGATAACTTGGGTGAATATTCAGAAGAGCAGGGGGAACGCTTCCACCAAGATATAATGAATTTCGAACAACGTTATCAAGGACAATACAATGAAAATATGATGGGTGATTACATTTGGGGCCTCATACGAGAAAGTTCTTACTTTCACAAGAGAAATACAAAAAATATTCATTTTTAGACTTTGTTTTTACATTTGTTTTTGAATTTTTGTATTTATTTATCTTTTTCTATAATAATAAAAGTTTAAAAATATATATAATTCATAGCTTGTTTTCCTTTAAAATATAAATAAAACTGAAAATAGGGGTTTTCCAGCAAATTTGAAATTTCGTTCTGGTAGCTACAAATTTGCTATTTTTTAGTTAGGCATAAGTAATCAAAATCCGCGGTACAGAACTCAGACTCAAAATTCATGTTGACCGGTGTAATCAATTGTATTTACTGCATGGACTATCATTATACCATATATGATAAGTGCATTTTGAATTCGTTGTTGCCTGAAATATCATATATGATATCTACGATTTTATGTTCATGTTTCTTTGTAAATATGTAATTTTTCAACTCGAACTTTTATAAAAATCAAGTAATAATAATATTTTCGTAAAAATATATAAAAAAATTGGTACTTACCTAATTTGTTTATTAATTGTTGGCACAAAACAAAATTTTTCGTAAGAGCCTAAAAACACAAACCGTCACTCTTCGCACTTTTTGGGTAGCAATAAATGTTACGACCGAACAAAATCACTCAACTCTGGATGTGGATGTGATTGTGTTTGTGAGAATATGCACTCACTGATTGGAAATTTACCGTAAAATAAAAAACGAGTGTAAGCATGAGACAAAAAAAGATATCATATATGATATGCTATGCAGTAAAGGGTAAAGAGTATGCATTGCAAATATTACCGGGAATGGAAGACAACAAAAATAATTACAAATATGTATATTCAAATAATGTTACGGACATTGTATAGAAACTTTTTTTTTAGATGTTCTCAAGTCGTTAGGCGGAGTATACTGTAAAGTCTATATACAAAGTCTTAGGGTACTAAGTGTAATTAGCAGAGTAACAATCCATGCAGGTTAATTCAGATTTGTCAACTTTAGTTGTAATTGAGCAATAATTCGGCTCATGCACGTTTTTACATCTTACACACCTGGAGCTCGACTATGTAACTCAATTCTACAATAAAATCGTTCGAATTTGATTTTAGTTTTCAAATTATCTGTCAACTTAAATTTAAGTTTCGTTTAAATTCTTGACATTTTAAGAAATATAGGCGACATAATTTACATCTGATTCTAATTGAGTGCATAGCACAAGTAAAAGTAGAATTGGAAATGGCTTTCGAATAGATTCGAAAGCAGAATCGAGTTACGTAGTAGGGCCCCTGTTTTAATACGCACAATATGCACTCAAGTGGTCAAATCTTTGGCAGTTAAAACATTGCAGAATATTATTTCGCTTAATAGATTCCCAACGAATCTTATGTCTTAATATATGTTTAATATTTTTTAGTTTGTCTAGAGTTTCTTTATAGTCGGCGGTACAAATGTATTTACCAAGAATGATTTCATTCTCTTTCGACCATTTTGTTGAAAATGGCTTGATCAGCACTTGATCAGCTTGATCATTCTGCCTAGGCCTCTATTCTCGAAGCGAATGTTTTCTCAATTACCTGTACAATTTTAATGAGAAAATCCAAGATAGTTTTCGAGCTTAAGCACTTGATGAAAATTGGGGGCACCACTCGTCTTTCGTTTTCGAAATGGATGTATTAATGTTGACCTGCTGGAGGTTTGGTTGATGCTGACTAGGCGAGTTGTTGTCCTGGTCTAGTATAGAAAATCTATTCTTTGCGTATTTATCAGCAAAGGCAGCTTTTTTCGAAGAGGTGGCTGGTAGATGGCCAGATCTTCTTTTTCCGTTGATTACCTTTGGGTTAGTAGTGGCGTCATTTCCCAATATTCTCTAAAGATCATTTTCAGCTTCATTATTAAACAATGAAATGTTATTATTTCCCCAGATCGAAATAGGAACAGTTGCGTTAAAAAAATGTTTGTCCATTATTTTCGGTTAAAATGTTTGCGTTAAAAGCATTTGAATTTTTATTGTTAGTATTATTTGGCAGCGTTGCTGCGTTTACATTTTCTTTATTGGTTTGAGTAATCACATTACTGTGCATATTACCGTCGGCTCTCTTAGGGCACTCAGTGTAATTAGCAGGGTGACCCGGCAGAGCACAATTTATGCAGGTTAATTTAGAATTGTCAACTTTAGTTGTAATTGAGCAAGAATTCGGCTCATGCACGTTTTTACATTTTACACACCTGTTTTGGTACGCACAATATTCACTCACGTGGCCAAATCATTGGCACTTAAAACATTGCGGAACATTATTCCGCTTAATAGATTCCCAACGAATCTTATGTCTTAATATATGTTTAATATTTTTTATTGATTCAATGATGTCGTTATCAAAAATAAAATTGAAGAACGCATAGGGTGTGCTTAGTTCCATAATATTAGTGGGTAATTTCCGAACTACCCTTGAATTCTAAATTTTCGCCACGAAATTCAACTTTTTTCCAAATCATTTTGGAATAATTGGCCTTAATGGTCTTTAGTTCTTCAGCTGGTGACGGACGGGCAGTCACGACATTTAGATTTTCTGCAATGATAATCGTCAAAGACTCAATGTCAATTTGAACATCTTCCTGGATCTCGATACCTTCAGCAGAATTTAAATGTTCTGGCTCCTCGTTTCTTGCTTTCGTTAAACTTTTCGACTCTACATCAAAATCAGCATTATCCAAAACATTCCCAACTTCACATTCATCCTCACTCTCATCCCAATTGCTTATCAATTTTAAAATTTCTTCATTAGATATAATTTTTGACCCCATTGAAATCTAAAAAAAACTATATATAACACAGGTGAACAAAAAAAAAATTTTTTTTTGAGTGTTATTTAAACTATATTTTCTGATGATGTGCATCGAAAAGTAAATAGAAACACCAATAATGATTAATAAAGTTTGCTTTTGTGGTAAATATCATGAAAAGTTTACATTCCGTACTTTGTTAGATTTTTTCAAGAGCCTTTGCAATTATGATGCAAGAGAGAGATGTGGGGGTCTGTAGGTGTGAAGAGGCGACTAGTGTAATGTCAAGGCAGTATAAGCGTGCACGTTGTAAAGGCATAACCTATTTTTTTGTCTCGCGGTTATCAAAAATGTCATCGAAAAAGTGTAAAAACGACGTTGACTCTTTTTGCTTTGTTTGCGGTGAATTTATTAAAGTGAGAGACAAAAAAATAAGTTTATCATCGAATTTGACACTTTGCGAAGCCTATGAAGCTTATTTTAACTTGCCCGTGCGAAATCAAAATAAAAAATGGACACCTCACTTCTCGTGTAACAACTGCAAAAACACTTTAGAAGGTATGAACATGCTGTCTTTATTCAAAGAACTTTTATGCGACAATATTATGTACATATTTTCAACATTTTCCTAGCTTGGTATCGAGGAGAAAAAAGAAATCAATGATTGCTATTTTGGTGTCGTACATCCACGTAAGCGTGGCGCTGGCAAAAATGCCAAGAAGATTCAGTATCCAGATCTACCTTCAACGTCTGCTCCAGTACCACACAGTGAAAATTTTCCAGTCCCTGTTAGTCCAAAAATGAAAGAAGAAGAACCATTACCGCTGTCACAAGTATCAAGTAGTGTAGTCAGTGATTTCGTGATACCATCATCGTCTGTTGAACCACATCTCATCAATTCAAAATACTTAAATGACTTGGTAAGCGATTTAAACCTGCCCAAGCTCAAAGCAGAAATATTAGCTTCACGGCTAAAACAGTGGAATTTGCTCGACTCTGATGTCAAAATAAGTAGGAATACGAAGGAAGATGGACTATGCTACTGCAATGATGTAAAAGGTTTATTTGATGCAATCGGAATCAATTTCATTTCATCAGAATGGCGCCTTTTCATCGACAGCTCTACAAGAAGCTTGAAAGCAGTCCTCCTTAATAATGGAAATAAATTTCCATCGCTCCCTCTGGCCCATTCTGTCATGCTAAAAGAAAATTACGATAGTGTAAAAATGGTTCTTCGAGTTTTAAAATATGAAGAACATGCATGGCCCGTCATAGGGGACATTATCCATGTTACCTTTGTTTATGGGATAGCAGAGCCGATGCACTACACTACACGCAGCACTCATGGCCTCAACGAAGCGATTTTCAAATCGGACAACATAATATCAAAAATACCCCAATTGTACAGCCTGAACATGTTTTAATGCCTCCACTGCACATAAAATTAGGGCTTATGAAGCAGTTCGTAAAGGCTCTTCGTCAAGACTCTGAAGCCTTTCAATATCTTAAATCATTTTTCCCGAAACTTTCAGAAGCTAAAATCAAAGCTGGTATTTTCGTAGGTCCACAAATAAGGAAAATAATGGCGTGTGAAAACTTTATACAGCTCCTGAGCAGCCATGAAAAACAAGCGTGGCTCAGTCTTAAAGGAGTAATCCATGGCTTCCTTGGCAACAAAAAGGCTGACAATTATAAAGAGCTGATTTCTAATATGGTTGTAAGCTTCAAAGTCATGGGTTGCAGAATGTCACTTAAAGTGCACATGCTTCATGCGCACTTAGACAAATTTAAAGATAACTTGGGTAAATATTCAGAAGAGCAGGGGGAACGCTTCCACCAAGATATAATGAATTTCGAACAACGTTATCAAGGACAATACAATGAAAATATGATGGGTGATTACATTTGGGGCCTCATACGAGAAAGTTCTTACTTTCACAAGAGAAATACAAAAAATATTCATTTTTAGACTTTGTTTTTACATTTGTTTTTGAATTTTTGTATTTATTTATCTTTTTCTATAATAATAAAAGTTTAAAAATATATATAATTCATAGCTTGTTTTCCTTTAAAATATAAATAAAACTGAAAATAGGGGTTTTCCAGCAAATTTGAAATTTCGTTCTGGTAGCTACAAATTTGCTATTTTTTAGTTAGGCATAAGTAATCAAAATCCGCGGTACAGAACTCAGACTCAAAATTCATGTTGACCGGTGTAATCAATTGTATTTACTGCATGGACTATCATTATACCATATATGATAAGTGCATTTTGAATTCGTTGTTGCCTGAAATATCATATATGATATCTACGATTTTATGTTCATGTTTCTTTGTAAATATGTAATTTTTCAACTCGAACTTTTATAAAAATCAAGTAATAATAATTTTTTTTTTGTAAAAATATATAAAAAAATTGGTACTTACCTAATTTGTTTATTAATTGTTGGCACAAAACAAAATTTTTCGTAAGAGCCTAAAAACACAAACCGTCACTCTTCGCACTTTTTGGGTAGCAATAAATGTTACGACCGAACAAAATCACTCAACTCTGGATGTGGATGTGATTGTGTTTGTGAGAATATGCACTCACTGATTGGAAATTTACCGTAAAATAAAAAACGAGTGTAAGCATGAGACAAAAAAAAGATATCATATATGATATGCTATGCAGTAAAGGGTAAAGAGTATGCATTGCAAATATTACCGGGAATGGAAGACAACAAAAATAATTACAAATATGTATATTCAAATAATGTTACGGACATTGTATAGAAACTTTTTTTTTAGATGTTCTCAAGTCGTTAGGCGGAGTATACTGTAAAGTCTATATACAAAGTCTTAGGGTACTAAGTGTAATTAGCAGAGTAACAATCCATGCAGGTTAATTCAGATTTGTCAACTTTAGTTGTAATTGAGCAATAATTCGGCTCATGCACGTTTTTACATCTTACACACCTGGAGCTCGACTATGTAACTCAATTCTACAATAAAATCGTTCGAATTTGATTTTAGTTTTCAAATTATCTGTCAACTTAAATTTAAGTTTCGTTTAAATTCTTGACATTTTAAGAAATATAGGCGACATAATTTACATCTGATTCTAATTGAGTGCATAGCACAAGTAAAAGTAGAATTGGAAATGGCTTTCGAATAGATTCGAAAGCAGAATCGAGTTACGTAGTAGGGCCCCTGTTTTAATACGCACAATATGCACTCAAGTGGTCAAATCTTTGGCAGTTAAAACATTGCAGAATATTATTTCGCTTAATAGATTCCCAACGAATCTTATGTCTTAATATATGTTTAATATTTTTTAGTTTGTCTAGAGTTTCTTTATGGTCGGCGGTACAAATGTATTTACCAAGAATGATTTCATTCTCTTTCGACCATTTTGTTGAAAATGGCTTGATCAGCACTTGATCAGCTTGATCATTCTGCCTAGGCCTCTATTCTCGAAGCGAATGTTTTCTCAATTACCTGTACAATTTTAATGAGAAAATCCAAGATAGTTTTCGAGCTTAAGCACTTGATGAAAATTGGGGGCACCACTCGTCTTTCGTTTTCGAAATGGATGTATTAATGTTGACCTGCTGGAGGTTTGGTTGATGCTGACTAGGCGAGTTGTTGTCCTGGTCTAGTATAGAAAATCTATTCTTTGCGTATTTATCAGCAAAGGCAGCTTTTTTCGAAGAGGTGGCTGGTAGATGGCCAGATCTTCTTTTTCCGTTGATTACCTTTGGGTTAGTAGTGGCGTCATTTCCCAATATTCTCTAAAGATCATTTTCAGCTTCATTATTAAACAATGAAATGTTATTATTTCCCCAGATCGAAATAGGAACAGTTGCGTTAAAAAAATGTTTGTCCATTATTTTCGGTTAAAATGTTTGCGTTAAAAGCATTTGAATTTTTATTGTTAGTATTATTTGGCAGCGTTGCTGCGTTTACATTTTCTTTATTGGTTTGAGTAATCACATTACTGTGCATATTACCGTCGGCTCTCTTAGGGCACTCAGTGTAATTAGCAGGGTGACCCGGCAGAGCACAATTTATGCAGGTTAATTTAGAATTGTCAACTTTAGTTGTAATTGAGCAAGAATTCGGCTCATGCACGTTTTTACATTTTACACACCTGTTTTGGTACGCACAATATTCACTCACGTGGCCAAATCATTGGCACTTAAAACATTGCGGAACATTATTCCGCTTAATAGATTCCCAACGAATCTTATGTCTTAATATATGTTTAATATTTTTTAGTTTGTTTAGAGTTTTATCGTAGCTTCGGCGGTACAAATACTCGTATATATACTAAGATCGATTCCATTCTCTTTCGACCATTTTGTTGAAAATGGCTTGATCATGGCGCCAAATTTCCTCCTCTGTGACTTTCTTAGAAAAGCCGTCTGCAAGGCCTTAAAGAAATATCGAAAACGTATATATGTGCCGAAGCACGGAAGAAAAGGCCTGAGCTTTCATGTTCCGAAGTATCTTCATAAGAGAAGAATGTAAATCTACATCCATAACATGAATTTTCATTCTGCCTAGGCCTCTATTCTCGAAGCAAATGTTTTCTAAATTACCTGTGTAATTTTTATTGAGAAAATCCAAGATAGTTTTCGAGCTTAAGCCCTTGACGAAAATTGGGGGGCACCACTCGTCCTTCGTTTTCGAAATGGGTTGATTAATGTTGACCTGCTGGAGGTTGGGTTGATGCTGACTAGGCGAGTTGTTGTCCTGGTCCAGTAAAGAAAATCTATTGTTTGCGTATTTATCAGCAAAGGTAGCTTCTTTCGAAGAGGTGGCTGCTAGAAGACCAGAGCTTCTTTTTCCGTTGATAACTTTTTGGTAGTAGTACTCGCGTCATTTCTTAATATTCTCTGAAGCTCATTTTCAGCTTCATTATTAAACACTGAAATTTTATTATTTCCTCAGATCGAAATAGGAACAGTTGAGTTAAAATTTATTAAAATAGATGATGTCAATTATTGTCGGTTAAAATTTTTGCGTTAAAAACATTTGAATTTTCATTGTCAGCATAGTTTGTCAGCAATGCTGCATTTGCATTTTCTTTATGGGTTTGAGTAATCACATTATTGTTCATATTACCATCACCAACACCATCAGAAGTGTCCATGTGTTCACTATTGTTCGTGCTATTGGTACCGTTATAAACTTCACAGATTTCATTTATTTCTTTAATATCTTTTTGCGATAAAAGTGAAGATGGTGGTATAAATTGTTTATTTATCAGTTTTGCCTGGTTCAAGGGGGTGATGCCTTTGAGGAGGCAAACCTTTTGAGTCGGATCTTATTGTTTTACAATCAAGTCACTGTTTACTGTTTATTTTATTTTTATTTATTATTATGATATTTTTTACAAGTAAAAAATTCTAGCACGCAGAAGCACGTCTTACTCGAACGAAGTCCACAAACAGAATCTTGTTGATTTAGTACGTTGGTTGTGATTCTGACGTTCACTTGGCAGGTTGATTTTTTTGACAGCATCAAAGTTAATGCCTCCTAGCATTTGTTGTAACTCGTGCTCTCCATCCATTTTATCATAGATAAGATTCTTATTATGATTTAAATAAAACGATTTATTTTCAATTAAAATTGCATTATTTTTTATTCGATCTGTTTAATTTCGTTTATAGTCTCTTATTATCTTTCTGTAATGAAGGAGTATTCGTTGCCTTAGTTGCATTTTCTTTGAAAGATCGCGCTGCAGAAAAACACCCATGTCTTTTAGCTTGTATGCATTTTTAAGCATTTTCAAAGTAACTTCACTTAAGCCGGTATTTACATTCACTTTAGTTGTATTACCATTTTCACTTATTTTTACAGATTCTGAAAACTGTACACGCAATCATTTCCAAGTAAAATCCGAGTGACATATCTTTTCTTCTGCATCTGTACAAGGAATTGAAATGATTATGTGTTTGCTTCTTAGTTCTCGACTTTGTGATTCTAGTTGTTTTTCTAATAAGCTACATATTTTTAAATTTTGTTGACAATTTATCATTTTGGTTCCGCAAGTTGTTAATTTCGTTGTTGAGGTTGCTCAGGGGTTGCTTGGTGGCTAGATTTGCAATTGCCAATGCAAGCTCAGTTCGAAGCTAAGAGACAACAATTGATTTGATTTTTTGCAAAACCGAAACAGATATGGGCATAGTGGTGCGTTTGAAAAATGTATAATCACTTGGAGTATTTTTCTTATGAAAATTTTTTTCTGCTGAAGTTTCGCCGATTTTTCGTTTGTTGTCAGTTGTTGTTAAATAGTTTTTGCAGAATTATACTAATTTTACCTTGACATTGGACGATTTGTGGAATATATTTTATTTTAAATCAACTTTACCACTTTTATTAAAACTGTGACTTAGACTATATTTTTGAATAAAGTGTAAGAGCTATATTTAAGTTCAACTATTATCTTCCACAACAGCGTTGTCAGTCTGGGGACTGAATCAGTACATGGATATTATTTAAAGCAGCAATAACTCAAGGAAATTTCGTAAATTGGTAAAATCCGTTCACAACTTCCAACTTCTCCTCATCTGTCGTCGGGAACTTAATGTATTTTTCTTGATGAGAGACTATTTTACAAATTCTAATGGCAGACGATCTCGATACAACACAAAAGTCTCCCACAATTATGAGCAAGGATCCACTTGCATACAAGCCCAAGGTTAACAACAGATTGGTTTCGGCAGATATTGAATGGTTGTAATCAGTGACATTTTCAATTTGGGATCGAATTTGCTCCAAAATAATGTAGGCCGAGTTCTTTGACATTCGAAATCTTTCGAAGAATTCCAGATCGTCCCAATAATTGAAGTGATCTGTTCTAAATGAAATGCGTATTTCTCTAATACTCGCAATCGAGTTAAAAATTTCCTATTAGTAATATATACAGGAATCCCCGGATTGTTGCGTCGGGGAAAATGTACTATTTTCAACGCATTTATCCGAGGAACGCAATTACGAGAATCCCGCTTAAGTGCATTGTCGACGCAATAAGGAAAACCCTGCTGTATTGCATTGTAATCGCAATAAATCATTTTTATTAGCATCTTCATATACGCATTATAAAATTAAGCCAATTAATGTAAATAAATATTTTACTAACGAAAAATTAATTGTATAATTGAAGTTGTGTTAGGTGCAGAAGTCGCCGTTGTTTTGTGAGATGTCGCATTGTCCACTAATAGAATAATATTTCGATTTTGACTTAACATCTCTTCATCTAATGAAACTAAAATTGTATTCCAGAGCACCTGCGTCATCCATGCTCTTTTATGGGAGTAGTATTTCAGTGGTAGGATCTCGTATTTAAAGCACGTGGATTCTTTGATTTTCCGATAACAGTGGCCTTTTTAAAATCTCCGGTAGCGTTACAAATAAAACGTATTATCAAACGTTCTTTCGGTACTTTAAAACCACTTGTTTGATGTCCTTTTCGGCTAAGAGATGATGTCGGCAAGGCTTTATAAAAAAGACCGCTTTCATCGGCATTGAAAATGTCTTTGGGTGCATAGTTTTTAATTAAAATGGAGAGAAAATGTGTATGAAAATCTTCGGCACCTCCTACATCAGCAGAGGAGTCTTATCCATATACCTTTTTTAATGAAATTCCTTCTCGTTTTTGCCAACGCCACAATCACCATCAAATTGCAAGTCTTCGACTTTTCAAGAATAATTTCTTGATTTTGTAGAACTCGATTCAACGTCGAGCTGCAGCATCCATATTTGGCACACAATTAATTTTTATTACTTTCCGTAGCGTCAGCAATTATTCGCAACTTTTGCTTAAGTGAAAGTGAAGTGTTTTTTTTTGTGTGTTCATGGCTGCCTGGAAAATATGTTAACGAAACGCTTGCAAAAATTTGCAACACAAATGTTAAATTTATTCATACAAACCTGTAGATATTCCTAAATCAATCCACGGCACAGGCACGAAGCTTTGATTATTTTGGCGCACTCTAAGCATATGTTATGTCAGTGTGACAATTGATGTGACAAATATCTTTGATTTTATTAAAGCTGTAAGCACAACAATTTTTCAATGCTTTTGTTGTGTGTGTTTATTTAACCGGGAGATTTTGTAGCGCAAGTAACCGGGTAACGCATTTAAGCGGGACGCATTTAAACGGAAAAAGTTGTGTACATTTCTTATGGAATGCTTTGTTTGCCCAGTTTTCGGATGAATTAAGCGAGGCAATTAAGCGAGGGTCACTTATCCGGGGATCTCTGTATAGCCAACTACCTTGCCACGACGAATCAATCGGTTCTCGTTCGATCACCGCAATTAAACGACGTAGGGTGTGGTTAGTACTTAGATGGGCGACCACTTGGGATTACCGACATGACAAACATCCAAGAGTATCAAATTGTCATGAGAAAGCTTCTCAAAATTGCCGTTAGGATTAAGCGTAAAACTGTGGGTCCCCTCCACTTCGCATGAAACTGGTTGGAGAAGCTAGGTTCAGGTCCTGTATTGCTCGTTAAGGCCTAATATGTTAAAACCTTAAAACATCCAACAGCCACCACTAAAAAGGTTCCTTCCACCAGGAAGTTCCGGTTTGTCCGAGTTGTCCATTAACTTTATTATTTTTTTCTGAAGCGAAAATGCAGAACGAAAAGCCTTATTCATTTATGGATGCTTTAAAAAAATGTTGTTCTTGTTCCGTGTGCAAAGCTTCTCCAAAATTGTTCCAAATATGTTCCCTTTGGAACGCTTCAACAACAGCAAGGGCAGATTTCGGCGATGTGATGAAAATGTTTCTTATGGAAATCTGTGTTTCTATTTGCTTTTTATATGCTACGAGGGCGGGTCAATAAGTCCGTGACTTTTTGAATTTCTGACCTCTTTACTGAAACGGCAACACTGCTCCTGTCAACAGGCATCTGTCAGTTGACTCCTGTCAAAATTTAAACTTGCTGCGTCAGTTAGTTTGTGTTTGACAGCTATTTTTATCAGACTACTCACTAATTTGAGGAGAAAATGAAAAAAAGTGAATTTCGTGTGCTTATTAAGCATTATTTCTTGCGAAAAAAACCATTACCGAGACCAAGGCTAAGCTTGAAAAATACTATGGGGACTCTGCACCATCGATTTCAATGGTAAAAAAGTGGTTTACTGAATTTCGTTGTGGCCGTACAAGCACTGAAGATGCCGAACGTCCTGGACGCCCAGTTGAGGTCTCTACACCCGAAACAATCGAAAAAATTCACGATATGGTGTTGGCCGACCGAAGATTGAAAGTGCGAGAGATTGTGGAAGCCGTAGGGATCTCGCATGGCTCAGTGGTTTCAATTTTGAATGATCACTTGGGCATGAGAAAGCTTTCCGCAAGATGGGTGCCGCGTTTGCTCACAGTCGACCACAAACGCAATCGTGTAACAACTTCACAGGAAGGTTTGGCGTTGTTTAATCGCAATATGGAGGAGGTTTTGCGCCGTTTTGTAACCGTGGACGAAACATGGATCCATCACAACACACCAGAGACCAAACAACAGTCAAAACAGTGGGTTTCTAAGGGTGAATCGGCGCCAAAGAAGGCCAAGGTGTGTTTGTCAGCCAATAAAGTTATGGCGACTGTTTTTTGGGATGCACGCGGGATAATCCACATTGACTACCTTCAAAAGGGAAGAACAATCAATGGGGAATATTATGCCAACTTATTGGACCGATTCAATGACGATTTGAAAAAAACCGACCTCATTTGACCAAGAAAAAAGTTCTTTTCCACCAATGCAAGGGTGCACACATGTGCAGTTGCCATGGCAAAAATCCATGAATTGGGCTATGAATTGCTCCCTCATCCACCCTATTCTCCAGATTTGGCTCCGAGCGACTACTTCTTGTTCCCAAACCTGAAGAAATGGCTTGTTGGAAAAAGATTTGACTCCAATGATGAAGTCATCTCGCAAATAAAGGCCTATTTTGAGGACCTCGACAAATCATTTTTTTGGAAGGGATAAAAAAATTGGAGAAGCGTTGGACAAAGTGTATAGAGCTCAAGGGAGACTACGTTGAAAAATAAAATTATTTTTTTATCAAAAAATCTGTGTTTTATTCCAAAAGTCACGGACTTATTGACCCGCCCTCGTATAATAAAACAAAAAAATTGTTTGTGTACGCATGTACGCACTTGAGAGGCTATGCTTCTTGCGTAATGTTTATGTAAATACGTTTTAAGAATCGGGAAGACTTCATTTGCCCGGAAAATATTAGGCCAATTTATGATTTGCCGCAGGCGTTAACCCGCAAAGGCTGCAGTTAGTTGTTTTATTTTTCATGTTGAAAATTACTAAAATCTCTTAATGATTTTTTTTTCGTCCTAAAAAGAACATCTTCACCTTAAGCATTTCCCTCACACCTCAAAGACGATTTCACCACTTTCCCTACCACTTCACAGGCACTTAGAGGAGCAACCGCACTGCTCGAGTGATTTTTTCCCTTTCTTATATACACTTTCTCGATGACTATTTCACACCTTTCTTCTCCGTGATTCTCAAGATTTTATGCACCTTAATGAAAAGGATTTATACGTAAATTCATTGGAATTTGAATTAACATTTCTTCGACGTTAACATGCAATTGTCTTGGAAATAATCTCATCTCAAGTGTGCGTAGATACATGAGTTGAATACTTGTATATTCCAATGAACAATGACACTATTCCTCACAGTAAACGATGAAAATGATGCGAATATATACACATATCTTTAGAATTGGTCGCTTATTTCATAGGGTTTATGGCACCTGCCAGACAATAAGCATATGCGTGCTAACCCTGCAGAAAGATAGTTGAAAACCTAAGATCCAGCTGGCCACCGAGAACAAAACTAATGTGAGTAAATGGACATTGTGGCCAATCTTTGTGACGCATTTTAATATTTCTTAAAGTTATTAAAAAGTTCATAAAAATTTTAAAAAAGGATTAGGATAGAAATTGTTGAGGAGGTCCTTTTCGCAAGCTCCTCCTTCCTCATATCTTTATGCAAGAACGTAAGCAGTGACACTCAAAATGTTACCTAAACAAAGGAAATTCTGATTTCACTGATTTAGTTTTATTATAGGTACGTTGTTAGTGAAAAGTATAAAAGTTTTTGAGTGATTTGCTACAAAATGGAGCTGAGGGTTTTAAAAACGCAAAGAAATAAGTTAACGTTAGAGCTGTGTGGTTACACTTACCTTATGGAAAGAGAATCTGGCGCCGTGTTCAGTTGGTCATGTGCCAACCGAAAAATTTATCATTGTGCTGGTCGGATCCTTACAACACTGATGGAGGGAAAGAATATACAAAAGACTGACCCAGCTTTCCATACACATGACCCAGCAGCATCGCAAAAACATGCGATTTTTACTAACACCTCAATAAAGACAAACGCTTTGACGACAGATCCACTGTGAAGGGCTCGCACCAGCGATCATTTAACTAATCATTTCCATAGTTACCTACGTCATTCCACACTCGAGTTCCAATACCTCACAATTCATTCTTATCTCATGTTTACGTTGGCACACTCAATGCAAGCGCCAGACGCCATAAAGAAATACACGCAGGAGTACTCGTACTGCACCTTCAGTGCATGCGAACAAAATATATATCATATTTTCGTCTGCACACTCAAAGCAAGAGCCAGACGGCAGGAAATAAGATATATAAAAAATACTCACACCTTCAGTGCATGTGGGCGAAATTTATCTATTGGCTATGGTGTGCTACCGTAGATCATAGGAATTTCGAGGGAATATTATGAACGATTCTCCAATGTAAAAACAGTATATAAGACCACAATAAAATGAAAAGATTTCACTTCTATTCTTGGAGTCACACAAACCTCTAGTCTTTTAATTTAGCAACACGCTGGAAAGACTCTAGGTTTACCACGGTAACTCAGACGCCCTACAGAGCTATTCGCTTTTGGGTACAAGGATCATAAGGCTACTCGCCGGTCCAAGTCTGTTTACTATCGAAGAACCTAGGAGATCCTCACTAAACGGTACGTTGGCCACAGGACCGGCCAACGTTACACCACCGTCGCAAATCATATGGAATGCGATTTTAGAGTGTGAGGGGTCGCGTTTACTTGCCGACCAAAGGTGCGCAAAATTCAAAAATTGCTCGAGTTCTGTCGAATAATAACAACTTTATATGAAATCGACACCCCAACAAACGTTCGATGGTTAGGTTAGGTTAGGTTGGAAGGGAAGTGCACAGCAGAGCTGCTGTGCTTGCACGGGGGCCCATTGGTCCATTGTGATCCCTTATTGTTTTATGTGGTAAACCTACATTTACAATAAAACACTTACCATACTCAGTTTAGGTTAATCTTGCCGGTTGGCCTGTTGGAACCAACCTGTGTTCTTGACAAACCTGATAGTGTCCGTCAGTGGTACCTGCGCTACGTCCTCTAAGTCTTCGAAGAATCTGTTGCCCAGATAGCGAAGTCGAGATGTCTGAAGGTTTGGACATTCGCAGAGCAGGTGTTTGATGGTCTCGGTTTCTTCTGTATCTTGACAGCTCCTGCAGTAGTCTGGTGAGCTGATGCCCAGCCTGCTTGCCATTACACCTATGGTGCAGTGGCCTGTCAGTACGCCAGTTAAGATACGTATTTCTAGCTTATTCATTTCCAGAATGCTTTTTGTTCTTTTTTCGTTAATTCTTGGCCATAGACTGCGAGATATAACTCAGTCGTGCCTTTGGGACCAGGTGGTGTTAATTTGTTCCCTCAGTTTTTGGTCAATGTTTCTTTTTGCTGCACTAATTGGGATGTCTATTGACGTAATGGCGTCTATTGCGTCAAGTTCTAACCCGATTCTTGCTAGCTCGTCTGCCTTTTCATTCCCAACAATGTCGCTATGACCGGGGACCCAGCAGAGAGTGATCCTGTGTCGTTCGCCTATTTTGTTGAGGGATTTTTGGCAGTTTCTGACTGTTTTTGACTTTATAGTTTCGCTGTCTAGTGCTTTGATAGCCGCCTGACTGTCTACGAAGATTGTGATCGTGGAAGGATCCAGATTATTCGCGGAGATAGTTTCTGCTGCCTTGTCGATGGCGACAATCTCAGCTTGAAAGACGCTGCATTCATTGGGAAGTCTGTACGAGTCCTTTATGTCTAGGGGCTCGCAAAAAACTCCCGCTCCTGTCCCCACGTCCATTTTTGACCCGTCCGTATAGATGTGGATTTCTTGCACGTTGACGTGGTTGACGTGCGTGTTCCAGTTCTCTCTTTGGGGTATGTATGTGGAGTAGTTTTTCTCAAAGTTTCGTTTGGGAATTAAGTAGTCCGTTTTCCTGGATAGATCGATACCCAAGTAGTTGTGAATTATAGAGCCGTGTCCATAGGAGCTGTGCCTCCAGATGTTTGCCTCCTTGAGGCGGAGGGCTCCTTTGGCTGCCATGCTGCGAATATATTCACCAAGCGGGGGTAGGTTTAAAATGACTTCCAGCCCGGCTTGGGGTGTTGATCTCATTGCTCCCGTTGTACCAATACATGCTAATCTCTGTACCTTTGAGAGGTTATGGAGATACGTTTTACGTTTCCAAGTAAGCTTAGAGTCTAGGATGATGCCCAGATACTTTGCCTCCGGGGAAAGTTTCAGACGAGTTCCGTTTAGCTTCGGCATATCGAATTTCTCGATTTTTCTTTTCCCAGTGAACAGAACACATTCGGTTTTGACTGGATTGACTCCAAGGCCGTTCGGTTTTGCCCATGAGGATAGTTCTTTTAAGGCAGATTCCATGAGTTCACTAATAGTGGGGAGATACTTGCCACTTATTAGAATTACAATATCGTCTGCGTATGCTACTATTTTCGTTCTTTTGGCCTTTAGATTCGTTAGGATTTTGTTGACCACTATGAGCCTAAGGAGGGGAGTTAAGACGCCTCCCTGTGGGGTGCCCCTGGTCACTGTTTTCCTTATGTAACTCTCACCGATCTCTGAGTTAATTACTCTGCTGTTGAGCATTTCGTAAACCCAGTTCGTTATTTCTTTATTCGCTCCCAAGTCTTCGAGCGCTGTTTTTATGGCCGCTGTTTTAACATTGTTGAAGGCTCCCTCAATGTCCAAAAATGCAGCCATGGTGAATTCTTTGTGGTGTAGTCCTTTTTCTATTATTGACACAACTTCGTGCAGGGCTGTTTCAACGGACTTGCCTTTGAGGTAGGCGTGTTGAGTGCTGCATAGGTTGTTTTCGTTTAGAAGGTCCCTTGTGTATAAGTCGATTATTCTCTCCAGTGTCTTTAGGAGAAAAGAGGAGAGACTTATCGGCCTATAATCTTTTGCTGTGCAGTGTATATGTCTCCCTGCTTTGGGAATGAATATCACTTTAACTTCTTTCCAGCTTTGCGGTATGTAGCAGAGTCTTATACAGCTTTTGAACATGACTTTTAGCCATGGCAGTATTACACTAAGAGCCTGTTGTATCATTGCTGGTATGACATTATCTGGTCCCGCCGATTTGTAGGGCTTGAATGATTTGACTGCCCAAGCAATTTTGTGCTCTGTTATAATGCTTTCCATTGCTATTTCCGTTTGTGTGTCTGGCGGAACCGGAGTGTAGTTGATCTCACACCCAGTGATTTCACTAGACTCCGGAAAGTGGGTGTCCATTAATATTTGTAGAGTTTCTTGGCTAGACTCTGTCCAAGAGTCGTCAGCACGTTTAATATAGCCTGGGACCGTGGGGTCTTTGGACAATACTTTACGTAGTCTGGCGGCCTCGTTTGTACTCTCTATGGATTCGCAGAACGTGTTCCAGGATTCGAGTTTTGCTCTCCTTATTTCTTTAGTGTATAGATTAAGTTCGGACCTATACTTAGTCCAGTCTTCATCTGCCTTACTCTGTCTTGCTTTGTTAAACAGTTGTCTTACCAATGTTCGCCGCTTTTGAAGCTCGCTGGTCCACCAAGTTGCCTTTTTGGGTTTGCGATTGCGAGAGATGGGACAATGTTTAACAAAGGCTTTGTACATATTTTTGGTAATATAGTAGACTGCGTTGTCGATTGAGTGAGTGTCGACAAACTTGTCCTCTTTCGGGTGCTGTGTGTACTCACTAAACGTTCGATACGGTGGGTTAATTGTTTGTATTACGCGGCACAAACGAGAGGAATATCATATTCCGTACGCATAGTATCTTGCGGCTTTTGGGCGACCATAATGAGACAGCTTTTTAGCGTGCACGAATACGTGCAAGGCATTTTAGTGCCTCTGGTCGTCTGCCATATGACCGCGAAGAGCAAAGAAGTTTACAGTCAGTTCTTTTTGGACTTATTCAACATGGCATGTGATGCAGACATCCCGCTGAACCCGACTGTCGTCAATCAGCGACTTCGAAAACGCTATCTCTGGTGCTGCGAGAGAAGTCATGCCGTCGGCAGTGTGCAAAGGTTGCATTTTTCACTTTAGTCAGATCATTTGGCGTAACGTCAATTCCGAGGAATTTTCGCTGCACGCTGAAGAGCCTGACTTTTGTGTCCAGCGAAGACATTCCAACATTTTTCGAACAACGGATGCAGCTCTCACGGACCCAGATGCAAAGGAACTGGCGAAGTGCCTTAAAGTTAACTACATAAGTGGTAAATATCCAAGCTATGTGCCCCAATACGACAGAGCTTTTTGGTCAGTCATCACAGCTATTGGAGACGAACGCTTCCCCCGTCCACAAAACAGCAGCGTAGAGGCTTGTCATAGACGTCTAAAAGTTGTGTTGTTTACACGCTGATCGGAGATTTAGCAAAAGAGATAACCCGGGCAAAAGTAGAAGTGTAAAAGGCAAGAACCGGGTAGATCAGGCGTAGCAGTAAGGCCACCAAGAGGAGCGCTGCAATTCAGTCCATTATTGAGAGGAGGGCTACTTCCGATAAGGAAGTTTTCTTAAGGAACATTGCAATCAATGTTGCCCTCTCTTAAATGTAAACACCTTATCCGTAATTGTTAGGATGATTCACCCTCACGGTATCGAACGTTTGTTGGGATGTCGATTTCATCTAAAGATTTTATATATAACTCGACCGAACACGAGCAATCTTCGACTTTTGCGCAATTTTGGTCGGCAAGTATACGCGGCTACACCTCATACTCTAAAATCGCATTCCTTTTGACTTACGAGCGGGATCTGTCGTCAAAGCGTTTGCCTTGACTGAGGTGTTAGTAAAAATCACATGTTTTTCCGATGCTGCTGGTTCACGTGTATGGAAAGTTGGGTCAGTCTTTGGTATAGCTTCCACTCTACCAGAATTGCGCGGATCCGGCCAGCACAATGGATTTTTCGGTTGGCGCGCGACCAACTGAACACGGCGCCAGATTCCCTTTCCATGGGGTAAATGTAACCACAATCTCTAACTTTAAACTCATTTCTTTGCGTTTTTAAAACTCTCAGCTCCATTCTGTAGCAAATCACTAAAAAACTTGTTTTGCTTTTCACTAGGTGGCCCGCTGGATCTTAGGGTTTCAACTATATTTCTGCAGGGCTTAGCACGCTCACGCGACTTCGTTGCTCCGCTAGCAGTATATGCTTGTTGTCCGGCAGGCGCCATAAACACTGAAATAAGCGCCAAATTCTAAAGTTAATTTCCATATACATATTCGCATTATTTTCACACACATTTCGCACATTTGAGATTAGGTTATTTCCAAGACTATTGCATGTTAACGTCGAAGAAAAGTTAATTCAAAGTTCAATGAATGCAGGTACAATTCCTTTTCATTAAGGTGCATATAATCATGCGAATCACGGAGAAAAAAGATGTGAAAATTTCATCTAGAAAGTGTATATATACTATATATACTACTTATATAAGCAGTTACTAAGACCAGTCATCAGCTACTACTTTCCTGTGTGGTACATCATCTCGAAGACAACCATGCAGAAGCTTCAACTCTGCGACAGGAAAATTCTAAGAATATGCACTGGTCTTATCTTCGATCGCCAGAGTCGCAAACTCATCACAAACACTGCCAACCACGCTAGCCTGCTGATGAGAGGGATGATCACCCAGGAACGACATCCCGAACCTAAGTACCTTACTACCAAAGAACTACATGAAGTTATCCCAACGGACAACGGCGATGCATTTTCATTCTACGCTAACGCAGAGTCAGCCAATTATTATTATAGTAATTTTAAAAATGATTTGTTAATTATTAACGTTAGGCATCATCAACGCAAAATGGGCATAACATCACAACAGCAATTCGAAGAATAAAGAATGAAAATGTTTTTAGGTCGATAGATTTTTTTTATTATTTTTGTATAAACTCAAAATACATTTGTTTTTTGATATAATAGAAAAATTAATTTCAGTTACAAGTTATACTAATCTTTACTTTAATTATTTACAATAAAAGCATACAACTTTTGTTTAAATGCGTGCACTTACTCTTGCTTTTAGCGCGGTCTGACTTAATCATTTTTATTTGCATATTATCTTAACGGTGAATACATTTTCTATTTCTTTAAATTCTAATGTTATTATAGTAGCTAAATTGTTTACCCTATACATTTCGATTTTTTTTATTAAATTATATATCTTTGTTTAATTTAATTTGTTTATTAAGTTAAATTTAGTTTAACATTTTAAAATTTTTTCAATTTCAAATTTATTTATTATATTAGATTTGCTTACTAAAATAAGTGGTACGGATATGTTTCTTTTACATAAATCAAATAGTGGTAACATAAAGTAAGAGTATTACGTTTTTACATTTGAAATTTATTTATATTTTTGGATTTGCTCATTATATATTATATAAAATTATACATACATATAAATATATATTTTTTATTTTTCGTTACAAAAGTTAATAGAAATAAATATAATTAAAATCTGTACAAATGCAAATGTTAGGTTCCTTGTTGAATTCCTCGATCGCCGGTCGCTGCCTTTTGTAGACATTGAAATGTTGATGCGCTCAGATGATGCAATTTCAGCAGCTTTGTGGACAAAAGGCGACGCTTTGTTAATTGCTGGTGGTAAATGTGCGGTTTTCGCTTTCGGTAGTGCATATACGAGTGTTGTGTGTGCACATTTTCGCCGGAAAGAAACAGTTGAAAATGACATTGATATACTGTCCGAAATCTCCATGTGGCATGCTCACAAACCTGTCTTTCGGCTTCGGATATAGTATTAGATCCCATTTGCTGTTAAGGCTTTATATTTAATAATGACTAGTGAATTCTTATCCGGATATGTTGAAAGTTGAGATGCTTGGTGCAATGCGGATCGATCTTGGTATTTTAGGATTTGGCGTTTGTTTCATCTGGTTCAGGAATTAGGAAACATCTTTTGTGTCTAAGATGAAAGAATATAGTTTCCGCTGGTATAGATCATTCAGGATTAGAATTAGTTTGCTTGCAAGTTTTGAACTTAGAGAAGTTTAGAAATAACGAATGATATCAACACTTTTATTTCTGTTTTAAGTTGAAGAGACGCGATTTCCTTATTTGTGGCAGTGTCAAATTATTTGAAGTCAGCTCTTATGGTCTCCAGGTTTTCCTTTATTTTTTCCACCTCAGTCATCAAGGATTTCACTAGTTTGTTCAGCCTATCAAAGTTTGAATTCAAAACCGTTATCTGTTCTTGAGTAGCGTCAAGGGTTTCCTTTATCGTTTCATCTCAATATGCGCAACTGATTGTATATATAATGCGAGTCCTCAATGTCCATAGTGTCCCGAAAGCCCATTTAGAAAACTGCCAAATTATTGACCCTCTGTTTCAGCGGTCGGTAAAACATGATGCAGGTGGATGGTGTTCTATCTTAAATTGTCGTCAATTATGTCATCAGGTTACAGGATTGTTGGAAACTAGGCTTAGCTGGTTTTCATTTGTGGCACATGTCCGCGTTAGTTTGGTGAATATTGGCCAGGTATCCTTAAAGAACAGCGCATTTCCGAGCATCTCGAAGATTGCGAGACATTTCGAATGGCAATTATATTGATGAATGATGTGGTGATAAACTCTCGGTTTCGGTAATCACAATTGCCACGAGATAAATATGATTTACTAGGTACTTCTTTTAGTTTATTCATTTTAAATTTTTTTGTTGGTTATACATGATTTAAAATGCAACAAATGAAACTATAACAAAGAATACACATGCGTATTTACATAGGTATTGAATTATTTTTGCTTAAACTGATATTGTCAATTTTATTGAGCTGCTTATTCTATATTTATCTTAATGATAGGATATCGGAATTTTTTTAGGTCCATTAGGTCCATATTACTTATTATTTATTTTTTCTAGCTTGTTTTGTTTCTCGAGTGTTTATGTTCGCTGAATTTTAAGAAGGACTTTAATTAACTCGAATATGCTCCCGTATCGAAAAGGACAAGAGTTTTCCATTATTGGCCAATGGCACGGGCAACTCGACGAGTAAACGTTAATCTTAAACAAATTGTATATGATTGGGATATATCTTAGGCTTGATAAGTTAAAAGTAAAAGTTATTGGGCGGGTAAACAAAAATGATTGGGATAGATTATAGAGGAACATGTTTCAAATGACTTATTTGGAGATGTTGCAATGGAAGACAATTGAGGAACTTTTGGGACTGCGTACCATACGAGACAAAGGATTATAGTAGTTATAGTAATTGCGGTGAAAAGGAATGCGGAAAAGGGTTACTAATTTACGATTTCGGTAATTGGTGTTTACAAATTACAACTAACAAAGCAGCGGTAAAAAGTTCGTGAATAAAAAGTGTATCTGCGGTGTCCCGTCTTTTCGTGTCCTGACACAAGGTTAATCAGAGATAGTCTTTATATGGAGGTAGTCGATGATTATCATCCCACGTAAGACTACGCAGAGCAAAACGAATAAGCCTATGCTTGACCGCTTCAATTCGTTTTATATGGGAAATTGGGTGTGAGCACCTCCTTGAGAGCCAAATTTAAGAAGGAGTTGAACAAATGTAACTCTTTTGACCAGCTTTGATAAAGACAAGTATCGAGTTAGCTTTAAATTTATAATATTGTTGATGTGTGAGCAAAAGTTGAGCTGATTGTCACAATCGCCTCCCAGATCTCGTGAGGAATTGATCGCAGGTTATAATTGTCCATTTATGTTGAATGCTAAAATTACCAACGATGGACCTAAGTGGATGCCTTTTGATACCCCAGAGGGAGCGTTGAAAAGAGGGGAAAGTGATATCTAAAACGGCCTACATATTTTTCTATTCAACTATAAGATGAAAAGTTTAGGGAAGCCCCTAGTCTTTAATTTAAGAAATACTACTTTATGCGATATTTTTCGAAAGCCTTGCTTAAGTCGGCAGCAATAACATCGATTTCAGCTCCTTTAGCCATTGTGCACACTATTTCGAAAAAAAGGCAACCTGATTGGTAGTTGGTGATCTGCCTGACACGAGCCGGTGTTGAACGGGAGACAAAATTAATTTGCTAGTGCTTTGTATATAATGCTCTCGAATCTTTTTGGTATGCATGATAATAACAATGGGGCGATAGTTGGCGACATCATTTTCGGGTCCTTTTTGTGGATGGGAACAATATACGAAACTTTCCAGGAGCTGTGAAAGGCTATATCTGGAATGGATCTTCTAAATAGGACGGAACATTAAAACATTTTTTTTAGGGTGACGGCCGGAATTCCTTCTGGTCCTGTAGAGTAATCATCTTTGAGCTTGTTGATCTGTTCTTAAACAGTGACTAGAAGGATGTTTAGAGAGTGGAAATACTGAGCATCAGGTTCAATGTCAAAATTAGTAAACGATAGTTTAAAAAAGTCCCCAAAGAAATTGGCGATTATTTCAGGATCTGTGGAAGATAATTAATAATTGAATTCAAGAAAACATTTAGGATTTGATTTTATAGAGGCTTGCATGTAGTTATAACAAGTAATATGCGTCTTTCCCTTTTCCTATTTAATTTACTTGCCATATCGGCATAAACTCATTTACCTTGGCAATGGAGTCATTACAAAAAAAACAAATACCTACTCAGTATGAGTTCTGCAACTTATGCGAACACGTTTCGCATAGAGAACTCATGAATTTAAAAAATCGACTCTACAAACCACATAATGGAATCCTGTGGGGCCCACAAGAGGATAGAATATTTGGGCAAGCACCAAATAAGAGACAAGGGCATACAAACGATGAATCCACAGCTCATTCTCAGATACGTCAAGGAAACTGGACTGGATGCTGCGCTTTAAAGTGTGTGACCTGCCAAGGCTAAGTCAAATACAGCAAGACTCAAATACAATTCATAAAAGAAGTGTATTGATAGGGGGCTTTGGAAGATGGTATTAACCTCTCCAAGGTATAAGTAGGGGACACACTAGACCATAGGGACGCGTGTACTATACCGTCACTATTATTATTATTATATGGTGAAGGACCTTTTAGATGATCAGTTATCAGTTCAGTTTTCAGTTCAATTTTGAACTTATTATTGGAATTTTATCAGTTTCAGTTAAACGCTTAAATGTTTGCATTTACGAACAGTTTATCTGAATACTTACTGACAGTTCAACTGAAAATTTCAAAATTGAACTCATAGCTGATTATCTTAATTGGCCTTAAGGAGTTCAACTGAGAGGGTTATTCTTCCCATTTCGCATCTTTCCAGTTTTTCGAGTATTTTCATTCAATTCACAGCGTTCCGTCCAATAAATTCTCAATGCGAGAATAGATACGAGAAAATGCTAGCCACACTTCGTATACCCGATCTAGGTTAGTTGTTCGCCTATTGCATTTGATGTAGGACGAATTGACTGATTAGTAAATAAATTTGACTCTAGCGAATTCCTATTTCCCCCCAGCAGTATTTTTTTTATTATGTTTCTCTTACTCACCGTAGGTCGCTGTTCCTTTGTACAAAGAAAAAGGCGGTACATGAGATTGTGATAATTACCGTTCAATGAAGCTGATGTCACACACCATTAAAATCGTTGAGCGCGTATTAGATAGCCGAATGCGGAAAATAATACAGCTATCTGAAAACCAGTGCGGGTTTTTCGCATTTAAATTAATCAGAGATGCAGTCCAACAATCCGAAGTATAAGGATCATGATGGGAAAACATCGTAATTCCTTAAAGGATTTGGGTATGCTCGGTTGATTTTGAAAAGGCCTTTGATAGATCTGTTGCGTGTGGCGCTAAGACAGCGAGAAATATCAGAAACCTACGTACAAATGACCATGGTCATGTATGAGGGAGTAAAGACAAAAGTCTTTATAATCGTCTTAAGTCCCTTGATATATTTAAGCCCTGGATTATCTGCTTGAAGGAAAAGTGAAGGACTCAAAAGAAGTTCCAAGATCCGAGGAAGCATTTACGGCAAAAATCTATCTCGAGCGCGACCAACTCAGCTGTCATGTTCAAAGGAGAGATACTACGGACCCTGTCAAAAAGGCATATAAATCAATGTTTCCATACAATCGCGAAAGAAGGGCAGATCTTGGATAACACAAATGCAGCAACACCAGCATTTGATTGGCATCAGTGAGGAAGTGATTCAAAATTGGGAGGCCTGCCTGCCCTTTAATCCTGACCAAAGCCTCAACGGGGTGAGGCTATAGGAATAAGTTTATTGGGATAAACTGTACCGTTGCTCCTTTTGATAATTTTTCTTTTCGAATTAATTGTCTTCCGAATCGCAGTATGGTGTCTTTATTTTTCTTTATTCGTGTTGTGGTTAGGATTCCCCCAGAATGAAACTATTTCACGAACTATTTCAAAGCTTCAGAGTAGTTAGTTCTAATTGTCATGTTAGTCATTTGAGCAAGCAATTCTGGATTATCTCGTTTCAACTGAGGACAGAGTGCATCGAACTTCGGCAGCTGAATCCGTTAAACAACTGGTTTCAGCAAGTCGTTGGAACTAGCTGCTGTGGATGCTTGCGATGTCGCACCTATTTTCGGCTGTGTATTCTGTGCATTCTTGAGCAGTCGAATAGCCTCGATACCCTCCGCAAGTTCTTAGCTTGGCGTAGCTTGTCGATAACCTGTGCCGTTTCTTCGTCGTTGGAATCTGTTTCAGAATCCGGTTCAAGGTACGTCGGGTTGGGGTTCCTTGTTGTCCTTTTCTTTGGACATACGCAGAACAGAAATTGCGTGGCAGTATGTTACGATGTATGCAACTGCGTCGTTGTAACACTGCAGTTGCGTTGTAGCAATACATCGTAATATCCTCGTTGAGTTGAGCTACCAGTTTGTAGCTAGGTAGCTACCGTTCAAATAAACACACAACGAGATTACAAAGATTATAAAGTTGAGATATAAACGCGTTCAGTCTACCATGCACCATGTGTTTACATAAGAAGCGATGACGGGATGGGTTCCACCATCGACTGTAGAACGTATGATATAGAATCCATTTCGCACATTTTGACGTTTCTTGATGTGAACGCCACAAGTTGATATTATGCAGCGGCATCTAGTTGCGACTCACAACAAAGTAGATATCATAAAAACCTCCATGAAAAAATACATGTATGTATGTGCCAACTTGCATGGTTATCGTATAATCAGTATAGAAGTACTCTGCATTCGCCGACAAAAGTAAATTAAAGAGAAGATATGCACATACTCCATGAGCAAACGTCATAGTAGAAACAAGAGCAGGCCACACTATTAAGGCCGCCAAACTTTAGAAACGTAAGCGAAACAAATGTATATTGTTGTAGAATATCCTTTACAAAACTAGCATTCATTTATTCAGTATATAAGTGGATATCTGCAGCGCCATTTAATGGTGAGTTACAATAAAGTGGATCTCATAAACACCACAATGAAAAAATACGTACATGTCCCAACTAATCTCGGATTTATATATGTACCAACATCCATTTTCAAATAAAGATAGATTTGTTCGATATCATACAAAATCCCATGAAAAAAACACTTAGTTACTCCCGAAATTTTCAAATCTTCCGGGCAACTTTTCCAATTTCCTTTCCGTAAAAAAATTATTCTCAAGTGATGCGCTTTGAGCATTTTATTTTTTACCCTATTTTCCATATTAATTCTGACTCATAGTTTGTAACATATCCTAATATTGGCCGTCGAAGTATACCATTTAACGTTACTATATTCGTGATCAGCATCGATAGTTATGTCGTTCTAGCCATATCCGTCAGCGTTCCATGTTGGGACACAACCATCATTTGGGTGCGGCACTTTCGACATGACTCTTTCAACTAGGGTATGCGGAAGATATCGACATCATTGGCCGTTCCCAGCGTGTCGTGGTTGTGGTTTTTAAAATCCGCGCTTACTTTTTAAAAAAATTTGTATTAAAGAAATAATTGAAAATAAAAGTCCTGCTTATCACAAAGTATGTACATAAAGGCGTTTTGAACAATGTATTCATATAAAGTTTTCATTCCCACTTTTGATGTTTGGTGTTCTTAACAAAAACCTTGATTTTTCGAAAAAAGACCTTTAAATGTTGTATAATAAAATATGTAAACCATATCCTTCATACGAGCGGCAATTCTGAATGGCAAGTCATACGTGATTCCGCGTATTCTCATCATTCCAATCGACATGCCATTGATTTTAAACGATTGGAATTCTCCGACTATCAACAAGGCACAACATCCATGCTTTTCATGGTCAATAATATATTGCATGCTCCTAAGTGGGACTGGCGAAAAAATATATTTGTTTTTGCAAAAGACGGCATAAGTATTGTATATTCCAAAGCGCTTGAATATTTTTTATAAAATTTAATTTCATAGTCAAAAAATGCTGGTCTTTTACTTGTTTTGTCTGTTTTGAATAAATGTACCAACTTCAAACAAAATCCAAAAATCTTAAAGAGCAATGTGCAGAGCTTAAATGCAGCTAGTCTAAAATAAAGCAAACAATAAAAAAATATACAAAAATTTATTGAAACAAATTTTCATTACTGGGTTGAGTTTTGGCAAATTCAGTGATCACATCATCAAAATCCAATGATCTTACAAGCTCTTTTTCGATCGACATAATCGATAGGTCTTCCAATCTTTCCTGTGTTATTGTGGTTCTTAGGTAGTCTTTAATTAATTTAAATTTTGAAAAACTACGATCCCCTGAGGCTACAGTTATCGGCAAAGTATTTAAAATTTGAATGGCAATGACTGTATTCGGAACAAGATCTTCTAAGTTTGAATCAAAAATAAAATTAAGGACTTCTAAGGGTGAGCTGTCTTGTCTTATAAGTGGCGATAAATTAACCAACTCTAGATGTAATTCTGACCCATCTAAATCCTTTGACTCTTGGAATGTCAAAGCTGTTTGCAAATTTAAGCAATATCCACGTAAATTATTTTTGGAACATTCGCTAATATCATATAAAAATGAAAATAAATTATTATGATTTTGGAGCTGCTCAAATCTTTCTGTAATCGAGCTTATGGCCTTATCTAATATCTTGAAATAAAAATCTACTTTAAATCTTTGTTTTGGTTCTAATATTGTTTCAGGATACTCATCAATATGTAGTTCTTTCTTTCGCCGAGAGCGCAAACAGGAACTTTCCGGAAACTGAGATGATATTTCAAGACTAATAGCGATGCACTCCGCTGATTGCACATATTCATTAAACTTTTCATCTGACCGCATTTCGACTAAAGTGTGTTTAGTACTTTCCAGAGCCTGAATACTTACAGATAAATTAATGGGCTGACTTTGTAAATACTTCTTTGTTATATTTATCGTTTCTAAAATATCCAACCAAATCAACAAGCGGCATATAAATTTTAAATCAAAAATTTTCAATCCTAATGACTCTGCAGTATTTTTAATCTCAGCATTTCCATTTTCAGAAATTTCTATAAGAGCTTCGTATATGTCTCCTAAATGGTTTTTCAATGGCTTTAAAGCGTCTATTCGGCTTTCCCATCTAGTTTCTGATATCGGTTTTAAAGTTACATCAGGAACATTTTTTTTATATATATCCCAACGCATTGTTGAACTTGACACGAAGTTGTAAAGGCATTGTACAATGTCAAAAAACTGTACAGCTTCTAATGAGCAGCGAGCTGAATCATTGATAACCAAATTAAGGGAATGCGAGCAACAAGGAACGAAAAATGCTCTTGGCTCAAGAATTCTTATTCTTTCCTGAACACCAGACTCTTTTCCTTTCATATTTGAACCATTGTCATAACTTTGCCCTCGACAGTTGCTTAAAGAAATTTCATGCAATTTAAATTCACCTAAAATTAAATTTGTAAGCCCTTCGCCAGTTTTATCTTCCCCTTTTAAAAATCCTAAAAAGTGTTCTTTAACCTGAAATTTATTATTTGTATTATGAACAAACCTGATAATAACAGATATGTGTTCTATACCGTTTTTGTCAGGTGTGGAGTCAAAAATAATTGAAAAATATTTCGCACTTTTAACCATCGAAATAATTTTATTTTTTACTGTATTTGAAATTTGACTTATTATTTCATTTTGAATATTTCTACTTAAGGATTTATTTTCTGTTTCTTGGCCTGTAATCACTCTTAAGTGTTCTCCTAATACTGAATCAAATGATGCTACTTCTTCAACAAGCTGCAAAAAGTTACCATTGTTCAGTTCATAGAGTTTTTCGGAGGATCCCTGAAAAGGTAACGCTTGAGTGCCAAGAAATTCTATTATAGTGAATAATCTCTGAATAACTGCTTTCCAATGTTTTGTTTCAGCTCGTATTGAGCTTTCAAGTCGTGCATCTACTGTTTGATTCAATTTCATACTTTTTTCTAATAATTTCCAAGATTTAAAATTATCCATATGGAAAAAACTATTTTCATGAGCCTTTAAAATTGCACTTATATGCGCCCAATCAGAACTTCCTGAACTTGATAATGCGTGAGCCTTTTTTCTTAATGCAAATAAAAAACAGCAAAAGCAGTAAACGGCATCTTGGGATTTTGAATAAATCAACCACTGGCGTGATACCACTTTTCCATTAACTAATGTGCGTTGGTAGCTTGATTTGGAAAATCTCCTATTGTTTGTTTTTGGGAAACAGAAATCATGAATTTGAATTGGACCCCTGCTTACAATTTCCCGAATGTTTTCTTTGGTTAAATTAGACCAGTTACGTGGATCTTCAAAGTAAGCTTCAGAATTTGTCAAAACTGCTGCCTCTTCTTGTACTGGTTCAAACACACCGTAATTTAATATTGATGCACTTGTGGATGGGCTTACCTCATCTGAGTCTGAAGCTTCTTGTTTAAAAAACATAATCACCTCGTCGGCTTGTTTTTCGTTTTCGTCATCCACAATCTTTCGCCGTTTGCTTTTCTCTGCTCCCGATAGCTTTTTTTTAGGCATTTTCCAATGGACAAAACAATTTTAGTTCAGTCAAGAAATTGACACTATCACTGTTAAACCACTTTATATTGACACTTTTACAGCTACACCGCGTTTTTCTTTTCTATTTACCCAACTAAAGCCACAAAAATTCAGCACAATTAAAATATTTTAATTGATCTACACGATTTCACGCTACAAAAAGTATTCAAAGAAGAAACACATCAACTCGTCAAAATTGTAAGTTCAACTGGAAACCAAAAGAGTCACACATTCTTTTCCCGAATCTTGTTTTGCTTTAGGTATCTACATAGGTATATTTTGAGTTATTCACCATGATAAAAACACTGCCAGTCAAAAAAAAAACTAAGTTATTAGGCTTCTAAAGAGCACATTTTCACAATGACACAATGACTGGTTGGTAGGAACAAGGGTGCGGATAGGAAAACAGTACAGAGAACCATTGTAGCAATGTGTGCATGTTCTAAATCAGCACACTGTTGGCGCTATTTTTCTGGATCTGGTGTCTGGCGTGTGGAATGTGTTTGAGTTTATATAATATACATATACCTACAACGTTCCCCTTAAAAATATTACCATCGTGTGCGAGTTCGACGTCAGCACATTGTTTGCTTTATATTATTCCTATATCTGACTGTGTACTTTGAGTTTATGTATATAGGTAAATGCACGTTCTATGAAGAACTTTTAACATAGCGTGCGAGTTTAAAGTCCACACATATTATGTTCGTTTTATTTTGTCTGTATCTGACTGCGTAGTTTCTGTATATAGGTGCATATGCTCATATTCTAAGCAGAAATATTAACATCGTGAGCGAATTTTAATTCAGCACATATTATTTATTCGCTTTATTTCTCCTGTATCTGGCTGTGTAGATTGAGTATATATAGGCACATCCACATTCTTTGCAGAAATATTAATATCCTACCTATGTGAGTAGTTAGTACATATTGTTCGTTTATTAGTCCAGTATCTGACTGTGTAGTTTGAGTAAATATAGGTATATGTACATTCTATGCAGAAATATTAACAACGTGTGCCGTGTGCGGGTGCGAGTTTAAGGTCAGCACACTGTTGGCTATAGTTTTATGTAACGGAGTGCAAATTAATAAGTCTAGATTTGTTTTATATTAAAAAAAAACTCATTTATTTGCAAGGGGTTTGATATAAAAAGGGAAAATGACCTGCTCGGTCTGAGCTGAGGGTTGATAAAATCTAACATGTCTCACTTAAATCTGAGCTTATATACAAATGATGCCTACCGTCGTTTGTTGATACAGATGTGGTGTGGGCTCTTGAGAATGTTGTATGTTGATACAGATGTGGAGTGGAGTCGATCCTCATTTGTTTGTTTGTTAGTTTATGCTATTTCTGGTGGTTGGCGTCGAATGTCGTCTTCGATTCAGAATCGAAGAGTTTATTGTTGTTTTGGTTGTATTATGCTTTTTCAGCATTTCTGCGATCTGGTTTGTATTGTCGTGGGGTATCTTAACTTGCAGTGTTACCGCGAGGTAAAAATGAAAGCCCCTCAGCATCATCCGCAATAAATCGTCAGACAAATGTTTTCATTTTAAATACAAAAACTTTATTTTAAATAAACATTACAAAAAAGATTTAATACATAATTAAACAAAAAAAGGTACCTATCTGGTTCAGTCTCATATTCAAAATTTTTAAAATTAATACTGTAATGCGCGTGAATATGTATTTTATGCAAACAAATGTTGAAGGTGATGAAATCGATGATGCATTGTTCAATGTCTACTGCACAAACGGCCAAAACATTCGTAAAATAACACATCATCGCTATCATCAACTTCAACATTTTGTAGAAATCATCATTTTCAACATTATTCTCAGAAAATTCTCTGAAATTTTATATCCATGACACGTGTTTTTTTTTAGTTTTAGCTGGTTTCTGATAAGCATAATTCAGTTGAACGGTTAACAATTTGTTGTTGACAATGTTCATCATTTATCATACTAAAAATGCACCCCCCCTTTTGCGTTTGAATGTGGACGCGACAATATGGTTCGAGCTAGTTAATACAATTCTTTATTTTATATACGATTATTGATGCCTGGTGGTATTTTTAAAACGCAAGACTTCTCCCCCAAAACACTATCATTAAGTTCTTGCCATTTACCAAAATTAATATCAGTCTATTGTTTTAAGATTTGCTCCATAGTCTTTTTCTGTATGTCTTTTATTAATTTAAATGTAAAACTAATATTATTTTGTTCTTATACAATATTGTGTGGTTTGATAATTAAGACTCGGAAATTTTAGATTCAAAAATATGTCCTAGATATGAGTTAGATAACAAGTCGCATTTGCTTTAATTATTGCACTCAGTTAAAGGCCTCATTCAGTGTCAGTATACATTCCGTGCCAACAATTTCATCAAACTGCCTGCAGTTCAAGGAGTTTAACCAATTGAATTGCAGCGGTAGGGTGGCATACTGAATACGCTAATCTTCAAGTAATGATGCCAGGACGTAACATCACCAGGGTCGTTTTTCCAAGCTAGTGATTATTGTTCAGTAGAGAAAAATCGATAAAAGGTGTGTTTTTAAGCAATCGTATATAGGCTTAGATAAAGAGAGGAAAAAAAGCTCGGCTGCAACTTGGCAGCACTATGCTGGCTGTCATTTGACATTTCTGTTGTTTTATCTAGTCAAACTAGAGTATATTAAACCAGAAAATTAAATTCCAAAATACTTCTCTGATTAAAAAATCTAGTTATACTAGCGTGTAGGGCAAACAAATTTCAACCTAAAATATAATGTTGATCTCGATAGGACAAACGAGTGTACACTAAACCTGAGAGTTGCAACTATAAAGTTGACCCCTATAGGACAAGTGGTTTGGAAATGGCAGCAGTTCAATGTTTGTTAAAAATAAAAATTCGCACTCAAGTAAAATGTGGGGTAGGGTAAGTGTACCAGTACCCGGCCACCTAACTCTTTTTCCTACTTTGATCCATGATAGATAACTAATAAACCTGGCCACTTAAAAAAGTTTTTTTTTTCTTTTTGCACCTTAATGGCAATTTCATGTTTTGGAAAAAAATAGCTGAATGTAATTTTAGATTTATGCATCTGAAATTAAAATTAATTTTTTGGAAAAAGTCAAATTTCAGCAGAACCCGGCCACCAAAATTCATTAGTCGGCCACTGTTGCATCAGTATCCGGCCAGGTTATTTTTATTACAACAAAACCGTAATAACAAAATAAATTTAACATTTTAATAGATTTAGCGACTGTTTAATAAAAAACTATTTTTATTTTGGTATCACATGTAGCGGACAAGGTGTTATTGTTAAGATTTTCGTCAGCAAATTCAAGCGTTCCACCTTCGTTCAAATCAAAAACAATTCAAGTCAACAACAACAACAACAACAACAACAACAACAACAACAACAACAACAACAACAACAACAACAACAACAACAACAACAACAACAACAACAACAACAACAACAACAACAACAACAACAACAACAACAACAACAACAACAACAACAACAACAACAACAACAACAACAACACCAACAACACCAACAACAACAACAACAACAACAACAACAACAACAACAACAACAACAACAACGACAACAACAACAACAACAACAACAACACCAACACCACCAACAACAACAACAACAACAACAACAACAACAACAACAACAACAACAACAACAACAACAACGACACCAACAACAACAACAAGTCTACAGCATTAGGATCAAATGGAAAAAGTCCACATTTTCGAAATCCGTTTCGTATGGCAGTCGGCAAATTTTGGTTTTTCGTTAGCACAATTTCGAGAAGTGGACAGAAGTCCTTACGAGCCAAGACCTATACTATTTTAAACATGTGCCGTTCTCGTACCGTCTGCTTCCAATCTTGTTTCAGCGGCTTAAACGCACTGACGTCATCTGGTAAAAGGATATGGGTAGTGATTGGTGGCAGAGCATACAGAATAATATCTTTTGAATGGCACAGTTGGCTTAGTTGCATCGATAAATGACACTTATGCCCGTCTACAAACAGCAGTACTGGTTTTGGAACTTTGTTTTCTTCAATCCATTTGTCGACGCAGTTAGCAATGTATTCGTAAAAGGTCTCGCTCCGCATCCATCCTGATTCGGTTCTTCCTAAAAAACCAATACTTTGGAACGCTTCTAACAATATCGTCAGGTGGTCGAATATATGGAAAAATTACTAAAGGCGGCAGATAGTATCCTTTTCTTTGGCCATTTGGATTTGGTAAACGTTTCGGTGACCCTTTGGAGATATGACTTCCTGTTTTCGGGCATAAGCAAAAACTAGTTTCGTCACCGTTCATAATTCTGGATACCTACATAATACACAAGTGCAAAATCCCCAAATCCCAAAATCCCAAAATCCCCACCTTTTGAAAAATACCCGTATTGACTATCCCCAAGTACAAAATCCCCAAATACAAAATCCCCAAATGTTTTGCACTTTGTGCTGTTTTCAACAATTTTCCCTTGCACCTACTCCAAATAAATTGAAACCAACGACCATACCACGTCGAGTTAATCGGTTCTCGTCAGATCACCGTAATTGAACGACGTTGGACGCGGTACGTATCTAGATGAGCGAACGTTTGAGAACAACCGCGTGTCGTTGACCAGTCCCATCTACAGAGTTGAGGTAGATAATACATACGTGGTATCACAATGGACCTAAATTGGTTTAAGTGTGTGACAGCCACCTAAACCTAACCTAACCTACCCTACTCCAAATAAAACAGTAACTCCAAGCAGGGGGGTTGCAGGTTGCAGGGGCAGCAATATGCATTGTTTATGGGATTAGTTGCAAACCAAACATAATTTCTTAGATGTACTCGAAATATGGGGAAACTGTGTTGTGTTTGGGGATTTTTGGTTTTAGGGATTATGGTTTGGGGATTTTAGTTTGAGGATTTTGGTTTGAGGATTTTGTTTTTAAGGATAGGTTACCCAACCCCATTATTCTTCTAGGGTCAAGCAGCACACCTTCATTACCTTTTTCTTCCAAACAATTTTGGAGATCTTTGAACCACTTTTTAATGCTGTTTTCTGTTACAACTGCCCTGCCTTTCGAAATAGTCTCAGCTTCTCTTAGGCTAAGGTAGCGATTTCTTTTAAAAAACAATCTTCGCCATGTCCTACCAGGGCGATCATTTTTAAATTGGTTCTTACGTTTTTCTGATTTAACATTTTTTTGAACTGTGTCAAGAAGGTCCGTTTTCTTCAGGGAAAATCACATTTCGCCACATCCATACACCAGTCCGTTGTCGCCTTTTTCTCTTCAGGATACAAAACAGATTCGGGTCCCTTTCTCCCACATTCACCATCTACTTTCCCATGCAACCTATCTTGCAAAGTACTTTTTGGGATGTTGTATTTGGAAGCAGCTTTTCTGAGGCTCAAATTGTTTTGCCGAATATCCCCCAATGCAAGCTTGATTTAATCAGCTCGCGATAAGCCTTTTGAACCGTTTCCGGACACTAGAACACCTAAGAAAAACAAAGTTCTAATAACCGGCCACCATCTAATACTAATGTAAATATTGAAACTACAGGTTTTTTTTAAGTTTTATGTTTAATTATTATATAACTTAACATAAAAACAATAAACAAATGGGTAAATACTCAAAAAAACACTGACTTGAAACTTACGTTTTTCGTTTGATACCTCCACTAACCCTCGCGGACTTTAAAAAGCACTTTTTACTTTTTCGAGGAACTACACAGACTGAAATTTTTTTTGTAACAGTTAAGTGATGTTCATAGCTGTCAAATTTTACCAGCACGTTGGATGGGTCAAAAATTGAAGCGACAATTGTTCGCCCGTGAAAATAACGAATTATTTTACTTATTATCATATATTTAATGCAAACTGGCCGGATACTAGTAACTGGCCGGGTACTGGTGCACCTACCCTATGTGTCGGTTCATCAATGTCAAAGTTTTGACTTTTGATAACAAAAGTTATCGGAATATGTTGAAAACATTGTTTGGATGCACTGATCTATATCCGCTTAAGGACTTATCCCCGATAGAGTTAGTGTATATAGGCTAAGTTGTTGTTGTATTTAAAATGCGCATAAATATACGCATGAGTAAAAAACACATCAAATACTACAATACAAAAATCCCCTAGAATTCACGGAAAAAAATATTTAGCGAAACGAAATATACTTTTGTCGGTAACTGAGTACATGATTAACAAAGTTCATTACCTTATACCGAATACATGAAATCGTAATCTCCCTAAGTAACTTAGACACCACCCGTGGAGAAAAACCCTACAACTGCACCCAAACACTTCTTTCCTATCTCTCTATTCTTTCTAAAACCAAGTAGCTTACACTGTGTTCTTAGCATTATAAGGGTACTGTAACAACAGAAAAAATCCCTTTAGCGTAAGCAAATTATAAAAAAAAAAAATATATATATATAATTTTTACTATATACAGTGACAAAATCACCAAAACGGCAACCGTGGCTGAGCGACTTAAGAAAAAAATCGAAATCTTTTTTTATTTTAGAAATGTTTATTTCTTAGACTGTTCACCGCTTCTTCAGAAAGTAAAAAGTAAACTCAACTTAGAATGTGGGTTTGCTACTATCGTCGCCGCGAAACTGTTCGTTATCATGAATTATGCAATTCTGCATTTCCGTTTACTTTGTGAGATACTGATTCTATTGCAAGGTTGATGGCCGCATCAGCCTTGTATTTATGCAATTCCATACTACTTGCATTTCAAGGTTGATGGTCGCATCAGCACTTGTGTCAACATTTCCATGGATTTCATCTTCATTTGTTGAAAATATGAAATCTCTTGAACTGAATATTGTAAACACGGTCGCCCCTACTCATTTTACTAGCAACAGTAGTACTCTACTCGATTTATTCCTAGCAAGTGAATGTGCGAGAGATGTCTTTTTTAACCAAACCTCAGCACCAATGTTCTCAAAGCACGACCTTATCTTTGCCACCTTCAATTTTATGTGTTGCAAGTAATCGCTTCCTTGTGTCTTTAGAGATTTCAGGTCATTAAATGTTGATCTCCTTCATTATGATTTGTTTATAGTAAACTAGCCAGTGCTACAATGAAGTATCGCCCGATGAACAGATTAACAAATTTAATAATATTGGGCGGTGTGAATAAAAACGAGTACGACGAGTATTTACTTACAAGTAAAGTGTAACGAGTATTTAAACTCCAAGTAAACCGATGTGAATAAAGCGTCGAGTTTACTTGTGACCGTGTACTCGTCAACCCGAGGTATACTAGCAAGTATTTACTCGCGAGACAACTGAATTCACAAAAAAGGCAAGTAAATACTTGTAGCGCCACACAGACTACGCATCATTTCCTGTTGTGACTTGTTCTGTTTTCAACTGGTTGACAACTGGTGAGCTGCAGCTTGACTTTGAAATTCATTTTTTATTCATTGTTAGATAACTACTTACATACTAGACAAAAATGATTAAACCTAATTAAAAATTAACAGGATACTTATTCTTATTTATTGGTCCTTATGCGGACGCTCTAAACTTAACTATAACCTTATAATTATTGTATTGCCTTTCGGCCTAAAAACTATTTTACGAACTAATCTTACATATATATTCCTCGAGAAAATTTACTAAAACTCGGTATCATTATTGAGATTTTATATAAAACAAATTACCAACTACCTATTCTACTTACTTAAACTACTTAACGTATTCTAACTATAATTAGGATTCTGAGCACTCGTTGCCTTGCGCAACAAGTGGTCAAAATCCCAATTGCTTTCCGAGCGCCTGGCAGTCGTCAACGTGCACACGCGCCGCCGTGAGCCGACTGAAGCCTTACAGCGTCAGTCAACTCCCGGAAGCACCACCACACGTTGGCGAGCCCGGCCTATCCCAAAAACGCCCTAGCTGACTTAATCTAACTTATAAGCTAAGAGGATGTTACCTAGAGTAACGCACCGTCCTGGGAGGGCATGCTGACCCCTCCCCCCTCAACAAGCCACCAAAATTTGGCGAATTGCTTTTCCGTGTCGAATCTATCCCTCTCCGATATTGCGGTACTAAAACGGAGGAGCTCATGAGCATTGGCGACGTCCCTGTCATGGAGGAGCCGCTTATCTCTCGCGCTGCGGTAGCGATGGTATAAGACCGGAATACCATCCCTCGTCTGTACCAGCCCTTTTGCATCAATATGGATAAATGCTTCTGGCGGGATAAAGCCAGACCGGAGCGTACTCTCTATGTACATTTCATTGGGGTAGTAAGCCCCAAATATCAGACTATTGTCGCTGGCCATCGCCCTTGCAACGTGCCTTCGAGTGACCTTAATGAGGAAATTGTCAATCCTATTCAACTGAGCCCCATCGTATAGGACCTTGTTGGGATAGTATTTTATATAGTTGGATTCAGGCGTTCGGAACAACCGGAGACAGGTCCTAAGACATTGTCTCTCCAAAACCCGAATCTTTTCCATATAGCTGGGCGCTATATTAAACCACAATGGACAACCATAAGCGATAATCGGCCTTATAAGGGCCACGTAGCAAATGACCTTCACTCTGGAATCAAGTTGACTGCTATGAAACAGTCTCCTTGTCAAAGCATAAGCCTTCTTGGCCCCAGCAAGACAAGCAACTATATGTCTATCGAAATACAGATACTGGTCAAGCCAGATACCTAGATATCTAACTACGCTTCTCACCGCCAATGGCTGCCCATTTTGTCCAATAATGGCCAATTTCTTCCAGTTTTTTCTGGTATCCCTAGAGGCCCCAGCCAATGGAGTTCTGAACAAGATTGTTTCCGTCTTCTGAAAGTTGATTTTCAACTTCCAGTCGTCGCAATATCGCTTAATTTGATCGAAGTCACGCTGCAAAAGGATATTAATGACCTCGATTTTAGGACCTGATCTGTATGCCACCAAATCGTCGGCATACGCTATAGCATGTCTGAGTGAACCCACCAGATCACTCGTGTAAATGTTAAACAGGATCGGAGAATTGACCGCCCCCTGCTGTAAACCGTTTTTAATTTCAAAGACTCTGCTCGAAGTTACGTTGCCACATTTGACAACGAACTTTTTTCCCATAAGCATATTATAAATTACATATAGCAAAGGTTTGTGCATCCCCCGCCTGGTCAACTTGTAGAAAAGTCCCTCTAACCATACGGTGTCGAAAGACTTCTCAAAATCAACCAGACAAGCACCCGTGCATTGGCTCTTGCTTTTATTCCACTGAATGTCGGAAACCAATTTCGACGCGGCATGAATAGTGTCATGCCTCGCCCTGAAACCAAACTGGTTGTCCGGAATTATGTTATTGTCCTCGACCCACTTTAACAGGGCTCTATTGACAACTTTTTCAAAGACCTTGCTGATATTCGGAAGCAAGCTAATTGACCGGAGATTGGCAGGGTTCGTCCTATCTTTACCTTTTTTCGGGATAGGGTGTACCACAGCTACCTTCCAATGCGCCGGATAATGTGCATTATTCAGCGCATTGTTAAACAGCGTGGTGAAAATATCTACAGCCTCCAAAGGCAGGTGTCTCAATACGACGTTTGGGACACCATCCATCCCCGCCGACTTTTTATTCTTTAGTGACTCGAAGATGCACAGAAGATCATCCTTCGACACGAACAAGTGCGATGCATCTCGGCCATTGGCGACAACTGCATTAGCATGGTTTTCATCAGTGAACACGGTGAATCCGTTATTCTCAGATCGCCAATTCTCAAGTTCGGTGCGCAGATAGAAGTGGCTCACCAGAGCCCTATTCTCAATGTCTTGGTTACGGCGAACAGGATTGTTCACCGTATACACGGCCTCGAAACAAGCGCCCAGCAAATCCACTTTCTCCTGTGGGTCCTCGACCACGAAAAAATCGTCGTTTGAAGCGACACTTTCTGGACTTATTCCAGCAGTCAGTACTGTCTGTCTGTTCTCTGCTGTCTGGGAGATTCGAACACAAGGAATATCATTGTGATCTTTCCTCCTGAACAACTTATTTATCTGTGGGAACATATTCGGACTACAGGTTTTAATAGCCCGAATTTTATTGCCCCAATACAGACTTACAGATTTTCTGTAATTTTCTTTCATCAGCTGTTTCAGGATTCGGATCTCTGACTTCAGCATCCTTACCTCCGGGTCGTCGCGATCAGTAAATTGCCTGTACAGCCGTTTAAGCCTCGAGAGCAGTCTACTTTTCTGTCGGTATAGTGCGTCGATTGTAGGGTTTCTGTACTTTTCTGTCTGGTCGTCGTCGGAACGTCCTACCCGAGGAATAGTTCGTTCCATAGTTCGTTTGATGGCGTCGTTCATTTGCAATAAATGCCGATCAATGTCATCATTTGTCATGTTACTGTTTGACGGTGGGTCGATCCCACTCGAACGTATATCTCGCTTTAAAAATCTGGAGAAGCGCGACCATTGTGCCCTCCGATAATCGAATGAACACACTGCTTCGTACTCCTCCAGCAGCGTTTGCTCGTTCGGGATCCGTATTGTGGCGGCGAGTCCGTAGTGGTCACTATCGTACTCAAATGCACGCAAACAGTTCCGCGTGTTTTGATCTATGTTCGTCAGTTGAAGTCTTGCGTCCGTTAAGGCCAAGTCCAGGAAAGCACCGCTTCTTGGAAAAGAAGGGATATCCGTCGCGTACAACTCGAGGTTGTACTCAATCATATTGAGGCGCCACCAGTCGTGAAACTGGTTGCCCCTGGGATTTTCAGTAACATTTCCCCATGCCGCATGTTTGACATTAATATCTCCGGCCAAGAAGTAATAATTCTCCTCCGAGTTCAGCTGCAGACCACGAAAAAGTGTCTCTAACTCTGTCATAAATTGGTTTGGTGGAGGTGCAGCAGGTGCGTAAAGCGACACCACATACATTCTCCTCCGGCTATGGAGAGGAATGCATATAATGCATGCCTCCAACAACTGGAACCAACGCACGTCCCCGCTATATATAACCCTATGGCGCAGGCCTTTTCGAATTAAGATTCCAACCCCACCTCCTTGAGTGGAGTGAGGCCGGTCTCTTCTTATTACATGATAGTCTTTGTATCCCAATTTGTGCTTCTGATTTAGCTTAGTTTCGCTAACCAAAAGCACATCCGGGTTTTCGGTTTTCAACAAATTGGCAAGTGACGTTCTTTTCTCGATCCTGACTAGTGAATTAACATTCACAGCAAGGATCTTTAAGTTTCCCTCATCCAGCGCAGCCATTAGATTTATGGTACACCAGACCCCACAAACAGCTCCGAATAGATAAAGTCTATTCGGGCCGCTTGTTCTTTTAATTGTTTCTGGAACTTATCGATCTTTCCGTGCAGAGACAGAAGGATCGATTTTAAGTCCAGATCCACCTCTGGTACCTTTTGGGCCACCTTTGGTTGGTTTGATGTCATGTGGGCTTGACCCGGTTCAGCTGCCATTTGGGCAAAGGACACGTTGGGTGCCACAAAATTTGCGAACGAGCGACTCCTCTGACGCCTATCATCTTCAGACTGCTGCTTGCGGGCCTGGACTCGTTTTTTCAACTCCTGGTACTTTGGACAACCCCTGAAGTTGGCGGGATGCCCAGAGTTCCTGCAGAGCACACAGGAGAGTACACTCCGGTCTTCGACTCTCTCCTTACCCAGGGAACATTCACCATGTATGTGGTCCCTATCGCACTTGACACATCTAAACTGCATGTTGCAGTTAGCTGCGGCGTGCCCGAACCTTTGGCAGCGCATACATTGAAGTATGCGATCTGACCGTTTTATTTTTTCCCATCTCACAGCATGGTAGTATAGGAAGCGGATATTTCGCAGCCGGTCAACTTTGCTGTCGGGAGTAAGCTGTACCAGGAAGAATGGTAAGTGACGGTTACCACCCCTTGCCACAGCCGAGGAAAACGGCTTGACCCCCACGAACTTCAGGTCGTCGCTTTCAAAGGTCTTAAGCTCTCTTTCTAGCTCCTCCGTTTTAATTGAGGGATCAATTCCCTTTAGTACTACGGTTTTTAGCTTTTTCTCCCTTGGGGTGTACGTAAAGTACTCGGTCTTTACCTCTCCCAAGGCGTCACGCACTCTCTGGTACTCCTCTACATCATCACAAAATATGACATGCTTATTGGCAGAAAGCCTCTTAACATGGAAGTTTTTGGTTATTAACCTACATAACCTAATACTATCACTAATGTCAAAGTTACTCACATTTATTGGCGGTATTCGTTCTTTCCTCTTTTGTTTTATTTGCACCTGCGTCTGCTGCTTATTCTGCGCTTGTTGTTGTTGTTGCTGTTGTTCGTGTTGTTGCTGTTTTTGTTGTCGTTGTTGCTGCTTCTCCTGCAGTTATTGTTGCACCTGTTCTTTAAGAACTTTTTGTTGTTCTTGCTGCTGCAACTTTTTTTGCCGCAGCTGCTCGCGCTTCTCCAAAAGCTCTTTAATCAACTTGTCGAGCTGCGCCTCCTCATCATCTTTCTCTTCCTCTTCGTCGCACATATGAACGATCCCGTCAGTGTCGACCGGTAAATCACGAAAAGAGTTTCCTTTGCCGACATACCTGGCCGCTTTTCCCTCAGGCTCATATGAACTGCAGTTTTCTGAGTCGGAATCGGTGCGAGCCACATTCGAACCCTCTAATTTTGACGGCCTCTTAACAGACAGATTCGGCATTGGTATTAATTTTCTTCGTCTCTTTTCCACTTTTTTAAATTCAGCCTCTACTACTGCCACTGCTGACGTAGAGGGACTTTTTGCGGCTGCCACTGTTGTAGCTGTTTTTGCCGCCGTATAAGCTACGGTTGTTTTTGTTGCACTTGTTGCTGCCTTTTGCTGCAACACTTTTGTTGGCAAAGGCAGACCCGTTGCCATTCTAGCTGGTATTGCTGTCTTTACTGTTGCTGCTGTTGTTATTGTTGTTGGTGTTAGTACTGCATTTGCCGGCTCACGTGTTTTCACCACGCGAAGCAGCGGCACACCCACACCCGTACGCGCGACCACCGATTTGCCGGGGTCCATCGTCTGACCACTTTACGGCTTTTTTTTTTTTTTTTTTTTCTGTCTCTATCAGTATATTATAATTATTCCAAATAAGATTTAAAAATTATTTATTTTGGGCTGGAATTGAACCCACACTTCTCGCCACACTCGAATAGAAAAATTACTTTCTTTATTTCACTTTTAAATCTCTTATATTGAAGGCAACTATGCTGACCATTGATGAGCTGCAGCGTTTATTATTACTTGAACAAATTAAGCTAACAAGACTTCAGGCTGAACGTGAACAACTGATGATAACGGAGTTGAACCTAAGAGCTGCACAACACAGACGAACGGAGTCCGTTGAACAACGCGTTGTGGTTGAAGAAGACGATGTCTTAAAAGAATTTGTGTTGTTGAGATAAATTGTATCCTGTTTCCTTTCCTGAAATATTCCTTTTCTCTAAAAAAAATAAAATAAAAAATAAAAATAATAATAAAATAAATAAAAAACAAAAATAAAAAATGAAATAAGTATATAATATACGTCACGTACACAGCTGTACACAGTTTGTCGGGTATGGCATGACCATGAAAAATGAGTATTTACATCATCAGATTATTACTAATTTCTAATCGTTTTTGCTGACCACGTCGTCTATTTATAACTTCCTTCCGATCTAAATTATATAGAGGTACATTTTCTTCAGCCACACCATTTTCGATTCCGTCTTCCACTTCCCAAGGATCATTCAAATGTTTTGCTACATTGTGAAGCACTGCACAACTTATTACTAAATTGGGAACATTTTTGACTGCTATTCTAACTTGGCTCGAGAGTATGGGAAAACGACGTTTCATCTGGCCAAAAACTCGTTCAATTATTACTCTTTCCTGAGCATGGGTCGAATTGTAATTCCGCTCACGAGCATTTCTTGGTTCGTCAAAAGGAGTCAGTAACCAAGGAGTAATTCCATATCCGCTATCACCAAGGAGACAAACATCACCATCATATCGGCGCACCACGTCCTGAATTCCACTCACTCGCCAAATCCTGCCATCATGTACACTCCCTGGCCATTGAGCGTCCACTCTTGTAATTTTTTCATTAGCGTCACAAGTCATCTGAATGTTTATTGTTGTTTTTCCTTTTCTGTTCACATACTCGTCGCCGAATTCCGAAGGTTTCATAATATGCACGTGAGTGCAATCTATAGCACCAATGACAGTCGGAATGCGAAATTTTGAAGCCCAATCTGCCTTGGCCTGATCCATATCTTCAATAGTGCATGGAAATTTAATCCAATCTTCAGACTTCGACACTATTTTATCCAATACACTTGAAAATGTTCTGCTGACGGTACTTCTTTCAACCCCCATGTCGTTGGCAACACCACTTTGGAATCCTGGATCACTAACGTATCTCAGAAAAATTTCCATCTTTTTCCGTGCAGTTATTCCTCCACTCCTTGCATCAGTGTTTTCATCAAGAAAGTGCGAAGTGAGAAAATCTACGCTTTCGCTCTCAAACCGTAATAGTCCCTTAGATAGATCGGGACTTATATCATGCCGGTCTCTATAACGTTTCACACCACGCAGGTTCATAAATGCAGCCATTTTTCGTGTACAAGTACGACTGCAAGTCTGGGGTCGGTTTGACTTGCGAATAGACGAATATTTACTTGCTACAGAAATTTAAAAATACGTAAAGCAAAGAAAAAGTTTTACTCTAAGCGACTAGATATTAACTTGCAATCGAAGACCTTATGGAATAACGTTCGTGAAATAGGTGTTGGTGGGCTAAGCGATTTCGACTTCAGGAATACTGATCTTAATGAGCTTAACAACAAGTTTGTCAGAACTCATACACCAGCTGCAGCTAGTGCTAACGCATGGTGAATTGAATCATCTAATGATTCCAGCATGTCTGAATTTGAGTTTTCGTGTGTTGAGCCAACTGATATAGTTAAAGCTATTATGAGTATCAAATCGAAGTCCGTGGGTCTTGACGAAATACATCCTTGTTTTGTTAAGATTACACTACCTCACATCCTTCCTCTACTTACACGCATTTTCAATACTATACTTATGACCCAAGTGCCTGGAAGATTGCAAAAATAGTCCCCATTCTAAAAAAAACCGGGAACTTCACAATTGTCCCCTGAATTCAGACCCATATCCATTTTGCCGTTTTTATCAAAAGTTATGGAGAGACTTATCCATCATCAGATGTCATCTTATTTACAGCGTAATGCCCTATTATGTAGATACCAATCTGGCTTTAGGTTGCAACACAGTTGTACTTCTGCGCTGTTAAAAGTGTCAGATGACATAAGGTCATCTCTAGATAAAGATCATATCACTTTTCTGACTTTGTTGGATTTCTCTAAAGCTTTTGACACTGTGAATCACTCTCAACTTGTCTTTAAACTTAGAACTTTTTTCAATTTCTCAATGAGCGCTGCAAAATTAATTTCCTCTTACTTGTCAGGCAGGAGTCAAGCTGTTGTAGTAAATGATAGAATGTCAGATTTCATACCAACTTTTATGGGGGTATCACAGGGATCTATCTTGGATCCTCTACTGTTTACAGTTTTCATTAATGATCTGCCTGGTTGTTTAACGCACTCATCAGTTCATATGTATGCGGACGACGTTCAAATGTATTTAAGCTGTAAGTACGGACTCATTGAGGGTGCAGTTGCCAAACTAAATGAAGACCTTGATAGTATTAACCTTTGGTCTGCAAGAAATTGGTTACAGCTAAACCCTAAGAAATCGAAATGCTTGGTTATATCCAAAAATGCCGTGGATACAGTTTGTTTACCAATTGTTAGTTTAGGCAATGATATAATTGAATTTACTAATAAAGCCAAGAATCTGGGGATTTGGTTTAACTCTCGATTAAGATGGGATGACCATGTTGGTACCGTTATAGGAAAGATATATGGGTGTTTAAGAAATTTGTCTATGACACAACACTTTACGCCTCTAAGCACAAGATTGATGCTTGCTAAAGCCCTAATTGTTCCCATTATTAGTTTTGGTTGCTTTATTGTAATTGTTCGGCGGAAACAAAGAGAGAACTTGATATCGCATTTAACAACGTTACTCGCTACGTTTATGAACTGAGGCGTTATGATCACATATCGACATTCAAAAAGAAAATTCTTGGGTGTACTTTGGATGTGTATTTAGAATATTGTACTTTAAAATATTTGCATTAAATCATTGTACAACCTGCTTATCTGTATGAAAAACTTTGTTTTTCTAATTCATCTCGATCTCTGAGCCTAATTCCTCCGCGCACTACCTGTATAACTACTGATAGGCAATTTTATATTCATGCTGTTCGCTTATTGAATTTACTTCCTCTCGGTATTTGACGACTTTGTTTTGTGGGTGGTTTTGCTGATTCTCTCTTCACATATTTGGCTGGCAATAGTAGGATAAATGGATCGTAGGGTTTAGGATAGGTTTATTTTCATAATTTTTTAATATTAAACATAAATGATTACAATGATTATTATGGTTATAAAGATAACGTATATGATTAGACTAGACTTTTTATGTTTATATTTAAGTTCTTTATTTCTTTTAAATCGCAAGGGTACTTCTCTGGAGAGAGGTAACGGGCGTAACGACCCCGCGGACCCTCATCACCCGCAAGGGTACTTCTCTGGAGAGTGGTAACGGGCGTAACGACCCTGCGGACCCTAGTCACAAAAATCCAGAAGCGTCTGACCCATATTGGGCGGCTCCCTGGTCAGCGTTTGTTCTCCATGTCAGGAGCGGCTGTGCACAATAAAAAAAAAACGTTTAAACTTTTCGCAAAAGTTAAAAAAAAAAATATGCAATGAACAAAACAAATGATATAATTACCCCAGGTGGTAGGCCAGTTACCCTGGCAAATCCACCCTCTTCGGAGGTCGGTTCCATGGATTCTGGGGGGAATCATTTATTGCTGCCCAACGACCCATTTGGGAGAAGTAAAAGGGTAGAGAGAACACCCCCATCTAAAAAAGAAGAACAAAATGAAACATTGAAGGCTAAATATTTAAAAGCCTGCGATGAAAGATATGGGTTTAAGCAACTCAATGAGACACTGCTTAAGGAGATAAATAATCTGAAGCAAGAGTTGCAATTGTTGAAAGAAGAGGTCAATAACCAGAAAAAAGTAAATGTCCAACCTGCCGAGTTCTCAACAGACGAGGAAGAACTAAGAAAAGAGACAGAAGGACATCGTTACAAGGGGAATAAAAATAAAAAACGCAAAATGAGTGCGTCCCCAAAAATCTCACCAACAAAAGAAAGCTGCACAGTAACTGTGTATGCTTCAAACCAAGAAAATAAAACACAAAATCCAACCAAGCCCCCACCAATTATCGCGCTGCAAGTAACTAAGTACGAAAGCTTGGCCAAAGTATTGGAGGAAAATAAAATTAAAGCTAGTACAGCGCTAATAAACAAAAATGACATTAAAATCAATGTGGTTGAAGAAGAGGGATACAGAAGCCTCACTAATATACTAAACCAAAAAAAGGTACAATGGTATTCTTATGAAAATAAGCAAACCAGACCAATGAAGGTGGTAGTGAAAAGACTGCATTACTCATGCTCACCCGAAAGCATAAAAAAAAGTTAAAAGACAGAGGCTTTAAAATCTTGGAAATTGTAAATATGCTTAAATTTAAAAGCAAAGTACCGCTACCAATTTTTACACTCAGCTTCGAGCATGTCGAAGATAAGAAAAAAATATATGAAATAAAAAACATACTCAAATCCAAGATGTGTTAAATGTGCAGGAAGTCACCACACTAAAGAATGTAAGAAGAAAGATGATGAACATTCTAAATGTGCAAACTGCAATGAAAACCATCCTGCTAGCTACAGAGGTTGTTTAGTTGCAAAAGAAATCCAACTTGCAAGGGACAAAAAGCAAAAGAAAACACAAAAAAACTCAAATAAGGATGAGCAAACAGTTAAAAAGGACTTGCAAAAGAGCCCACAGAAAGAAAAGCCTAAATACCAAGCGATAATCAAAAAGGTCCCGAGACAAAAGACGGCTGGTCCAGTATACTGCTCTCCTAGCTATAGACTAAAGAAAAATGATTTTAAAAGTCTTTTCCGCATATTTCACAATAGATTAATCGCGGGAGGGGATTTTAACGCCAAAAATAAGTATTGGGGATCTAGATTAACTAATACAAGAGGCAGAGAACTATATGAAGCAATTAAAGAAGATGGCGCCAAATATCACTCAACGGGAAAACCTACCTATTGGTCAACAGATAGAAATAAAACCCCAGATCTTGTCGACTTCTTTGTATCAAAAAAAATATCTTCAAAATAATAAGGGCCTGATCTTCAATCAGATCATTCCTCTATACTCTTCATAAAGACCATATCCCAAAACTAGTAAATAGACTGACTGATTGGAACTACTTCAGACAGAAGTTGGACGAAAGTATCCAACTATCACCAGCTATTCAAACAGAAGATCAACTAGAAGAAGCAGTCCAAATTTTGACGCTCAGAATACAAAAAGCTGCGTGGGCTGCCACTCCCACAACAACAAAAAAGATCAAACAAAACTCTTATCCTCCCGAAATATGTGAAATTATTACAGAAAAGAGGAAAGCTAGAAAACGCTGGCAGACAAGGGCGCCAAGCGACAAGACCACACTGAACAACTTAAATTATAAGCTCAGAAAATCTGTAAGAGAATTCAATAATGACTCTTTGAAAACTTACCTCACAAGTCTTACAAATGATGCTAGTACCGACTACTCGCTCTGGAAGGCAAAGAAGAAAATGAACAGGCCAATAGCTCAAATTCCGGCAGTAAAAACCAGAGAAGGTAACTGGCCGAAAAGCAACCAAGAGAAAGCAAACACTTTCGCTGAGTATCTTGAAGACGTTTTCAAACCATATGCAGATAAAGGTTATCAAGGACTCGAAGAAGAAGATACACCTATTCGGCCGGTAACAGCTAAAGAACTTGCCAAAGAAATTAAAGAAAGCATAAATATAAAAAAGGCCCCAGGGTTTGATTTAATTACAGGAGAAATTTTGAAGCATTTCAAATGTTTAAAAAAACTAGCGCAGATTATTAATGCTGCATTTAAATTAAGATATGTGCCAAGCATGTGGAAAGTCGCGGAGGTAATAATGATACCTAAACCAGGCAAACCACCTAACGAAGTTACCTCATATCGCCCAATATCTATTCTACCAATGTTGTCCAAGTTATTCGAAAAAGTGCTGGTAAAACGTCTACAAAAAATAATAGATGAAAAATCGCTATTCCCAATTCAGCAATTTGGATTTAGAAATAAGCACTCTACAATTGATCAGGTGCATAGAATCACAGATAGAATCGAAAAAGCATTTGAAGAGAAAAATGTGTGCTCTACAGTATTTCTTGATATAGCACAAGCTTTCGATAAAGTCTGGCACAAAGGACTGATACACAAACTACAAAAGCAACTGCCGAAGCAGTATGCGACCATTCTGAAGTCTTATATATCAGATAGATTCTTCAGAATTAAACAAGAGGGAGAGTACTCAACATTAAGAGAGATTAAAGCACAAGGCAGTGTGCTAGGTCCAGTTCTATACCTACTTATCACTAGCGATCTTCCTGAAAGTGAAGAAACTACCATAGCTACTTTTGCAGATGACACAGCTGCCCTTGCTGTGGGAGCAACTGTCGAAATAGCAACAAAAAAGCTTCAAACAGCAATAAACAATATTTCAGAATGGACTAAGAAATGGCAGATTAGATTAAATGACCTTAAGTCAGTCCATATTAATTTTACGTATAAAAACGTACCACACATTCCAGTCCACAGCAATGTAGTGGAATAAATATCAGCCAAAGATCTAGGCATGACTCTAGACGCTAAACTGCGTTGGAAAGCGCACGTAAAGAAAAAAAAAATGAGTTGAACATGCGATACAGTAAAATGTATTGGCTTATTGGGAGATGAGATACTCATCCCTGTCGAACTACAATAAGTTATTGCTATACACGTTGTGGGCATGCACATGCCAAACAAATTTACAAACAGTTCAGGTTTTCCAAAATAAAGTACTAAGGAACATAGTTAATGCACCTTTGGTACATACGCAATGCCGATCTGCATAAAGATCTAAATGTTGAAATGGTTGAAGATGAAGTTTGTCAAAGGCATAGAAGTAGGCTTCTCAACCACGTAAACACTGAAATAACAGAACTATTAAATAATGACAATGCAATCAGGAGATTGAGACGGGTAAAGCCTCTTGATCTATAAGAGTTAGCTAGGGCTAAGAAATCAGGTATTGATTTCAAACAAAAAAAAAGTTTAGAAATCCGACAAACGGCGGATTTATCTGTTAAATTCAACAAATATGTACATAGTTCAAAAACAAATTGCCGATTAGTCGTCGACTAGGTGCAATCTTATTCGGGATGGCGAATGTCAGTCTCTCACTATTGCAGAAGCATCCCTCGCGTACTAGCTCTGCAATGTCTTTCGATGATTTTTTCTTTCAGCGAATTCCCAACACAAAAAAAAAATGTCTTAAATTATTTATGCTTTGATAATGAAATTCTTGGAAAGTTAAATCTTCTATTTTAGTATAATTTCTATCTAAAATGGTATTGGAATTAATGGTTCATGTTTATAATTTTTCCTTTCATACTTTTTATCATTTATTTTAATTTTACAGTTTTCAAATTTAATAAGGTGGTTACATTTTATTACAATCTTTTGATTGTTGCAATTTTGATTTATTTCCTGTAATTTTATATTATTAAATAGAAGATTATGATTTCCTATTTCTAATACCTCTTCATTTAAATTTTTTTCAAGTTTACAGTTCATTGAATTTTTAAGTATATTTTCAATGCAATCATCATTAATATTACAATCATCATTAATATTATTTAAATTTTTTATGTATTTTGTGTTTTCATAAATAGTTTGATCTTTGGTTAAATACAGATTTTTATTTATTTTCAATTGTAAATTATTTTCTTTTTTTGGAATGGGTTGAACATATATCTTTTTGTATAACTCATTTGTAAATTTGGGTACTTTTATGATATTGCTTTTATATAGAGCATACCACTACATATAAAACAGAAAGGTAAACAACTCGACGCAGCAAAAGAGTTCGAAATAGATAAAGCACACAAAACAGAACGAGATAAATTGCTAAACGACAAATTAACACTAAAAAACATAGGGACGGGCTACAGTCCGCTTGGGCGAACTGTTGGATAACCTATTCTTATTCCTATCCCTCATAAGTGGGTGTGACAAATCCTTAGTATGGTTGAATTGTTAGGAACGCTCTACATATTTTGTTATATAACATTTGGGAATAATTTCATTGAAATAATTGATAGTATTTTCGTATTCTTTTTCTTCATTTTCGTTGTAGAACAAAGGTATGATTTGCCCATTCAATCTCAATGTTTTTTCCCTATAATTTATTTCTCCATCGTTTGGAATCAAAATGTTGTTTCCAATAATTCTATTATACTCTTCATTGAAATTGTACTTGGAATTCACAATCGTTTTTAACCACTAGTGCAAATTTTGTTTTTGGAATTGTAACAAACGTCTTTTGTGATTACTATTGGGTTGCCTGCTGTGCGTATTGTTATAGGTTTGATACGCCATTTAGTATATTCTCTTGGTGAATCTTCTTCACACAAAAGACTATTTGTTGCTCCTGTGTCAATTAGGAGTCTTGTTGTTTTATTATTTTTTCCTAATTTAATATAGGGAAGTGAAATTCCGAGGCTGCATGCCGAAAATTTGCTTCACTTGTATTTTCTTGTACCCTATGTCTTTCAACATAATTAGCTTTAGGTACTCGTCTCATTTGAGATGATGAAGGATCAATGCCTATATTTCATATTTATTTGATATTCATAAAGTACAAGTAAGAGTAAATCTTTTTGAAGTACTTACAAAGAGAAAAACATCAGAAACAAAGAACAATAAATGTGTTTGAATAATTAAACAATAAATTCATTAACATTTTAGAAAATAGTAAAAAAAAAACTAGTAAAAAAGGAAAGCCCAGTGCATTAACAAGAATAACAAAAATAACAATAAGCAGTTTAATATTTAATACGAACAATTTTCAGATAGAATTTTAAAGGTTTACAAGCCTAAATCGCATAAAAAGCCAATATAGCTTCTTTGAATTTATTATACGAATAATGTTGTTTTATATACGACGGTAAGGAGTTCCATAACCTTATTGTATGAATAAAGAAAAATCTGGTTGAACTAGTATAAACGAAACGCGGAACAATAAGATTTCTAGATCTTAGAGATTGGGGCAAAATGAGTTTTGAATACAGGTAAGGTGGTGCTTTTGTTGTAAGGAGTTTATGTAAAAATAAGCAGTTTCTTGCATTTAAATAACTATCCAGCGAGCATCCTAGAATATTTTGGCTATAAATGGAAATATGGTTGCATCTATGAAGACCGTATATATATCTAGCTGCATCATTAAAGGCCACATTTATCTTTTTTTTTTCTCTTTTTTTTCAATTCAATTCAATTTATTAATATATCGGGCATACATTAAGACATAGTCTTTTGAAGTACATTGGCATAAATTATTATAGACTGTTCTTAATATCTAAATACAAAATTAAACCTTAAAATTAGCAAGAAGGGGGAAGTGAGAAATAGATTTAAAAGAGATAGAAAAGAAAAGTTTATAGAGTACTAGATAGGAATAAGAGAAGAGTGTTGTTGTAATAAATCTGCTATTGAGGTGTTCTAAAATAATTGTAAATTGCCGACCTGAAGACGGTTGTTCTGTTGATACCCTTGATATGCGGAGGTAAAGAGTTCCAAAGCTTAACTGCATAGGTGAAAAATAACCGGGAAGAGGCAAGATATTTGGCAGTGGGAACATTGATGTTCCTCGTTCGTTGTGATCGCGAGAAGACAAGTTTTTCGTATAGGTATCGGGGTGATTTGGAAACTATGACCTTGTGCAGAAAAATTCAGTTTCTGGCATTTATGTGTTGAATCAGAGTGCGTTCTAAGAAGCTATTAGCATGTAATGATATCCTGTCATACCGACGAAGCCCGTGGATGTATCGCACAGCATCATTGAAGGCTACCTGAAGTTTATGTTGGGAGAGCGAATCAGGGTTAGGATATACAACCTCGGAATAGGTTATTATTGGCATAATGAGACTGCGCACAAGCTTCTGTCGAATCTCAGGTGGAGTATAACTGGCAGTACACCAAAGCTTTCTCAAGCAACCATAAATTCGACCGATGACAAGGTTTGTATTGTTGTAGCACGAAAGTTTGCGGTTAAGAACGAACCCTAGGCAAGTCGCGGACTCAACAACCTTCAATTTGCTATTGGCTAACAAAATGTCGGGAAGCGCGTCGAGTTCAAAGGACCGATGAGTTATTGGCAGAACCAAGCATTTATTCGCATTCAGATGGAGCCCATTATTAATTGTCCAGTCATTAATTGCTTTTAAGTCCTCATTTACTCTTGACGCTAGCTGAACAATGTCTTTAACCGGAAGGGATAATCGGAGTTGGGCATCTCAGCGTAAAAATATGTAGAGGAATATTTGCACACCGATGGGAGATCATTAATGAACATACAAAATAAGATGGGTCCTAAAATAAATCACTGAGGCACACCTTGTTTCAGCGGCATAAACTCAGAAAATCTCCCACCAGATACAAATCTTTGCGATCTTTTGGATAGAGGGTCACGCAGTAAATTAATGGCCCTATCACTAAATCCAAACTGGTGCTTTAATTTCCAGCAGAGTATGCCATGGTGTACTTTGTCAAACACTTTTGAGAAGTCGAGCAAGCAGAGTAAAGTTGCAAAATCCTTATCAAAGTCTGAGCGGATGTCCTCAAGGATATTGACAACAGCAGAGGAGCAGCTGTGGCCCTTCCGAAAACCAGACTGATAAGGGTAAAGAAGAGAGTTCGCAGCTAGATGGACTTGAATTTGGCGAGCAAGCACCTTCTCAAAAACTTTAGACAAACATGGAAGAATGCTTATACGCCTAAAGTCATTAGCGGTAGAAGCATTTACCTTATTTGCAACTGGAATAACCTTTGCAAGCTTCCAAGCAGCAGGAAAAGATGAGGTTGTGATGCAAAAATTAATGACATGCGTGAGGGGCCTTATAATTTCGGGAAACAAGAGCCGAATAAAGCGGAGGGGTAAGCCATCTTCACCAACAGAATTTGATTTAATAGACGCAATTATTGAAATTATTTCGTTTTCAGACTTCAAAATCAGTCTGTGTTTGCATGCTGATTTCAGTTTGTCTTGATTCAAAGTCAAAACTATTGGATAAAACACCAGTTTCCAAAAAGGTCTTGTTAAGAACATCTGGGTCTATGGTGCATTCATTAAGAATACTCCTTTTTCCCACCCTAATCTGACGGAGATTTCGCCACAAGACTTTAGGATGTAGGTTCGTGCTCAGTTTATCGGCAAAATAGTTGCGCTTCGACTGGCGAACGGTAGCAGATGCAATGTTACGCGCTACTTTATAAGCTTCCCAATTGACCTGGAACCGACTTCGTTTCCAGTAATTGTAAAGCCTATTTCTGTTTTTGATCGCATTGAGAACGTCAGAGGTAAACCATGGGCATGGGCGTATGGCAACGGTTTTTACTGGAACGTGCTCGTTAAAGAGTGTTCCGATGAGAGATTGCAGATATTCCAGCTTTAAGTTAGGATCAGAGATCTGCCAACAGTTCTCCCACGGTGTTGAAGAGGCAGCATTAAAAAGCGAACTTAGATTAATCGACTTGAAATCCCAGAACTTGAAGCACAAAGGTTCAGTTTGGCGCGTGAAGGTGATATTATAAGTGCAAAAAATTAAATCGTGCTCAGACACAGTTTCCAGAGACAATTGATCGAAAAGCAGAACGGATAAGGGGTCGGTAACAATAAAGAGATCTAAAAGACTAGGTATTTCGTTAGGGCGGAAGCTAGTTGGGCTACAATTGTTAGCTATAGCCAACCCAAGAGAAGCAACAGAATCTTTAAACTGGAACACACGAGAATTGGTTCTAAGCAAATCGGCATTAAAGTCACCGGCAATAATTATATTATCATACGTTGGTGCAAATTCAGAAATTGCTGAGAAAAACGGTTCAGGGGAAAATCTCCTATTCGGATTATAACAGCAAGCTATCAAGCACTTTTGCGAGCTGTCATAAACCTCACAAATAAGATACTCCACATCAGAATTGAAAGACTTGCACAATTCTCTACATTTAAGAGACGCAGTACAATACAAAGCAACCCCACCACCAGTTGTGCTAGTCACCCTATCGTTTCGAAAAAGATTATAGCCTTGGATCTCATAGAAATCATTTCCTACCTCAGGGTCGAACCACGTCTCATCAACAAAAATGATATCAATTCCGGAATCCACAAATAAAAATCGCGTGAAATCAAGCTTCCTTTCATTAAGGCTTCGATCATTAAAATGCACAATTTTCAAACCATGCCGATAGTTAGTCAAAACATTCAACATCGTCCGCGTTAAATTTTCACTCATAGCAATTCTAGCATTCGTTATATTATTACTTCCCATAATATATTAAAAATAAATGCAACAGAAATACCGTCACAAGCCCGACAATTCACATAAGCATAATAGTAATAATTACTTTGATGCAACATTAACAACAGGAAAAAAATAAATGAATAGGTGAGAAATTTAAGAATAAGAAATGTAAGAAAGAGGAATAGGAAAAATGTAAAAAGAGATTGAAAGAAAAAGCGAGATAATGAGAGAGATAAATACCGAATTAAATACATTATATCATATAATCTGCCCAGGTTGACGTTGAGGTTAAAGCGAGCATCAGCAGCAGGTACTCGTACGTAGCGTCATCAGCGCTCTGCTTAACATATACCAGTCCGTTTTTTGTTCTTGCAGAGTGCAGTAGCCCCTCTTTGCGAAGCCGGACAGCATATCGCAGAAGGGAGCTATTCTCGGGAGTGAGACTCTCACTTTATGCGCGCAGAAGGGGCGGACGTCTGAGATGTGGTGGCGGAATCATGATTGTGGAGATGTTTTTCGATTTGTGAGACTGTCATAGATCTGCTTGTACGGAAAGCGGAGAGTAGAGCTTTCTGTTCGGCGTGTGAGGAGAGCCGAATAAGAAGTGGATGAGGGTAATTGTTGCCGACATTACGAGCTTTGAGGCGAAATGCATCGACGTGTGGCGTTAATTGATGGTTGAGTGTTGCGGCGATGCTCTTTGCAAGATCAATTGCGTTTTCCTTGGATGAGAGTAGAACGCCGCGCACAATAACATCGCACATACGTTCCTTATCTTGCGACTAAAAATCGAGTCTAAACCACAGTATACATTTACAGCGTAACTTAAAATATAAAATAAACTATTAATATTCGGACAAGCTTCATACGAGTTTCACGCGGGGTGAAATCAGCAGAAAACCACAATTTACGTAGACATCCATACACACGACGGATAACAGAATTAATGTGATCACAAGACAGATTTTTATTAATATGAAAACCAAGACTTACGACAGTTTCACAGAAATTAATCTGCTCATCACAAATATAAATCGGTGGAACAGACGGGGTATCTACTACACTCTTCGAGATTATAAAAGCTTGCGATTTATTTGGATTCAAAAGGAGTCCATTTTTTAATGACCATCCAGATATTGCTGAAAGGTCTTCATTCAATCTAAACGACAAATCTTCGCACAAGCCAACCGGACGTGACATGTAAAGCTGTACATCGTCAGCGTAGAGGTGAAGTTTTGCACTCTTGCATATTGCGGGAAGGTCATTAATGTACATGCTAAACAGTAGCGGCCCTAAATTAGAACCCTGTGGAACACCAGCTTCAAGTAGTCTCCATTCCGAAAAAGTTTCACCTATCACCACGCTTTGGTATCTGTCTTGCAGATAGCTTTTGATAAGGTCAACGGCTCTTTCTCTCAAACCAAAATAATGATGCAATTTCTTACACAAAATATCATGATTGACCTTATCAAAAGCTTTCGAAAACACAATACAGTGATATTGCCGTTATCCATTTCCATCCGTATGTCATCCGTTACTTTCATTATAGCTGTGGAGCAACTAGACCTGCTCTAAAACCAGATTGAGTTTCAGCCAAAAGATTGTGGTTCTTTAAATGGTTAGTAATCTGCTTTGCAAGTACCTTTTCAAAGACTTTTGAAAGTATTGGTAGGATACTTATAGGGCGAAAATGAGTTGGGGTCGTAACATTCACCTTCTTTTCAACTGGAATAATTTTCCCTAATTTCCAACTTTGAGGGAAAGTCGATGACATAATGCAAGAATTAATAACATGCGTTAATGGGCGAACTATGTAAGGAAGTATGTATTTTACAAATTTAAGTGATATGCCATCATGCCCAATTGCATTCGATTTAATCGAACTTATAAATGTACATATATACTTCAGCTATACTAACCACTTCAAATTCCATGACAGGGTCTAACACAAGGTTTTCAGCGAGATCAAAAGTAGCCACCTCCTCACTTTGTAAAGTGAAATTGTTAATAAGTTCATCGGGATCAACATCACAAATGTAAACTGTTTTTTTAGTCAAACCGATGTCTCTTAAATTTTTCCACAATTTTTTAGCTGGAAGGCTTGTATTTAATTTACTTGCATAGTATCTAATTTTAGAGCTACGTGTAAAAAGTTTGCATAGTTGCGGGCAGTTCGATAAAATTCCCAGTTGCTTGAAGTAGGTATACGCTTCCATAATTTATACATTTTTGATCTTGCTTTTATGGCCGCGCAGACCTCCGACGTAAACCAAGGACATTTCAAGTTACGTATTGAGACAATTTTTTCCGGGACATGTTTGTTATAAAGATATGTAATTGATTCTTCTAGGACTTTAGATTTTTCATCTACATGCGACCATTTGACAACTATTCCAATTCACTTGACAACAATCAGCAATAAGCGACTGGACGTCAATTGATTTAAAATCACGATAGGAAAAAATGTCGAAATTGCGCTTCTAGAGAAATCTAGGTCAAGGGTGCAAAAAATTAAATCGTGATCAGACAGCCCTTCTAAAGAGCATTGATCTAGAAGGAGAATTGACGAAGTGTTAGATACAAATATTAGATTAAGCAAACTGGGGTTGCAATTGGGTGAAAAACGAGTAGGTTCCGAATTTAAAATACATAGGCCCAGAGAGGCGATATCATCTCGTAGAGAGCAGGAATGTAAGTCTCCTTTCAGCAAATTAATATTAAAATTACCGCAAACTATTATGATCTGATACATAGAGGAAAGAACTGAAAAAACTGAGAAGAAAGGTGTTAGAGAATTTTGCCGATCAGGATTATAAACGCAAGTGACTAAGCATCTTTGACAATTATCATAAATCCCAATAGATAGATACTCGACAACATCAGAACCATCTGACTTATTCAATACTTTAAATTTTAAATTTGATTTAACGTAAATAGCCACTCCGCCTCCAGTAGTTTTGGTAACTCTATCATTTCTAATTAGGTTGTACCCAGGAATGCTGTACAAAAGACTATCAATCTCTGGCTTAAACCACGTTTCACTTATACATATAGCATCAACACAAACTGAAAAGAAAACATCCCGCAAAACATCTAATTTATAAGCGTTTAAACTACGCGCATTTCTGTGGCATACATTAAAACCCTCCCTAAAATTTGAAAAAATATTAACTAATGCACGGGCAGAATTAAAAGATTGTTGCATAACAAAAAACAATAACAAAGCAAAAAATAAAGAGAAAACTATAGAAATTAATTGAGAAAATTTTAAATTAAAATAATAATAAATATAAGAGTTGAATTCTCTATGATTGATCACTATTTGTTGTCTGGAAAACCTGTTGTTCGTCCTCTTTCCGCATAAGATTCTCATAAAATTCTCAATGTTTTTACAACCGAACCCCTTCTCTGCCGCACTCTTTTTTACATGCACGGTTACATATTTGGTGTAAACAGAAAACAGCTGATTTCGCCTTTTTGCGCGCATTGCATGCTGGAGTATTGACCGATTGATTTTGGTTAGACTCTCGTTCACATACATATAACTGTCCGATTCTATCCCAACGTCACGGAGCCGTAGGTGCCTGCTTTTATTCTTACGGAAATTTGCAATTGATGACAAAAAAGCATTTCTCTCCATCGAAGTGTGAAACTTGAGAATAATCGGAGGGTAACGGGTTGATTGGTTTTGGTGCTGGTGCAGGCGGAGACGAAATATGTTTTTTATGTCTGGAAGACTAAGAGCAATAGCGTTACACAATTGTTTGAAGATCAATTGTAAGTTCTCTTCTGGCGATTGGGGTACTCCAAAAATAATGGCATCAGCCGCAAGCTCTCTTCTTTCAAACATATCAGATCTGTTGTTTAGATTGAAAGAAAAAAACACGTCTATTCGTCCTTGTACATTTTACATACATACTATAGGCTCAAACCTTTGAGGATATTGTGTCTTTGTTTGTCATTATTGTCTCTATCGTGATTTTGTTTTGTGACAAGTCCTGCATTACTGAGCTCGTATAGAGCCAATTCCATGGTACATAGTAGGTTTCAATGCATATAGTATGGTTCTCATATGTGTTGGAAGTCGTTCCTTAAATATGTTGAGTGCGGTTTCATTATTGCGGGGAATATCTGGGCTTCTTTTTTTTCTGCGAACATTTCTGATTTAAAAGTGATAGGGTTCGTTGTTTGTGGTCGTAAAATTTAAGTGGGTCGCCTCAAAATTGAGAAGCTTTCAGATCTTCATACAACTGATACGAATTTTTAAATCCCCCGAAATATTGTAATAACATGCTTTTTATATCTACCCATCTTGTAAGATGTATATGGATTACTATTGCCTGTCTAGCTCTTCCAGTAAATTTACTTTTTAAATTATTAATGCACATTTTTTGAGATTGTTCAGTATAAGTAAGTAATGTAGGAATTATATCATCTACATTAGAAATAAATATTGGCAAATCTTCTGTTTTGCTTTGTTCAATGTCCCTTTGTCAATTAAAATTTTGTTGTCTTAGCTGTCTTAGCTCAACACATTGGGAACTCGTCTCATTCGGCTATTGTTTTTCTTGGTTTATTAAGCACGTTAGGGCTTTCGAAGCACTTGCCGTTGGGTTTCACGTTATTTGAAATGAACCATAAAAATGTTTTTATTTTTCACTTCTTCCTTTTGTTTCACTTGAAATTATTTTTCCTCTACGGATTTTGTAATATAAGTCATATGCGTTGACTGAATTACTAAATAATTTCTTGGTTAAGTGTCAAAATCGATATTCGTTCGATTATGCTTTTCACTTTTATATGTTTTATTTGTGAAGCGTACCGATATTCGTTCGGTGTTTATTACTCGTAGTTTCACAAAAACATTTTTTTTTTGGTCGCGAGAAAAAAAAATTCTTTCGGTTCGATCACTGGATTGCCATGTCTCTTATAACTTTCACTTATATATCTGACTGGTATCCTACCGACTGCGCCATTTTTGTAAAAGGTCTTTATGTTTATAAAAATGGACAATTTTATCTTTAACCTTTATTTGTTTGAACTTAAGAAAAACTTTAGATCCCTTACCGTTGGTCGGGGGAAATCTTCAGTAATACGTAGTGATAATATTCTTAAGACTAAAAATAATGAGATCGACTGATCTCTTTTTATATGGATTACATGGTAATAGATTGACTGCGGATGATGCAAGATATTTTCCGTGTGCTTAAATTCATATGCCGAAGGCCGAAGGCATACTTTGTTTATGCATTGATTCTAAAGTTGTGTCAATCGTTCAAATTTAATGATCGAATCGTTCAAGTATTGGTTGAAAAAATGATTTGGTCATTTCAATCAATCATTCAATCAATCAATGACAGATGGGACATGGGAGTATTGTATTGCTCCATTCAATTTCAATACAATCAAAAACCCCAATCATCATTCGTTCAATTTAGTTTCGATAGAGACAGATACATTCGAATGGATTGTAAGAGTGAATACACTCAATAACAACAAACTGCTGATTGTATTTGAAAATCTATAAACTGTTATTTCGTCTCATACTTGTCTAATCAGTTTTATTTTATTCTATTAAATTATAGAAAATTAGTAAGAATTTACTTTGTATTTAATATATTACCGAAATAAACTATTATGTAAGTCATTTGTTTAAAGAAAAAGAAGGTTATTTACTTACCTAGGTAATTTTTTATAGAGCTCTAATGTCTGAGTCTGACCTAAGGAACAAACGAAGTGCAATCTGGAAACATTTTTCAAATGTTTCAAATGGTAAGGCTAAATGTAGTTATTGCCAAAAAGTCTTAAGCTACACTGGAGGTGCAACAGGCAATCTCGGAAGACACATAAAGTCCCTACATAAAGGTGCGTCTTTAGAAGCCGCGAGATATGTGCCTGGAGTGCGAAATAGGGTTCGCGCTCCGTTAGAAAATCTAAATACACCTGACAATCAAGATATAAATAGTGCAGCCGTTCAAGAAAACCATCCACAAACCAGCAATAGCAACACCGTTAGTAACCCACCACCTCCATCCGTTTTAAAACAAGCAAATATATCATCTTATGTACGCAGACTCATATCTCCATCATTTTCAAAACAAATAGGTGAACAATTAACAAAAACAATAGTGAAAAAATATTACCCATTCAAAATGGTAGAAGATGAGGAAGTGAAGAAACTTTTTAATATGCTTTGTCCCAGTTACTCCATGCCCACAAGAAAAACTTTATTCAATTCCCTAATTCCCCGCGTGTACAATGAAACAAAGAAACTCAAATGCTTAAAAATGTAGAAGCCGTATGCCTTACCACCGACGGATGGACGTCCAGAACACAACAAAGCTACGTTGGTGTTACAGCTCACTTTGTGCAGGAAGTAGACGGCAGTAGCTCGCTGCAATCTTGCCTTTTGGGATGCATTCCATACGATCAAGCCCATACTTCAGTAAATTTGGAAAATTTGCTGCTGGAAGAAGTGAGGGCTTGGGGTCTGGACCAGAAGGTAGCATGCGTAGTTACAGACAATGCAGCAAACATCGTTGGCGCTGTTAAATATAACAAATGGAGTTATTTTCCTTGTTTTGCGCATTTGCCGTCATTGAGATGCAAATAGCCAAAATAAAGAACATCGTCGCCTATTTTAAAAGAAGTTCAAAAGCATCTGTCAAGTTGGCAAGTATGAAAAGACAGCTAAACCTCCCTGAAGTAAAATTAAAACAAGACTGTGTGACGAGATGGAACTCAACATACGACATGCTAACGAGGTGTTTAAAAATTAAAACTGCTGTTATCGCCGTTCTTGCTATTGAGAACACCGATTTAAACAGTCTGTCTCCCAAAGATTGGATGATAGTATAAAAAGCGACTGAAATATTTAAAAAATTTCATGTCATCACCGAGGAGATTTCGGCTGAAAAAAATGTAACACTGTCGAAAATAATGCTTATGGTTAATGCTATTCATATTCATCTGGAAAAGCAGTCCAGAGCGAATATAAGTGAGGAAATACAAATAGCCCAAATTATAAGCATATTGTCATCATCAGTGTTATCCCGATTTAAAGACATACACTCGCATGAGCTTGTTACACAGGCTACAATACTCGATCCACGATTTAAAAGATATGGGTTCACCTCACAACTCAAATTTGAACGATGTTTAGATAACCTTAGAAAAAAAATTCCATCGCTTAATATAGATAACAGTCCCCAACCATCTACATCACACAACATCGATCCAGTGCCTTCACTTATTTGGGAGGATTTTGATAACAAGGTCAAATAAGTTTATTGCAAATCCCAATCAAAATACTGCGACTATAGTAGAAGTTGACAAATATCTTAATGAACCACTTATAAAAAGAACCGACGATCCCTTAAAGTGGTGGGACGAACGAAAGCATGTTTACCCGAGGCTATACAAACTTGTTCGTCGAAGGTTATGTATTGTAGGAACCAGCGTTCTCTGTGAACGTATCTTTTCAAAAGCGGGACTGACAGTTGATGATAGACGCTGTAGTCTCAAACCAGGAAAAGTTGCTCAAACTTTGTTTCTGAATTATAATTTATAAACGTCCTATTTTTAGTTAATTCTTGAATTTTGTATTTAATGTTTATTTTTGTTTTTTTATTGAATAAAATATTGTTATGTTGTGTGTTGTAATGAAATGAATAATGAAATCTTGTTTTCAGTTTCTGCTCAATTAGTTGTATGCGATGGTGCTCCCGACGTCACTGGTCTGCATGACATCGATGAATACATACAATCTCAACTGTTGCTCGCCGCTTTAAGCATAACAACCCACGTTCTTATGCCAGGCGGTAATTTAGTGGCAAAAATATTTCGCGGAAAGGACACGAGCTTACTCTATTCTCAATTGAGAATATTTTTCCAAACTGTGTCCATTGCTAAGCCTCATAGTTCCAGGAACTCGAGCATTGAAGCGTTAGCACTGTATCTGGACTCAAGGAGAGTATTTCCAAACATCTCAGTATCGCATCTTCCTTTATATTAAACGATTTTATGTGGCTCATAATCTTGACCAAATTATCGGTTGAGGGCATGAGAATTTTTGGCATTTTGTAGAGGACTTCTCGAAAGTCCTGCCCATTAATGGTCTTTATTTCCTGAAGCATTCGCTTCACATTATCTGGATCACCATACAGAACGAATGCATTCTTTGTTATACATTCAGTAGTGAATTGCAAATCATTCTGTAAAACATCAACCATTCGCTAAATGGAATGAAAACTTCTGTGTCGAGTACGAGAATAGACCTTCCAGACCTTCTTCAATTCTTTGTCGTTCATTCCTAAACGCTGCTTCAGATATAAATTTAGAATATTCATACGCAATGTGTTTAGTATAAGGTCATCTCCGTACTTAGTTAATGAGTACAGATCAATGTCTGTAAACCGTATGCGAAGATTTTCTTCAACATCAATGGCAAGTGGGATATAGCCATGGCCTTTGAGTGTGGAAACATTTTAATTCATCACAGTCACAAACTTGATGAGGACTGACACCGAAATCGATTCACAGCCGCATTCCTTGAAAACATTGTACCGATTCTGTATTGTCATTGTGTTAAGATATAGAAGCATGGGTTTTTTTTAAGAATTTCATCGATGCTGTAGTCAAGGGATTTTAGGGTGTTTGCAGAATTAATAAGATCTTCACGTTTGACATAATGTAGTTCCTTATTTTTGTTTAGAGCCGCAGTCCAATGACGATATGATGAACCTATGGAATGAGAAATTAAGGAGTTGATCATGGTAGAAAATTAAATCACCGAGCACTTTCGATAAGTAGCCTAGCCAGCAGTGAGTGGATTATCGGTGGTGAGAATCTCATCAGCTTACGAAACGCACCAGAATAATTAATTGATTCCTGTCAAGGAGAAAAGTCCTAGGGCTCCATTCAATATCATGTTTTATTTGTTTTTTCTATTGCGTTGCGTTGCGATTACGCCTTTTTAATAATTTAATTTTTGACAGCTTCAAAGTTCAAAGTACAAAACTACAAATCAAGTTTAATTAAAGACAGAGACCACAATAAAAAAAAGAGAAGAAACGATTGTTCTATTTCTCATCATGGATATGTTCACTAATCAGCTCAAATCATATAGATATAGATACCAAAACGCCTTTGAATAATTAGGAAATAGAGGTTATTGCACAGAAGCGATATTTTTGTAGATCAAATATGTGTTGGTAAAACGAAATAAGCCGAAATAAATAAAAATATTTTGAACACATTTATTGGTTCAGTAGATAAGAAATCAGTAATAAAGAAATGAATTAGTCAGAACAGAACAAAAGTATTGACTCGATGAACGATTGACTTCGGGCATTGTGATTGCAATCACCAATACTTTATTGTGATCGGGTCAAAAAGATCGAATCAATCACGATTGACACAGCTCTAATTGATTCATATGCTGAAGGCAAGAAGTTCTGATATGCAGTTTATGGTATTTTAATACTTAAGCAGTTTATGATATACTTATGACTGCGCTATTATTCTTAATTGATTTTTTGCATCATTGTATTTACAGTTTTTTGTATCATTGTATTTATATGATACTGTGGTTAGTTGAATTTGAAATCAAGCGTTTGTGCACAAGTGTGTTCTGAAATAACATATATATTGTTATGCCTCCGGGCTATACGCTTTGTATTAGATGAAGGACGTTGTCGTCAGGCCAGTTGATTATCTTGTGTAGGGGAAACTGGTGTTTCCTTCGCACATCTACTAGATGAATTTATTGATAAATCCTGAGAGATTTATGTTAGCAAATCGATGAATCCAGAGAAATTGATTTTAGCCAGCATTTGAATCCGACTAAAGCGAAGATTCACAACACAATCGAAATCAGCGAAGATTCACAATACAATAGAAATCAGCGAAGATTCACAACACAATGGAAATCAGCGAAGTTTCACAACACAATAGAAATCGACAATACTTGAAAGACCAAAGTTTAATATTTAGAATAGATTCGTTTTATTCAGTAACTCTTCAATACTAGTTCACACAATTGTCTTTGCAACTTGCTTTATTTTCATTTATTACCTCTACTTATAGCCTTATTTTGCTTACTTATGGTATTCAATAATAAAATTTAATTTCGTTGGCGGAATGTCTGCTTCGACTATGTTTGTTGAAGTTGTTGTTATCATTTCCGTTGTATTTCTGCATAATCGACATGTCAGCATTTCCGTTTAACGCTGGCATACATAACAATATATATATATGAAGAAGAATAGGGTATCCAATAGTTCTCCCAAGATGACTGTAGCCCTTCCCTATGTTTATAAATACAATTCTTACTTAGTTTAAGTTCCTTAACAGATTTATTTTCCTCAAATTTGTTTGTTCTATTATTAATCTCTACAGTATATTCAGATTCAGCTTCTATTTCCTTATTACTCTTATTTGAAATTGGAATACTAAGCTTTTTATAAGCTTGTACACTCTCTGAGGGTACCTTAATTGCAAAAATTATATTGTCCAACTTATACTTAGCTATACCTACTTTTGTATTTAGGAGTTTTTTTAAATCAATTTTGTAGTTAATTATTGCTTCGTTTGTGAGAATATTTTGTTGTAGAATACCGGTTTTAGCTGAGGCTACATTTTGCTGTATGGGTTCTACTTTCTCCTTTAAAATACAAATTTTAAGCATCATTTCTAAAAATAAATTTTTCATGTATTTCCCATCTGAAGCTATGACTTTTTCCCATCTTTCTGGTAATTTGTGGATCCCATCCCAAAAGAACTGCGCCGGCTTGGCAGCCAAGAATGAATCAAGCCAATTTTGGATATTCTGCTCTGATGTGAACCGTATTTCAGTGAGGGCGTTCTGCATCGACCGGAACAAATGGTAGTCAGAAGGGGCAAGGACTGGGCTATAAGGCGGGTGGGGTAAAACTTTCCATCCACTGTTTTCCAAGTAGTTCTTAACTGGAATAACAACTCGCCTCTTGTCTGGTCGCATATTCCGGGCGTTTTCCGGCTACTGCTCTCTTCAAACGGATTAATTGTGTTCGGTAGCGTTGTCCATTTATGGTTTTACCCGGTTTTAGCAGCTCATAATACAGCACACCCTTCTGATCCCGCCAAATACAGAGCATTACCTTCGCGCCATGGACATTCGGCTTTGCCGTTGATTTGGCTGGTTGGCCGGCTTTCACATATGATTTTTTGCGCTTGGGGTTGTCGTAATAGATCCATTTTCCACCACCAGTAACAATCCGATGCAAAAATGACTTCCTTTTGTGGCGTTCCAGCAGCATTTCGGACATGCAAAACCGCCTTTCGACGTCTCTCGGCTTGAGTTCATGTGGAACCCAATTTGCTTGCTTTTGAATATATCCAGCTGCTTTTAAACATTTTGAAATGGCTGCTTAAGTGACACCCAAAGATTCTGCGAGCTCTTCTTGTGTTTGGCAACAATCTTCATAGAGCAATGCTTCCAGTTCTTCATCTTCAAACTTTTTTTATATCTTTTTTGGCTGCCCAGGACGTTTATCGTCTCCCAAGCAAAAATTACTACTTTTAAATCCTGCAAACCACTTTTGGCACGTTTGCTCAGCTAGAGCATGTTCATGTTCTAGACCACTTCCACCAAAATACGATGACTTTCGGCAGCAGTTTTCTTCATATTAAAGTAATGAGGAAGAACTCCCCGCAAAAACACTTTTTCAGGCACAAAGTTCGACATATTTGAGTGAAAAAAAATTATTGTTATTTACGCTTCAAATGAATGACATATACTGAAATGACGTACAATGACAGCAGCTTTCCAACGCATGTTCCAATGGAATAATAACAATGGAATATTACAAGTTACGCCATCTCTTAGGTTTGCACGAATTAAGTTATAGACCTCAATATTTTATTTAACTTATTCTTTCTTTGATTAAAATCTATAGCTCTAGCGTCATCTAATAATCTAAGCCTAGCATATTAATTATAAGTTTCTAAAATATTTGAATTTTCCTCATATGGGCTCTCATATTGAACATTTTTTCTATTAATATCTCTTTCAAGTCCCTATCGACATTTGGCAATAATTGGGCTTATACATTTCTGGTTTTTTAAAATCGAATTCGTAAATTTCATTTATTTGATAACTTACTTTTCTAAATTCTTCAAGAAGTTCTCTTAAATTACTAACCTTAACATATCTGCAAAAGTTGAAAAGTTCAGCGTCATTTTTGTTTGGTTGAAAATAGTGCCGTAGTTTTGATTTAACTACATTCCAATCCAAGTTGCCGCTGATTTGTCTTATGCATTTGTCTGCTTCGCCTTGTATCTTCTCGTTGAATATGATTTGCATCGCATAGAAATATAGTTGGTTATTTGTCCCACAAAGTGTCGATGTAACCTCCACTGATTTGATAAAAGTCTGAACCAAATGGTTTTAATTGCCGAAATCGACTTAATACACTTTCTGGACTTAATGAAAAAGGAGGATCGGCGTTTTGTTGTTGTGACTGAACTCGCTGTTGCGCCTCCATTTGGGCTTGTGCCAATTGCTGTTCTTGTCGCCGAATTACCTGCTGTAATTGAAGGATTTCTTGCAGGTTTTCCATCTTCGATTCTATTATCACGTCACTTAAGTCGCGGTTATTATCGAAGGTGTCTTGTTTATTTCTGTTCATTAATCTATATACGTTCGTTCGTTTTAACAAGTGTATTATTTCACTTTCACACTATATTTCTTTATGATAAATGCAAAGAAGAATTCAGTTAGCGATTTTCGTATCACTGGATCCCTTTTCTTTTGAATGGAGAATAAAAAAAAACAAAATCTTTTTTTTATTTCAGAGACTGTTCACCTCTTCTTCAGAAAGTAAAAAGTGAACTTAACTTAGAATGTGGGTTTGCTTCCATCATCGTCGCCCCGAAACTGTTCGTTATCATGAATTGTGCAATTCTGCATTTCCGTTTACTTTGTGGGATACGGTTTCTATTGCAAGGTTGATGGCCGCATCAACCTTGTATTTATGCAATTCCATATTTTTGTTTTAATACTTGCATTTCAAGGTTGATGGTCGCATCAACACTTGTGTCAACGTTTCCGTTGGAAATGTTGGCGTTTACATTTTCGTATCGAACTCTTTCGTTGCGGATGTAACTCGTGTGACCTGCAGGGATCTTTCCCGATGTTAGGAATTGCGTGCAGAGCGTTTAAGTGGGCGTGAACAATGTTTTACATATTATCGAATACTTCCTTCAGCTTTGCCCATGCTTCCGCGTAGTTCCCGCCGGTGATCTGCCATCTACTGATGAGCCTTGCAGCAGCGCCTTCCAATGCCTGCTTCAGCTCGCGCATCTTGGTCACGTTTGCCATTGACCCGTTGCTGTGAACTTCGGTAATGAATTGGTCACGGAACTCGCGCCACTTTGTGTTATCGCCCTTGAAGGTTATGATCTTAGTCGGCCGCACTTGCCGTACCTGAATCACGTTCGCTGTGGTGTTGGCGGCACTGCCTAACTCATCATTTACTGCGTTGATGCGCTCAATTTGTTCAATTCGCGCCCGTAGCTCTTACAACGAAGTGCACTTCCTCAATTGCAGCGTTGTGCGCTTACAGCTCCGTCGGAGTTTTAGCTTTTTCTACCAAGGTCAAATGCTCGAGTAGCAGCTTTTCGTAGGCGTTCTCCTCCGCCTCTGCCTTCGTCCTGAGCAACGCCACGTCAACATCAGAAGTTCTCATCTTCGATTAACTTGGAGATGGGAAGAATCAATCGATGCGCGATGGACATCTCGCCACGTTAAATCGCCCATCTTGCTGCTCCAAATATGCCTGAGTTATACTGCTCCTTATTCTGCTCGCCCCGTAAGACCTTGTTCAAATTACAACGTTCAGGTCAACCCTTGGGAAACGCTGTGATCTTCCACGGAATTGAGCTTGGTAGTTCGAAGGACTACCCTATGATAGCTCCCTAGAAAGGAAGCAAGGGATGCTAGCACTTATTCTTTCACCGTAGCTTTACTGACTACTTGCACTGCACAAAATTGTCTTTTTGCTAAAATAACTGATGCACTTCAATGCGCTTTTGTTGTTTTTTCTAATTAACTGCTCGCTCGACCGTTATTGTAACTGCACTACGTCGTTTTTGATTGTAATCAACTTTTTTATCGCACTGCACTCGATTTTTTTTTTTTTTGACTTGCCCGTGACTGTGATTGTATTTAATTTTCAATTGACCTTTTGGTCCTTAATTTCACTGCGCTTTTATTGCTATCTTTATTTTGCTAAATTTGCTAGATAGTCTATGTTTTTTTGTACCTGAAGCATCTGCTTTTTTCGGTACAATCGTCCAGTAATTTTTTTATTTCACTTTGCACTTCTTCCCTCAATTTAAAAGAATATGGATAATTGAATTAGGCGCACATTTGTACGAAAATAGTAATTCGTATGATCCTTTGCAATCTTTTGACTTTCGGAAAGCAAATTTTCAAAGGCTTTCTGATGAAATTTCCAGCTTTAATTTTAATCTTACTGCGTTTTCTAATATTGAAGATGCAGTAGTTTCCTTTTATTCTTTGATGGATAGCTGCATGAAAAAAGTGATTCCTATGAAATCCTCTAGGAATCTGAAAACGTCCCATCCTTGGTACACTAAAGAGCTCAAATCAATACGAAACAGACGTAATAGGGCTTGGAAGAACTATTTAAAAAGTCTCCGCCATTCAGGTCTTGAGCTCTATCTTACACTATTCAACGAATTCAAATCTTTATCCCGCAACTTACATATTGACTATATAAGTAAAATGGAATGCTCTCTAAAATTGGACCCCAAACTTTTTTGGGGATTTGTTAATTCTAAGAAAAAAACCGATGGTTATCCATCGAAACTTACTTACAATAGCTCTACAACTGCTGATTCGCTAGATGCAAGCAATATGTTTGCAGATTATTTCAGTAAGTCGTTTAGGGTGACCCCTCTTCACATAGATGAGCAATATTTTAGTTATCTAACTAGCTGTTCCCAAATAAGTTTTAGTAGCTTCTCATTTGACTTGGAAACAATTTTAAAATTTATTTCTTCTCTGAAGAATGACTATTCATCAGGTCCTGATGGCATTGCACCGATCGTTCTTAAAAAATGTAGTCATGCAATTGCTCCATATCTTAAATATCTGTTTGAATTGTCCATTAGTACTTGTGAATTCCCTTATGTATGGAAAAGTGCTTTTATCACACCTGTATTTAAAAAAGGCGAACGTGGTGATATCACTAATTATAGGCCTATTTCAAAGCTTTCGTGTATCCCTAAGCTTTTTGAACAAATTGTTTGCGAAAAGTTAATATTTCTTTGTCGCAATTTAATTTGTAATGAACAGCATGGATTTGTAAGAAACAGATCTGTTGGAATTAACAACATTTTGGTTTGAATTCATTTATAAATTTATTAAAGCTTAAAACTATTTCAATTAACTTAAAATGATCTACTACCTACTTTTATATTTACAAATCTAATACTTTTTCATATTTATACTTTTGTTATACTTAACCTTTTTTGACACATTGTTCTTTTTTACTTCTTCGTTTTTCTTCTTGTATTAAACTGAGTTAAAAGCAAGTTGGACTTTTATTTTTAATCTCTAGATTTTTTATTAGCATCGCTTAAATTTTGAACAGGTTATGGGCCCAGACCCTTCGGAATATAATAGAATTTAAAGTAAAGTATATATTTTTGCGTTTGCATTTAATGCAATGACTACTTTTACCGGAAAAATCCCACTCTTTAATGGGGAAAATTTCCTCACATGGAAACCTCAAATGGAGGCAGTTTTGCACAAGAATCGTTTGCTGAAAATTGTGCAAGGACTGGAGGTAAGACCTACAACAGATGCTGATAAAATTGAGGAATGGAACATCAAGGATATGGATGCCAGGGCCGAACTTATAATTGCTATGGAACCTGCCCAAGTGTCGCTCGTCAGATCATTCACTTCGTCTAAGGAGCTTTGGGATTTTCTGAAGACCACGTTCGAACGAAAGGGAACTAGACAAAAGGTAGAGGAATTCCGTAAGCTAATTAATTTCAAAATGCTTGAAGATGAACATATGGAACAATATCTTATTCATTTTAATTCAATTTTTACTCGGTTGCGGGAGATGGATGCCAAGCTGGATGACGAACTGCTGGTGATGCTGTTGCTGGATGGATTGCCTGCGAGCTATAAGGACATACAAGCTGCTTTTGATGCCTGTAATGAGTTCCCCAAAATGGACGTATTACGTACGAGACTTTTAGAGGTAAGCGATAAAAGGAAACCAACAACGGATGGAAAGCACGATGCACTCAAAGTCAAATTTCATAGAAAGAAGCCACTCGAACTGCAATCAGGTATGTCAAAACCTAGTTTTAATTACAATTGTCATCGATGTGGGCGCAAGGGGCATATGAAACGAGATTGTCGAGTCAATATTCAAAGAGGAAAATTACGATTTATGGAAAATGTTTCGCATGAGGAAGGTTTCATTGCAACCGAGATTGAACAAAGTAAAAAATTAAAGGAAATTTCGCACAAAGTTGATTCAATAGATAATAGCTTAGATAAAACAAATTGGTTCATAGATAGTGGAGCCACCTCGCACATGTGCTGCAAAAAAAATTCTTCATACATTTAGACACTGACTACTCAGGTCAGGTGCAGGTTGCGAATAAAAAATCGGCAAATGTTGAGGGCATAGGAACTGTTCAGTTAGCTATATTGGTACGCGGAGAACAGAGAATCATATGCTTTTATCGTACTCTCTATGTTCCAAGTTTGAGAAGTAATCTCATTTCAAAAAGTAAGGCAACTGACAATGGATGTAAGGTGTTGATAGAAGGAGGACGTGCACATATTTTTCGAGGTGATAGGCTTTTGGTTGAGGCTGTGAAAAGTAAGGGACTCTACTCAGTTGTACTAGCATCGGAACAAAATCGATGTAACAAAGTTGAGTTGGAAAATAATATTCTTGAATGCTGGCATAAAAGATATGGTCATCTTAACTGTGCATCACTTCGTAAATTAAAAAACCAATCAATGGTTAAAGGGCTGCCGAAGTTTGGAAATAATAAAATAGATTGCGTTGCATGCATTCAAGGAAAACAATCTAGGCTTCCATTCCCTACAAAAACAGAAAAGTCTTCAAAGCGGATGTTAGAAATTATACACACGGACCTATGCGGTCCCATGAATGTGGAATCAATCAGCAGGAGCTTTTATTTCGCAACATTTATTGACGATTATTCCCGTAAGGTATTTGTTTACTCTTTGCGACAAAAGAGTCAGTATTTAAGTGTTTTTAAGAATTTTAAACAGCTAGTTGAGAATGAGACTAATTTCAAGATTAAGACACTTCGAAGCGATAACGCGCGAGAGCTGCTGAGTGAAGAATTTTCCAATTTTTTGAGCGAAAATGGTATTAAGCGGCAATTGACGGTTGAGTACACCCCACAACAAAACGGTGTCGCTGAACGCATGAACCGCACATTGGTTGAGATGGCTCGTTGCTTCATGATAGAAGCAAACCTCCCAAAATTTTTGTGGGCTGAGTTGATTCACACTGCGGCCTATATACGGAATCATTGTCCTACAATGCTTAACAAACAAAAAACACCTCAACAAATTTGGACAGGTAGGATACCCGTCGTAAGTCACTTTCGCCAAATTGGTTGTCGTGCTTTTGTACTTAACAAGGCCACAGGTAGATCCAAACTGGATCCGAAAAGCATTGAATTTGTCCTTGTTGGATACTCCGCAGAATCAAAAGCATACCGCTTGTGGAAAAAAGGATCGAGAGATATCATCAAAAGTAGAGAAGTTCGGTTTATTGAGCATATCGATGTAGGCCAAACTGAACATGAAAATAATGATTTCTATGAATTTGAATTTAGCAAAGGAAACATAATAGAGAAGTCAAAAGTTCCGGAAACTTCAAAGAAAATCACAAAAGAAGAAAGAGATGATGATAATGAAGATGAATATGAAAGCAATGGAAAAGAAGGCGTAGACAAAAACAAAAATCAAACCGAAGAGGACGACATAAGGAAGAGATTAAGGCCACGTTATAAATCAAAAAATGTAGTTGAGTTAGCTCTGACTACGAGTTTTCTCGAAGACCCAACAAATTTCAAAGAAGCTATGAACTCTCCTTATGCTAGTGAGTGGACTGTGGCTATGAAGGAAGAGTACCATTGCCTTATGAAAAATAAAACCTGGACTTTAAGCGAACTTCCAATGAATCGGAAGGCTATAGGTTCTCGGTGGGTCTTCAAGTCAAAATACAAGCCAGATGGAACAATTATGAGACGAAAAGCGAGACTCGTCGCGAAGGGCTATAGTCAGAAGTTCGGCATCGACTATGTTGAAACTTATTCGCCGGTTATACGACAAAGTTCACTTCGACTTATTTATGCTATGTCTGTCGAATATGACATGGAACTTCATCACTTGGATGTTTCAACTGCCTTTTTAAATGGCAAGGTTAGTGAAGAAATTTTCATGACTCAACCTGAAGGTTTTGTAGACTGTGACCACCCGCAAAATGTATGTCGCTTAAATAAGGCGCTTTACGGGCTTAAGCAGGCGAGTAGGCAGTGGCACACAACTTTAAACGAAAAGCTCGAGAGTTTGACCTTATTACAATCGAACTACGATCATTGTGTATATTTTAAAATCGATGAGGAAGAAAAGACTATTATCGGAATATATGTGGATGACATAATAATTGCTTCCAATTTTAAATCAAGAATTAAATTGATAAAGCAACAACTTTCTGAGAGTTTTGATATAAGAGATCTTGGACATCCTTCTCTTTGCATAGGACTTTATCTATTTCTCAATCGCGGTATATCAATAATCTTTGCATCAAATACAATTTACAAAACGCTAAACCAAATTTTATTCCAATGCAGGTCAAGCTCAAGCTGGAAAAGGAACCGACCATCAGTGGAGAATGTGTTGCTGTTGACAGACAGAAGTATCAGTAGTTAATTGGATCCTTGATGCACCTTGCAGTGTTCAGCCGACCTGACATTGCATACAGTGTGAGCAGCCTAGCACAATTTGCTCAAGATCCTAAAAAACAACACTGGAATGTTGCTCTTCGACTAATGCGGTATCTTTGCTTCACAAAACATGCGAGATTAGTTTTTTCGAAAAACTGGTTTACATTTGATAGGCTATGTTGACGCGAGCTGGGCGGAGAATATAAATGATAGGAAGTCTCAAACTGGCTTCTGTTTTATATTTGCAGGTGCTGCTATTAGCTGGGAGTCTAAAAAACAGCGAACTGTGGCAACGTCAATTGCAGAAGTGGAATATATTGCTCTGTCCGAAGCTGCAAAAGAAGCCTATTCACTACGTTTTTTGATGAAAGAACTAAAGGTTACTCCAGCTGATCCTACGTTGATTTATTGCGACAATCAAAGTGCACAACAAATTGCAAATTATGGGGGCAAGCATTCGCGAACCAAGCATATGGATTATAAGTACCATTTTATCAGAGAGGCAATTGAGAATGGTGCAGTTAACATCGATTATATTCAAACTGAACTGATGGCAGCAGATGGGCTGACGAAATCACTCCCGAGAGACAAACATATATTCTGTTTCCAAAAGCTTGGAATGGATCTCGAATACAAATGTTGACGAGGGGTGTTGGAATTCACAACATTTTGGTTTGAATTCATTTATAAATTTATTAAAGCTTAAAACTATTTCAATTAACTTAAAATGATCTACTACCTACTTTTATATTTACAAATCTAATACTTTTTCATATTTATACTTTTGTTATACTTAACCTTTTTTGACACATTGTTCTTTTTTACTTCTTCGTTTTTCTTCTTGTATTAAACTGAGTTAAAAGCAAGTTGGACTTTTATTTTTAATCTCTAGATTTTTTATTAGCATCGCTTAAATTTTGATCCACTGTCACTAATCTGTTAGGTTTCTTGCATGATTGTTCTAATGCCTTAGAGAATAAGGACGAAATGGATTGCATATACACTGACTTCTCTAAAGCTTTCGACCAGCTGTCCCATGAAATAATCGAGTTTAAGCTCAGAGCTTTTGGTTTCCCACCAAGTTTCATAAAATGGGTTAATTCATACCTTAGATTAAGGGTTTATCAAGTCAAATTTAGAGGATCGCTATCTGTATCTTTTACAGCTCAGTCTGGAGTTCCCCAAGGTAGTCACCTCGGACCAGTTTTATTTATACTGACATTAATAGCTTCGGCAATTGGTGTGATAAAAACGGTTTATCCCTGAACCCTACTAAATGTCAACATATGACATTCTCTAGAAAGAATATACCTTCCACCTTTCACTATTCTTAGTCTCAACATATTCTTTGTAATGTTGATAATTTTAAGGATCTTGGAGTTTATTTCGATCCCAAACTGGTTTTTGCCAAGCATATCAATTTTATTGTTAATAAATCTAATTCTATGCTTGGCTTCGTAAAAAGGTGGGCGAAAAAATTTAATGACCCATACGTTACTATGTCATTGTACAATTGTTTTTTTCGTCCGATTCTAGAGTATGCTTCACAAGTTTGGACGCCGTTCTACAACATTAATTCAAATCGAATAGAAGCCATTCAACGTAAATTTATTCGATTTGCACTTAAATGACTTCCATGGGATGATCCTTTTAACCTTCCTCCTTACAGTCAGTCAGAAGTTTAATATTCTTCAAATGTTACCCCTTTCTCAACGAAGGCTTAATAGCGATATCATTTTTTTACAGCAGCTTATATCCGGTCAAATAGATGCACCTGACTTGCTGTCATCTATTGGCTTTAATCTGTGGGTCATACTCAAAAAGAATTTGTGACCAACCCCGTGATTGTGGAACCTGTCTATGAAGAACAAGAAGCTTTAAATGAAAAAGAAAATGCTCGTGTTACTGAACCTGAGGTTGATGAAGAAGGAGCTATGTTTGAGGATGCTGAATTTGGATACGAGGAAGCTACTGATATTGCGCTCCCTTCGCAACCAAATAACAGCAACCTTGAGGAGGTAACTGTAAGACGCAGTGACAGGGAGCGCCGAATGCCAAGTAAGTTCCTTGATTATTTTACTACTAGTAGAGCAAATTCTGCCGCTCTTCACATTTTTACCAGTGTTCCCGAGTCATATGAAGAAATTTTAAAAATCAATAATAGCCAATGTTGGAAAGAGGCGATTCAAGATGAAATCGATTCAATGAAAAGAAACAATGTTTGGCAAATTGTCAAGCCTCCACCTGATGTAAAACTATTGAAGTCCAAGTGGGTATTCAAAATAGAAGAAGATGAAAATGGAAATCCTCTGAAATACAAGGCAAGGCTTGTTGCCAAAGGGTATCTTCAAAAATATGGCATAGATTATCATGATACATATGCGCCAGTGGCGAAGCTAACTACAATACGTATCGTGTTGGCTGTAGGTGTTCGTCGAAAGTACATTTTTCAACATATGGACGCCAAGACAGCTTTTTTATATGGAGACCTTAAAGAGGATATATACATGGATGTACCCGATGGATTAGAAGCTAAAAAAGGCATGGCGTGTACTGTATGGTCTTAAGTCACTGTATGGTCTTAAGCATCAGTCACCGCGTTGCTGGAATGACAAATTTAATGAATTCCTTTTATTCCTGGGATTCATCAGATCTAAACATGATTATTGTTTGTATACCAAGAAGGATAAGAAGAATGATGATGTTTTAATCATTATCCTATATGTGGATGACTTACTTATCGTTGGAAATAAGTTGATGACTATTGAGAAACTCAAGAGGGACTTGTCTAACAAATTTGAAATGTACGATTGTGGAAAACTTAAATGTTTTCTTGGAGTTAAAGTGGACAACGATGAAGGAAGTATAAAGTTTTCGCAAGCAGCAAGTATTGAAAAACTACTTCAAAAATTCGGAATGTCAGAATGCAACTCAGTTAAAAGTCCAATGGAAAAGGGGTTACAGTTACAACCAAGTGATGCCCAAACAAAAACGGAGAAACCATACCGTGAACTTCTGGGAAGCCTGATGTATATCATGTTGTGCTCAAGACCATACATATGCTATCCTGTTGCATATATGGGCCGATATCAGCAATCTCCATCCGATGTACATTGGCAGCACCTAAAAAGAATCGTTCGGTATCTGAAATACACAAAAGACCGGAAACTTGAATTCAAAATAAATGAAGATTTGCCAATTATTGGATATGCTGATGCTGACTGGGGATCTGACCAAGTTGATCGAAAATCAGTTACTGGATATATTTTCAAAATATATGGATGCACTGTTTCTTGGTGCAGCAAAAAGCAAACTACTGTCGCTACATCATCTAGTGAAGCAGAATATATTGCGTTGAGCTCAGCTGTTACAGAAGCGCTATGGTTAAAAGGCATAATGCAAGACCTGGACGAGTTGAAAGAAGAGCCTGTTATAATTTATGAGGACAACCGTGGATGCATCTGTATGGCAAATAATTTAGAAAGTAAAAGAGCTAAACACATCGACATAAAACACCATTTTATAAGAGACACAATTGCAAGCGGCGCTGTACAAATTCAACACATAGGAACTACAGAACATTGGCTGATATTTTCACAAAGAGTCTAGATGCCACCCGTTTTAAGAAGCTAAGTCTAAATTTGGGATTAAACGATTAAGAGGGGGTGTTAAAATTATATAATCTATTTACTGTATTGTTTGATACACTTTGTTAGTAATCATGTTTGCAGGCTGTTTCTTGTGTTTCTATATTTATATTTTTTCCTTACTTCTAATAAAACTTTGCTAACAATAAAAACATCACCCTTAATGATTCCGTTGATATGACAGATTCAATACGGATTCAATCCGAATTGAATTCCGTGTAAATGCAGATCGAATTAAAACAGGATTCACTCAGTAGACCTTTTCACCAAGCTATCTCTTTCTGAAGTGCCGCATCCGTTTCTTAAACGTCAAAAGCAAATTGAATGATAACAATGTCAGTGTCAAAAGAGCAAAAAAAACACAGCTGAATGAAATGAATAATCATTGTGATTGTTAATAAAGTGAAAACAGAAGCAATTGAAGATTAAAAAGTACCAGCTTATAGAGAAAAAACGTGAGAAAGTAAGTTAAAGTAAAAAAAAAACAATAAAAATAGTTAATATGTTGACCAAAAATTTAAAAATGTGTGCGCGAATAATAAGTCGAAATTGAAAGTGTTTGCAAATAATAACCTTGTGGCTTGTGGACTGGTCAGCATTGTTATCTTTTGAGTATTCCAAAATAGTGTTTGGATACTCCTTTTTAGTTCTGGATATTTGTTTTTGTTATAATTCACTTTAATATGAAATTATTACGAGATATTCGCAACGAAAACTTTTTTTGCCACAACTACGCGATTCTCACTTTTTCACTTTTATTTTTTGAACACAATCACATTATAATGTTAACTTTTTAATTATCCAAAACGTGGTTTGGACACTACTTCTTAGTTCCGTAACTGTTAAAATTGGCTTTGTTATAAACTTTTAGTAACTATTCGCGAAGAACTTATTTCCCGCCATGCAAATTCGATATTGTTTTCCTTCATTTTATTAAGCTGTTTGTTTTTTTTTTTTTTGGTTTTTTTTTCTCTTTTGACACTGACATTGTCGTTTTTTTTCTCTTTTGACACTGACATTGTCGTAACAAGGTCTATCCGATCACAAAATTGAAGGATCTAGATGGACAAGTGAGAGAGTGTGTGTACACCCATTTTGGTTTCCTTTAGACGTTTTAAGATTGTGTTGCTGTTTTTGCTCAGAAGAATCTATCACGCGGCCACAGGCAGACTGAAAGGAGAGGAATTAAAGGAAAACAATTAAAATGGCTGTAGTGAGCTTGTATATTTGTAGTTCCATGTAATGCAATTTAATAAAATGATTTTTAATTCAAAAAATAAACATGACTGTTAATCATAAGACAACGAAACGCTTAAATTGTGTTTCATAAGTGAATCGGAGCGCTCTGAGCCTACTCTGCTCGAAGAATACTCGACGTGTTCAAGCTCTGCTCAGTGCTCTGCTCAGAGCTTTAAAAGAAAAACGCTTTATATCCAAGTCATTTTGTCGCCATTAAAACAAAGCTATAAACATAGGGCCGGGCTACAGTCCGCTTGGGCGAACTGTTGGATACCCTATTCTTATTCCTATCCCTCCTAAGTGGCCGTGACAAAAGTCTAAGTATGGTTTAATTGTTAAGAACGCTCTACATATTTTGTTATATAACATTTAAAGGATTTTATAAAGAAAAACGAAGCTTTTGTAAAAAAACGCTCCCTAGACAAACTTTGGTTTTTCAATAAAATTATTTTATTTAATTGTGGGCGTGTCAGTAAGCGGATTTAAAAAAAATTAACACATGAGCATAGCGGACACATAGAAAGTATATATTATAAATTTCAGCTCCCTAGCTCAAACTTTGGATTTAAAAAAAAAAAAAAAATGTAAATTGTGGGCGTGTCAGTAGGCGGATTTTGAAAATATTTACACATGAGCATAAAGGGCCCCCTAGAGAGTATATATTATAAATTTCAGCTCCCTAGCTCAAACTTTGGATTTTCAAAAAAAGTTTTTTTTTTAATTTGTGGGCGTGTCAGTAGGCGGATTTTGAAAATATTTACACATGAGCTTAAAGGGCCCATTGAGAGTATATATTATAAATTTCAGCTCCCTAGATCTAATTTTGGTTTTTCAATAAAAAAAAATTATTTTTTTGTGGGCGTGTCAGTGGGCGGATTTTGAAAATTTTATATCCCGAGCAGTTTTAGGAGTCATAGATCATATATAAAAAATTTCAGCTTTATAGCTCAAAATTCGATTTTTTCCAAAATTTTGTTTTTTTGAGTTTGTGGGCGTGTCTGTGGGCGGATTTCAAAAATTCGTAAACTTGATTATTTCGGGACCCTAGAGAGTATATGGTTAAAATTTCAGCTCTCTAGGCCCAGTTTAAAGGCCTAATTTTTGCCGACGGACGGACGGAAGGACGGACGGACGGACATGGCTAGATCGACATTACTATCGATGCTGATCATAAATATAGTAACTTTTAGGGATCTACGGGCAATATTAAGGTATGTTACAAACTATGCGTCAAAATTAATATACCCTTAGAATAGGGTATAAAAAACACGTCATTTAGTAGAAACTGTGAAACTCAATTCTACTTGAGTTCAGGCCTCGAATGCAGTTGTCGATAAGTTTGGTGTTGTGTAAGCAACCGAATGAGCATTGCTTTAATGTGAACGTTCCAATAAGAATTAACATCTAGAGTGAGCAACACTTTCATGAATTACAACTGGAAAAGTTTGTGTAATAAGATAAGAACAAATTATGAAGTTTTGTGAAATTGACTTGTATGAGATACAACTCAGTTGAAATCCGGAGAATATTGTGAATATTTATATATATATTTATAGCGCATCGATCGGAAAATTTCGACAATCACAATACGAAATGGAGAAATCGACGATCATTGATCGAAAAATGTCGTTCATCGATCAATCAATCGACAGCCGCAATAGGGTCGTCAATCTCTCAATTCAGTGGGAGCGAAAACCTGCCTCGAATTCCAATTCAGTTTCAATTCGATCTTCCGATTCAGTCATGTAAACGAAGTTCATACCTACTGCATAGGTACATGCTCTACTTCTACATCTTCTGTGCACTTAAATAGTGCTGCAGTACAAATAATAGGCGTTTTTCTTTTTTAGCCCCGAGCGGGGAACAGAGCGGGGCCCGAGCGATCAGAGCTCGCTCCGAGCTGAACATAACCTGAGCGCTCCGAGCTAATTAAGAAACAGAATTGGGCACTGAACTGTCATTAGATAATTTTTTTTCTATTAATTTTCAAAATAGTCAGGATTGCTTCTGAAATTGGTGTTTGTCAAGGATTTAAATTATAATTTCTAGTAAATAAACTATGGAAAAAGCACAAATAATGAATGACGTCAGCCGCGCTCAGCTTTTCGCTCTATGTGCTCGGTCATTTTTAATCGAGCTCATCGAGCGAGCCCTGAGCTAGCTCAGAGATAAAAAAGAAATACAAATTTTGTGCTCAGAGCGCTTCGAGCTAAAAAAGTAACACAGTTCTTTTTTTGACAGCTCAGTGCCCCGCTCGGAGCTAAAAAAGTAAAACGCCTAATGTACTTCATTACTTCGCACCTCTATAAAAATCAAATTTTTCTTAACCAGGACAAATTAATAAAGGGTCTTTCATTAAGGAATTGACGACTTCTTCTTTAAATGAAATGTAAACTACTTGAGTTATACCAAAAATTAAATAAAAATGTATTAGCTTGAATTACTATCAAAAGATTTATGAATGGAATTTGACTTCGTTCAAATGTCCACCAATACAGCGGTCGATACGTTGAACCCGATTTTCGATGACTCGGCCGCACAATATTGGCTCTGAGCTCCTCTAACGTTGCCGGCTTGTTGGCGTTAAATCACACGATCTCGGCGGCCAATAGATGGGTTCGTTTCTCGAAATAACACGTTCACCGAACTGAGACTTCAATAACTCGATTGTTGCACCCACTGTGTGGCTTGTGGCACCGTCTTATTTGAACCAAATATCACTTATGTCCATTTCATGCTCAAGGAAATAACGTTCCAACAGGTTTCTGTAGCGAATATAATTTACCGTAACATGACGGTCATTTTCATCGACAAAAAAAAACGGGGCAATGACGCCACCGGCATGAAAACCACACCAAACAGTGACTTTTAGCGGATGAAGTGCTGTTTCATAGAGCATATGTTCTCAGCTGTCGAGTAATGCATATTTTGCTTACTGACGAAGCCGTTTAACCAAAAATGATCCTCATCGCTGAAGAGGATTGTGTGATGAAATTCTTCATTTTCTTCCATCATGTCCAGAGCCCATTTCGAGAACGTACGTCGCTTCATATTATCAAGTTTCAAGTGTCTTTAGTTCTTGAGTCAGCTTGATCTTAAGTGGACCAAGATCCGTACGCAAAATTCGTCATAATAGGCGTTTTTCTTTTTTAGCTCCGAGCGGGGCACTGCGCTGTCAAAAAAAGAACTGTGTTACTTTTTTTTAACTCGGAGCGCTCTGAGCACAAAATTTGTATTTCTTTTTTATCTCTGAGCTAGCTCAGGGCTCGTTCGATGAGCTCGATTGAAAATGACCGAGCACATCGAGCGAAAAGCTGAGCGCGGCTGACTTCATTCATTATTTGTTCTTTTTCCATAGTTTATTTACTAGAAATTATAATTTAAATGGAACAATCCTTGACAAACACCAATTTCAGAAGCAAACCTGACTATTTTGAAAATTAATAAAAAAAATTATCTAATGACAGTTCAGTGCTCAATTCTGTTTCTTAATTAGCGCGGAGCGCTAAGGTTACGTTCAGCTCGGAGCGAGCTCTGATCGCTCGGGCCCCGCTCTGTTCCCCGCTCGGGGCTAAAAAAGAAAAACGCCTAATGTGGTCTGTGAGAGGCCCAATTCTTGAGAACGCAGTGAAATTGACTGATTTGGCTGGTTTGCACTGGACGCCTCTACGGCAGCAATATTCTCCACACTTCGGGCAAAACGCGGTCTCAATGGCACGGCAACATCAGGCAGCGAATATTCTGTCTCAAAGTTTTTCACTAGACTATGAATTACTTGTCTACTGGGACGAGAATTACTGCCGAAAATTGGGGTTAACGCTCTTAAAGTTGCTACCACCGACTCGGAGTTTCGGTAGGAAATTGTATCTATTTTTAAACATTGTTCCGTCGTGTACTTCTTCATGATGAAAATGTTTATTTTACTTAATATTTTGGCATTGACAGTTCGGTAATCGGTTTAAGAGTGCGTTCACACTGAAAGTTTGAAGTTGTCAAATAGCTAATGAAAGAAACTTTACAACGAAAAAACCCTTTCAATTTATAAACGAACGGAGCTAAGTGTGAAATTTCCCAAACGAAACATACACCTATGATGGAATGCGGTGCCGTTCTACTTGTTGTTTATTTCCAGCTTGAGTTAGAGTTGGAAAATTTCCAGTAGTTTTATTTCCCGCCAACAGCTGCCGTTTTCGGTTAAAATATTCAGAATGTCATCCGACTGAATGCCGGTTCATAATAAAAATGTGCAGTGGAGTGGAGCACTGCAGTTTGCAATAATTTCTATGTCTAATGTAGAATTAAGTTTGATGCAGGTGTTTAGGGAGGATTAACAACTTAATTTGTTCACATCGGATAAATCTTCTTGCTGCTTAATAGTTACATTGATGTAGTAGCCACCATTATCTAGAAATATTATAATTGTAAATATTTATACAGCGGGCCAATAATCATGGCCCAAACAAAAAGGAACAAATACAATATGTATGTATTATATGTATAGCTGTGTAGTACATGCATTATGTAGGTAAAGTACATTTTGAACTTTTCTGAAGCAATATTTGTACATGCAAGTGTAATCATTTAGGTACACTTAATTCAAAAAGCAAAAGGAGCAAGATCACAAATCATTGCACATACTAGTTATCTGCTTTGGATACATCAGAGTCCATATTGGTACATTGGTAAGTATACATTATATAGTATATATTACTATAGAACCATATTTCTATTAAAATAAAAAAAGACAATGTAATCGGACCAGATGTTTGTTGTTGTCCTATTTTCCTACCTACGACAAAACATCTCAGGTTACTATGCCATTCTTTCGACATTTTATCAGTTCCAATTGCATTTTGTATGCAAGTGCTCCCGATAAAACTGTGGTGCCAGCCGTTTTTCTTTGAAGCACATAGAGGGAATGTAAGGGGGCTGCTCTATGGATAGATTTTGTGTTAGGCGTACGTGTACGCACGCGAAGGGATAAGTCTAGTTGGAGGGAAAAATGTTAAAAATCATCTGAATTTACCGCGGGCTTTCGGCTCTAACTCAAGCAGTGTCTGTCAGATAACAATTCTATTTGTGTTGAAGAAGTAAGCAGAACGCTCGTTGTTAGTACTTATCTTGGTATACAATTCCCCTATTAGGTTTAAAATGTCGCCGGTGGGTATCAAATTTTGGGGAACCCGACTGGCTAACCAGTATGGCGCAGCTGGAAGTTGGTCTTCCCGTTCTCAACCTCTGACTTAATTAGTTTCTCATGAAACCCTCAATTAATGGCTGTGCCCACGAAACAAAAAGGCTTCAACATCTGATATATTACGATCATTTGCCGTGGTTCCTTCCGAAAATATTTCCTAAGCTTAGGCTACATTTAAAATCAATATATTTTCTACCTGCAACTTCAGAAGTCTGCCATTAATGTAATGTTAGACAGCATATTGTCTAATAAACTTAATTATTATATCTATGGAGCAGTAGATGATCCTGCGCAAAAATACGTAAGCGAAGTAGTCTATCAGCTCAAGGAATTCTGAGAATTTCGTTATGGAAATAGAATCCGATTAGTAACGGAACGCGCACTTTTCGAAGCAGCGAAGTAGGTTAATCTATTCGTCGAAGCACAGGCATTTATTAGTTGATGTGTATAAGAAGCATTTCCAGCAGCTGTTAATTGGGCAATATATTACGAGATTGGTAGGACAAGAGGAAAACCTACGTCAAGTCAACGAAAAACCGATTCCTCCACAAAGTATAGTGCCGGCTCCGATGACTTATTCTCAAATACAGAAGTGATGTTCTGATATGAGGCGCTAATACCTAATCATCAACAAATCATGATCGGAGAAATCATGCCTGATGACTGGACTATCAGCTCCACATCCCATATCTACAAAAATTAATATCCTATGTCTTGCAAGAACTGTCGAGGTATATCTCTGTTTATTGACGCATAAAAGATCCTTACTAACGTACTGTGTGAATGTCTTATTCCCATCTGTAAAACACTCGTCATCTTGTGGTTTCTGGCCCGGCAATCGGCACTAGACAACATTTTTCAACTGAGCTAAATCCTGGAAAAAACCAATTAATTTCAAGTCGATCCTGGCCAAATATCGACTATAAATCCGCAGTTAAAATCATCGCCAGAAACTCTTCGTGGCGATGACCAAATTAGTTAAGCAATGTTCAATTTGGAAGTATAGTTACTGTGGAAAGCACCAACTTTGAGGTCGTTCTGGAGGTCACGAAACTGCATGGCTCCAAGTTGTGGACAATAAGGAGAAAGGAAGAGTTGATACTGGGCTTCTTTGAGAACAAAAATCTTCGTCGGATATTCGAGACGAGCGCGAACGTAGAAGAAGAAACAACCACAAACTCTGAACTCGAATATTTGAATGCAATCGAAATGTTACTTGCTAACTTAACGGACTCCCGACCCGTGGAGAGTCTCTGCCTGAGACACTGCTGCCTTCCGATCCGAGGCTGGTTTCTCTCTCATAACTAGCTTATTTTTTACGTGTTAGGAAAGGGACCCCGAGGGCACAACCAACCTGCACGACCAGTTCCAGAATACCTTCTGAAAAAAGTGTCAGTACACATAAAGGGCTTATCCGCCATCATCTTTTAACCTTACACCTTGACTTAAGGCCCATTTAGACGTTTATTTCAGTTTTAGTTGAGCTCTAGTTAAGCATTCAGTTATACTGATATGTAAATTAAACTGATGAAATTCGCATAGGTGTTACGTTAATGTCTGTAAATAAGTTAACCGTTGTAAAGATTGCCGGCAGTTCATACATTACCCGTTACACTATAAACTTTTTTTTTAATTTCTGGCTGCTCACGAGTAACATGATAACTTAACTGAATACCTAACTGTTGTCTGAATACACTGCATATTTAACTGAACTGATAACTGATCATCTAAATGGGCCTGTTGTCTTGAAAATCCTTAATGACAACAGCTCCAAATATGTCGAGGTATCTCATGTACGATATCTGCCATGCTGGCTGTTGACGAAACCTTTGAACCAAACACGTGAATTCATCCGGCGTTGTCCTCCTTCTAAGGACTTCATGCAAGACTTCTGAGACTCATCAGCTAGTCATTTTCAGCATAGCATTTTATTATTGCCATTTTCGTCTTGTTCAACACTCGCGCTTATAATTTTTGCAAGTCAAGTCTGGGAGACAAGACCAGTACCCGGTGGTTACTACTCTCAGAGCATCGCCAGGTTGACACCAGTCAATGTGATGTAAATTGTATAGTGATGGCAAGGGCTCGGATTTATATGCACACAAAAACTCGCTTAAAATAACGTTGATTGATATTGCCTTTTTGATAGGGATCATAGGATATCTCTTTTGAACATGACAGTACCAACTGAGCCTTAAAATGTAATATATGCACTTAAAATAAAATAGAAATGGCATTCCTCTATTTCACAACATAGTACCTTGTACGCGTACTTATCAACAATTTAAATGCATTTGTAAACACAGACGTAAATAAAGTCAGGTTAAAGAGGTAAGCTTTCGGCTATACAAAGCCAACCCATCTGAGGAAAGCCGTAAAAAGTTTTAACGATGGTGATTTGATGACATATCTAACCGAAAAGTGGAACCAATCTCTTCACGAAGGTGGTGAAAGTAAGTTTATTGCGCTTGATATTTCAAAGGCATTTGACAGAGTTTGGCATCAAGCTCTCTTGTCCAAAATGCGTGCATTTGGAATAAGCTCTCTTGTCCAAAATGCGTGCATTTGGAATCGAGGATACTCTTCAATACTCTTCAACCGTTCAATTCAAGTTGTTTTGGACGGTTTCAAGTCTGCAACTCAGCAAATAAATGATGGTGTCCCCCAAGGCTCTGTTCTGCCTCCAACTCTCTTTCTTATTTTTATAAATGATCTCACGTCTGTTACTTCTAATCCAATCCATTCCTTTGCTAATGACAGCACCCTCAGCTTCTCATATTCATTTCTTGGTTCACGCCCCTCATCCTAACTGGAACGGCAACGTATGTTAAGCTCTCATTAAATTCCGATCTTACAGCATAACTCAGTGGGGTACAACCAATAGAGTGGAATTTAATGCTTTCAAAACACAATGATGTCTCCTGTCATTAAAGCAAAACCCACACACACTGTCATTATCCATGAATGGCACTTGCATCGCAGAAATCGAAAGACTCCATTCTCGGTATGTGTGTTAATGACAACCTACGTTGGAATGACCACATATTCGATGTCGCAAAGAACGCCGTGAAATGTTTGGAGATGTATGAAATATTTCATTCCTTCATCCGAACGCCAAATTCGAGAAGTTTCTTATGACAATTGATACTATTGGATGTTTGTCAGGCAAGTGGAAAAAACTTTTAGACGTTTCTCGCCACCGGCGAGATTTGAACCTGAGACCTTTAAATTCGCAGTCCAAGACTCTAACCTCTGCGCCACTGCCCTCCGTTTATATATAACAGCTGGCTGACACCATTTGGCGAAAAAAATAGGAAAAATGGCAAAATTATAAAAATTATCCATTGTAATTAAACGAAAATGTAAAATTTTATTTATTATTAGAAATTCTGCCTAGTTTTGGCTTGGCGCGGATCTATTTGTTCCATTTGTTTTATTTTTTTGCAAATTATTGTGACAGCTAAAAGCTGTTAGCCGTAGTAAGTGTATAAAACTTCAAAAATAAAAACCGGATGGTACAAAACATGGGTAATATACAGAATGCCAGTATATCATGATATCTTCTCCTTCTCATGATATCTTCTCTTTGACGGAAACATGGCTTAATGCCGGAATTTTAGACACGGAACTCTTCAATCATGAGTTCTCCGTATTCAGAAACGACCGTCATAAAAATGACCTGAAAGCGCTTGGAGGAGGTGTCCTGACTGCTATTCGTTCCAACTTTGAGTCACGAAAGATTGATTTTCCATTTCCACTAAATGTCGAAATTATCTGTGTAAAAATTACACTTAAGAACAAATATTTATATGTTGTTAATCCGTACATTCCATCGTCTCGTCTATGTTATTTGTATTCTGAACTTTCTATGGCACTTGACCATATTTTTGACATATCTTATTGTGACAGCACTGTTTTACTTATAGGCGACTTCAATCTGCCACATATTGGATGGGTACCTTCTGAGGATGATTCTCATCTCATTCCATCCTTTGAGCTCGCTTTATTAGACAACATTTTGTCTCTTGACTTACAGCAAACAAGCTGTATAAAAAATTTCAAAAATCGAACTCTCGATCTTGTTTTCTCTTCTGACTCTGTTAGTACTGTTGTTCTGGAATCCCACTTCAGTATAACTAACATAGATGACAATCATCCACCCTTGGATGTATTTATTGATCTGGGCGCACATCTGTACGAAAACAGTAATTCGTACGACCGTTCGCAATCTTTTGACTTTCGGAAAGAACATTTTCAAAGGCTTTCTGGTGAAATTAATAGCCTTAATTTTAATCTTACTGCGTTATCTAATATTGAAGATGCAGTCGGTGCTTTTTATTCTTTGATGGATAACTGCATGAAAAAAGTGATTCCTGTCAAATCCTCTAGGAATATGAAAACGTCCCATCCCTGGTATACTAAAGAGCTCAAATCGATACGAAACAGACGTAATAGGGCTTGGAAGAACTATTTAAAAAGTCTCTGACATTCAGATTTTGAACTCTATCTCACATTATTCAATGAGTTCAAATCTTTATCCTGCAACGTATATATTGACTACATAAGTAAAATGGAATGCTCTCTAAAATTGGACCCCAAACTTTTTTGGGGATTTGTTAATTCTAAGAAAAAAACCGATGGTTATCCATCGAAACTTACTTACAATAGCTCTACAACTGCTGATTCGCTAGATGCAAGCAATATGTTTGCAGATTATTTCAGTAAGTCGTTTAGGGTAACCCCTCTTCACATAGATGAGCAATATTTTAGTTATCTAACTAGCTGTTCCCAAATAAGTTTTAGTAGCTTCTCATTTGACTTGGAAACAATTTTAAAATGTATTTCTTCTCTGAAGAATGATTATTCATCAGGTCCTGATGGCATTGCCCCGATCGTTCTTAAAAAATGTAGTCATGCAATTGCTCCATATCTTAAATATCTGTTTGAATTGTCCATTAGTACTGGTAAATTCCCTTATCTATGGAAAAGTGCTTTTATCACACCTGTATTTAAAAAAAGCGAACGTGGTGATATCACTAATTATAGGCCTATTTCAAAGCTTTCGTGTATCCCTAAGCTTTTTGAACAAATTGTTTGTGAAAAGTTAATATTTCTTTGTCGCAATTTAATTTGTAATGAACAGCATGGATTTGTATTTATTATTAAATATTACTCGTATTATTATGGATTTGTAAGAAACAGATCCACTGTCACTAATCTGTTAAGTTTCTTGCATGATTGTTCTAATGCCTTAGAGAATAAGGACGAAATGGATTGCATATACACTGACTTCTCTAAAGCTTTCGACCAGCTGTCCCATGAAATAATCGAGTTTAAGCTCAGGGCTTTTGGTTTCCCACCAAGTTTAATAAAATGGGTTAATTCATACCTTAGATCAAGGGTTTATCAAGTCAAATTTATAGGATCGCTATCTGTATCTTCCCCAAGGTAGTCACCTCGGACCAGTTCTATTTATACTAGCCATTAATGATGTTAAAGCATGTATAAATCACAGTAATATCCTGATCTACGCTGATGATATGAAAATATTTAAATCTATCACTAGTCAGCAAGATAGAATTTTTCTTCAATCTGACATTAATAGCTTCGCCAATTGGTGTGATAAAAACGGTTTATCACTGAACCCTACTAAATGTCAACATATGACATTCTCTAGAAAGAATATTTCAATATTCTTTGTCTCAACATATTCTTTGTAATGTTGAGACCCCATCATAGAACGAATTATGGGAGGCATGATCCCATTAGTCGCATGAGTAGAATCTATAATATAAATGATCATGTGATTGACTTGCATGTTAGTAAAATTAAGCTGAAAAATATTTTGCGTAATAATACCTTAATGTCTTAATTTATTTGCATGATTTGTGTTTGTGTTAGTATTTTATAGGTACATAATTATTGTATTTTTAATTGTTTTGTCCTTACTAACACCTGCACTAAATGATTAGCCTGTGGGAGCACTTTTAGTGCCGGCAAATTTCTGCTCGTGATAGTTGCTTGCTTTAAGCATTTCACGACACAGAACTGATAGTGTATAAAAAAAAATACTAAATACAGTTATGCTAAAGAATAGATAATCTCACTACTAAATCGATTCAGGAGTAGTATAAAACATAGGGACGGGCTACAGTCCGCTTGGGCGAACTGTTGGATACCCTATTCTTATTCCTACCCTCATAAGTGGGCGTGACAAAAGTCTAAGTATGGTTGAATTGTTAAGAACACTCTACATATTTTGTTATATAACATTTAAAGGATTTTATCAAAAAAAAACGCTCCCAAGCTCAAACTTGGGTGTTTCAATAAAATTGTTTTATTTAATTGTGGGCGTGTCAGTAGGCGGATTTAAAAAAAATTAACACATGAGCATAAAGGGCCCCTAGAGAGTATATATTATAAATTTCAGCTCCCTAGCTCACTTTGAATTTTCAAAAAAAAAAAAAAAAAAAAATTGTGGGCGGATTTTGAAAATATTTACACATTAGCATAAAGGGCCCATAGAGAGTATGTGTTATAAATTGCAGCTCCCTAGCTCTTTGGATTTTCAAAAAAATTGTTTTATTTATTTGTGGGCGTGTCAGTGGGCGGATTTTGAAAAAAATTATCCCGAGCAGTTTTAGGAGTCATAGATCATATATAAAAAAAATTCGGCTTTTTAGCTCAAAATTCGATTTTTTCCAAAATTTTGTTTTTTTTTGAGTTTGTGGGCGTGTCTGTGGGCGGATTTCAAAAATTCGTAAACTTGATTATTTCGGGACCCTAGAGAGTATATGGTTAAAATTTCAGCTCTCTAGGTCCAGTTTAAAGGCCTAATTTTTGCCGACGGACGGACGGACGGACGGACATGGCTAGATCGACATTACTATCGATGCTGATCATAAATATAGTAACTTTTAGGGGTCTACGGGCAATATTAAGGTATGTTACAAACTATGCGTCAAAATTAATATACCCCTAGAATAGGGTATAAAAATGAGTGGATGGTAGTTAATTGCATTTAGGGAAATCAACCAAGATCAAACGAAACATCGAATATATCGACTAATAATATTATAACCTCTGATTCGCTTCTTATAGCAAATTGTTTCAACGTTTTTTTCTTAACATTATATATACTATTATACACATTATTATATTCACATTTCTTTAAGAAATAGACAAGCGGAAAGTTGGTTTACGAATACTTCCACTACGGCATCTTTATATTTTTAAAGTTTTTAAATAGTTATAAAAGCGAAGTGGTAACATTCTGAATAAAACTCCTCTTTGTTGACATTCCAGTCGCAACAACAACATATTTAATTAAATTGTTATTTAATGAGATCTAATATTATTTGCAATAATCTTCCGATCTCCATCAGGACAACTTACAATTTGAATGCTTCCTAAAAAAAAACTAGAAACAGGTTCTTCACTATATACTCGTACCTTAATAATTAACTAGCTGACCCGACGGACTTCGTCTAGTCCAATATTCCGCAAAAATATAATAAAATCAATTATTAGATGGAAGTTGGCTAAAATAATACCCATCCCTAAAATTGCTAAGGCTGATGATTTTAGGCCAATCTCAATTCTGCCCTTTCTGTCAAAGGTGTTTGAACGTACTCTACAAAAACAGTATACGTATCTCAAAAATAACAAAATTCTTACTCCGAAACAAACTGGTTTTCGCGAAAAACACAGATGTATTACGATTCTATTGAACGTTACAGACGATATACGGCAGGCATTAGATAAAGACGAAGTTACGTTTTTAGTGCTCCTTGATTTTCCTAAGGCATTTGACATGGTTGATCACACAATTTTATGTAAGAAGCTGATCCGACAACACAATTTTTCATCAGGTGTCGTAAAGCTGTTTTTTTCTTATCTATCAAATAGAATGCAAGCAGTTCAGCTAAATGATAATCTGTCCGATTTTCTTCAATTGTAAGTGGCGTTCCTCAAGGCTCTATACTTGGTTAAATTTTGTTCTCATTATACGTAAATGAGCTGAGTCATTGACAACAATATTTTTCGCTGCTAAAATTACGCGTGCGCTCAACCAATCGTAGTATCTACCAGAATTTGTCCATTTCCGATTCTCAGCAGTTCTTTGGAGAAAACTTTTGCGATTCTATCCTGTTGCAGGAACGCATATTCATACTCAATGAAATGGTTTTCACGTATCGCCACAAATACGATGACTTGAGACTTCAGACATGCGTTTAATTCATCCGCAGCTGTTGATTTGGCAATTACGGGAAATATTTGTTGCGCCAACATTATCATCACCCCACCAAAGCGATAATTATTGTTGCGCAAATTTTTCAATGTTCGTTCGAGTGCTTCTAATGATCGTTTGTGCGCCATCGTGCATTCATCCCATATGATCAATTTACAATTTTTAAACACTTGCGATCTCTGATTGCTTTGAAATGTTGCAAACAGGAATTTCGTTGATTTGCCGGTTTAACGGAAGCTTCAGTGCTGAATGTGCCGTTCATCCATCTTCCAACAGTGTTGCAGCAATTCCGGTAGATGTGAGAGCTGACACAATTCCACTTATATCACATATTGCTGCTCATATCAATGATATCAGGAACGTTTTTCCAGTTTCGCCGGGCGCATCAAGTTTCCTTCATCGACAGCCAGTCAGTTGATCATACGCACTCTTTTGACTTGTTGCAAAGTTGCCGTGTCGTAAGCAGGATCGCGTTCCAAATCATGATTCAACACATCTCTAGTTTGACGATTTGGCGCTGGCATATGAAGTTTAGTCAATAGTTTGCCACTCAGAAGCAAACACAAATCTTCAATCAGCACTAAAGCTCCATTGTTATGTTGAAATACACTCTTTGGCCATTCTAAAATTAACTGCCAAATGCACAACAGTCGGATGACGTTCATGAATCGCAAATGAAAATATTCTCCAGAATGCTTTGTTGCAGTTTACATATCGGCCCATTTAAAACTTACTGATTTCATCTCATTCGACTCCAATAACCGCCATATCGTTTCCCTTGGGGACGTAATTGCAAACATGCTTAATCGATTTCACCGACCTGCAATACTCAACATTGATATGTGTTTTAAATGCCTTAGACAATATTGGCGAATATGGCACGATCCACGTGCTGTCTACCACGATATCCGCTCCTTTCAGTTGAGTGATGAATGTTCTGCCATTATCTGGTGAGCGACGCCGATAGAGTGGATATCCATCGTTTCTAGTTTGAGTTTTTGAAATAAAAACACGTGGATAGCGTTTTGTGCATTTACTGGGGTTGTGTGGTCCGCATGATCCGTGGAGCATATTGGTCTTCACCACTTCGTGCAACTCTGGATCTATCTCAGGATCAGGAATTTCGGCGGAGATGATGTCATCAATTTGGTCTCGTGTAATTTTGTTCACCATCCAAAGAAGAATGTGTGCGTGCGGCAAACCTCTTTTCTGCCACTCAACTGAATATATACAGCATCGAACATTATACTCGTTGTTTCGCAATGAAGTCCATCAAATATCTGTGAGTTTTTGTTTGAACACTCGTGCTGTAATGTCGTCACGATCGCTTGGTGATTGACCGGGATGCAATAACTGCGTTATCTCTGGCCATTTTGGATTGCAAGTAAACGTCACACACAAATCCGGCCGTCCATAATTGTGCACGTAAGTCAGCGCGTCCTGGGAGTACTCGTTCATGTGTCTCGGATTGCCAGTGTATGTCGATGGCAAAATTGTGAGGCGACCAACATCTGTAATATCCGCGTCGCAATTGACCGCATCTCAGATCGCAACTTAGCCTGATTGAATCGAATGTAATTGAGTCATTTCGTCTCAACCTTAACGTACATATCAACTGCATATTCTTGAAACAATCGGCGATATCTCAATGTTTTGGCGAATCATCATTCGATATCTGTACAAGTTCATTGGACTGACCTTTTTATTTGTCTCAACCCCTTAAAATTTACAATTTATGAAGTGACAATCAAAAGAGTTTCTTTTTGTACAACCATTGGCCGGCTTTATCATGTTGTATCTCATGTGATATCCGTTTTCATCACGGCAGAACATAGGTGGATATTGCAGTGCGTCATACGACCGATGTGTCTCACTTATTCGCTCTAGTGCGGTTCCAGTTCGGCGTTTGATGTCTATATCACGCGATTTCAAAACTTCACCAACAACAACAATTGATATTACACGAACTGTAAGTGCATTGTATTGCCGTTTATGAGTTCCTGCTGGTTGTTTGTCCGCTTTTATGACGATGGTGTGATCATCGGATGGCATCTGTTTCAACGAAGTGTAAACATTTTGATGAGCTCATTGTTTTCGTGTAACATTTGCTGCAATTTTGGCTTGAAAAGAGGCAACCGCTTTTTTTTTGCTGGCAAACTCATAGGTTTTCATCATTTGACAGTTTTAATTTTTTACCAGCTAAAATTCTGTGTGAAGAAAAATTAACGAAAATACATTTTCGTTCGTTCGTTTCGTTTTTACCATTTTCTCAGTACGCGAACGCGTTTGTGTAGTTTTGCACGAAAGTTTATATAAATTTACGTTTGCATATTAGTTCGCGAACAGACCTATGGCTCTGGTAGTGGAAGCAATTCTGGCAATTTCACCATGCAGCTCCCGCAACACATTACAGTTCTCAAATTTAACGGCATTACAATGCTGACAAACGACAGGCATCTGACCGAATTGAACTGATGCGTGCGCACTATATTCAATAATTGTCTCATATCGAAAGACTGCACGTTCAATGTTCACCGGAAGAATTTGTTGTTGTCGACGTTGTCGTTTAATAGTCGCACGTTGTGATCTTGCTTCATTACTTTGCCGAGCATGAACATCTCTTCTTCTCAATCCCTCTTGCTCATTGTAAGCTTCGTTGATCTCTTCTGACCGCAGCGCACGATTTTCAATAATTTTGATTCGTTGCATTCTGAGAACGCCTACCAATGTTACCATAACGTCTTCTTGGAATCGTAACAAATATCGAACTGTAAATGATCATCACTTTGTATGAATTGCACATAAAGCTTTCACAAATCAATAATTTACCTTTGAAATAGCCAAAGTAAAGAAAGCAAATGAACTAAAAATTTGGCAACCAACTGGAAAACAAAACAAATCGATTACCGATCTATTCCAATGGAAATGGGGTTTGGTTTTCGCCGGCAAACAAAAACAATGAAATCACTTTTTGTGATCGAAATATCAATAATATCACTCAGAAATTAATAAAATACAGATTCTAATGATATATTTCGTAAATGTAAACTAAATGTAAACACTTGAAAAATCAATGAAAAATGATACAAATATCATCAGTATGAACAAACACGGCCGACGGTTCAGAAACACCTTTCATAGGTCCCGAACCCTTCTGCTGTACTCTTAGGTCAGCAGCAACGGCAGCAATAAAAAGCTGGGAACATAGAAAATGTATCTATTATTGCCTTATTAGGAAAGTATCCCAGGTCTAAGACAGGCAAAACGAGCCATTCGGCCCTTCAATAATAATGCAGGCAAATGCTTACAGTTAAGCAGGCATGATATCAAAAACTTAGTAGGTTACCTTACTGGTCACCACGGTTTAAGATATCACCTAAACAAAATGAAAATAACATACTCTCCTGAGTGCCGACTCTGTCTTGAAGAGGACGAGTCAGCTGAACACATTATATATGAATGTCCAGCCCTTAATGGAATTAGAAAGAAGATCTTTTTCAGTGAACAAATGAGGCCCGAGGACGTAAAGACGTCTTCTACTGGTAAAATTATCCGCTTTACACGGAAAGTAAAAATTCTACTAGTTTAAACTTTTTCTGTCCAAAGATCTTTTAGGTCAAAGTGCCCCCCCTTTTAATCGCCTCGGCGAACCAGAAGTTAAAAAAAAGAACAAACAATATGCTGAGCTGTCAATCGGAATGACCGCCTGTTGAACGGTAATTGATTTGAACCGAAAAACGAAATGTGCGCCTACATTGCCACCTGTTGAACGGTAATTCAATTGAACTGAAAAATTAAATGAAATGTGTGTTGAGAATTTTCCGACATTTCTTTTTTCCTAAACCTTCGCGTAGCAATTACGAAGCAACCCGCAGAAGGAAGTATCCAATTTGGTCCAGTCGTTTTTAAGTTTTAAGCATCAGAACCAACCACGATCCATTTTTATATATATCTACATACGGATTTCAAAAGTAATTACTTAATAATACAATAAGATTCTTCCTATGATTATGTTTTCCACATACCCCGTTATTCTTTAATTAGAAAGTATACATTGCTTAATAATCCATTTAACGAAAATATATTAAACAAATAATAATTAATACAAAAAGGATATATGTGTAATAGAAAAATAAAAGCTGATTGTACCCCACTTCAGTTATTCTTCTAGCTTAAAAAATTGTTGAAGGTCATTCAGTTCAACTTATAAAGTTACAGAATGGCCAATTCTTTTTCTTTTGAACTTATTCTTTGCATTTTTCTTTTATTCAGAATTTGTTAATTACTTCTCAAGCGATAGATGGTCAGTACAAATGGACCAGTATTGAGTGCTAAAGCGTTGAAAGGCTAAGGCTATGATCAGGATTAAAGCGACCATAATCCTCCCACTTAACTGCATCCCCACTTTCTGTAGGGTTCGCCGGTTCGACCTCAGAAAATAACTGCAGGTCTCCCGATTTTTAATCACTTCGTTAGTGAGGCCAATCAAATGCTGGTGTTGCTGCATTTGGTGATCCAGGAGTTTTTAGGCCTGCCTCTCTTTCGCGATTGTATGGAAACGTTGATTGATATTGCGTTTTCGACAGGATTCGCAGGATTTCCCCTTTGAACATGACAGTACCAAGTAAGCCGGCCCTGCTCCAATTTTTTTCGAGATAGGTTCTTTGACATGATCAATCTTTGTTATTCCTGCTGTCATGCGAAGCATCTTCATCTCAGCCGCCGTTAACTTGCTCTCATACTTTTTGTACGCTGTCCAACATTTTGAACCGTATATGAGCCCCGGTGCACAACTGAGGTGTAGAGCCTTCCTTTCAGCTTAGGTACGCATTTTTCGGTCAAAGAAGATGGCTGACTTTTTTCGCCACTTTGTACGACCAACGCTTACCCGATGCTTAATGTCGTCATAACAGTTTACTTCGCTATTGATTACAGATATTTGAACTCTTCGCACTTTTGAATCACTCTAATATTCATATACTCGCTGGAAGTGAGTTAAGTTAAGTTATTAACTTTATTTCTTATTGTTTTAAAATTAACAGTGTTCAAATGACAAGTTACAATATTTAGTATATACATAATAAGAAAGTTGAGACATTTTATATTTTTGCATAAAAAGTATGAAAAAATAGTATTAAATGCCACATCAGATGCTTTAACGGTATAAAATTAAATTAAATTATTTGGGTGGGGTGACCCTACACTAGAAACAAAAACAAAATAAAAATAAAAAAAAATTGTAAGCAAAAAATAAAATCAAACAAAAATTTGTAAACAAGATGGATTGAGCAAAGTTTAAGAAATTTACATTTAAAAGCAATAAGTAAAGAACCAAACGTAAAACAAGACGAATGGGGCAAAAATGGAATTAAACAGAATGGACATAAAATTAGAGTTAAACCAGCATATCAGTAGATTGAGATAAACCCCAAAATCAAAACCTAAAAAAAGATTCAAAACTAACATTATCAAAATTAAACAGCCAACGTTTTACGTTTTTTTAATGAACATACTAGTCCCAGATATTGCCCTGATCGACTGTGGAAGTTTATTAAATAAGCGATACGATGAAACGAAAAAAAAAAAAATACGGTAAGCAGTGGTACGAGCAATGGGTACAGATAAAAAGTTAGAAAAGTTTCCACGAAAATTACGATTGCCAGACCTCATAAAGAAAGTCTTCAACACCTTAAAACAATATAAATGACGAACAGGTAGAATACTCAAGTCACAAAACAGAGGAAAACTAGGATAACTAGTCCTAGTCGATCACTTTTCCTTCAAGCAGATAACCAAGGACTGTAATAAATATCACTTAAGATGTCAACGGGGCATCTTACTCCCTGGCTTTACTCACTCATACATGTCCATGATCATTGTACGTAGGTTTCTGGAACTCTTCGTTGTCTTAGCGGCACCCATAACAGTTTGCAAGTTTGGCATACGTTATTAATTTTGACACTTCTCTCTTTGACAACCTAAGCAAAAAAAACATGATTTTAGGCCTAATTTAAGAACGTATACTTTAAAAATAAAAAAATCACATGTTTATACAAATTCAATTTTTTTTTTAGTTTTTATTCGTCAGCGATGAAGATAAACTAGATTAAAGTATATTCAGCAACAATTCAACCACCACTACTGAATGCTCTTCTGTTGATGCAGAAGTACAAAATAACAAGGCGGTTCTGCCTTGTAACAGGTACATGTGTTTTTAAAAACCATACGCATTAGTTTATGAATATTTATTCCTCTTTTCTAAATCGTTATCACAAGTCAGCAGAGAGTTTACTAAAGTCCATCGGAAAAATAGGAAGCCTTAATGGCAGGGGAGTTTCTCACAACCGAATAACCGCATCAAATAGCGAGTAATACTTCACTGAATTATGTGAGTTTTGCATACAAATTCTTATAATTCACTGACAGTCACGGCCATCTCTTAAAGTGTGCACTACACAAATAATAGCTCATACTGAACTATTTTTAGGAAAGCTGTCGCACTCGGTTTATTTGTACACTGTGAAGAGCTTAACATTTTAACTGGAAGTCGTGAATAATCCGCACAACCTTTAATCCAATTCTACCAACACCTATTCAGCTGCTTGAGAAACTTGCACTCGAATATGATATCCCAATCGACTGGTGAAATAAAACAAACTTTCATTATTATTAATTTAACATATTACTATTGACTTGTAATTAGAGGTGTCGACGGTGTAGAGGGTGCCCCGTGCGGTGCAGGTTCATTCCCCATTAGGAACAACAACATACAGCACGAGAAACGAATAACACCTTGTTTCTCCAACGTCTACACCAAAAAAGGGGATTTCCGCCTGGTAGAACAATAGCCCGTTAACGAGGTTGAGTGCTCTCGGATTTGGATTATCCTTTTACTATAAAAACAATTCACTTGTAAATCCTTTTGTCACTGATAAAAAAGGGAATTACATTAATATAGTACGTTGACATACAGCTAAGTTATTTGTATGTAATAAAAAGTTACTAAGGATAAAAACAGATCTAAAACAAAAACGATAATCGTTGAGTGTACATTTCTTTATGCGAATAAAGCGGATTGATTTTTCTGTATTCATTATCCCAGTTCTATTAGATCCTTTGATTTGATTATGCCTACATATTTATTTGTAAGGAAATCAAACTCTGGCCTGGAGTTGATATGCTACGGATATCATTTGGATCAATACTGAGGTCTTTCGTGGACGAACTGAAATAGAGGTAGAATCATTAAGTTATTGTCTAACCGTTTATCACAGTTTCATTTTAAAGGCAATCGATCGAGGTACTACATCCTGCGTGATCCTGTCTGCGCGGTGGTATGGATGACATCTATTTATTAAAATAAACATATATTTTAAGTTTAAATATCAAACAAGTTAACATTTCGAATTGAATACCGAATTTCAATCTCTTGGCACAGAACCTTTAGCAAATAAGAGCCTTTCTCCAACTTGTCATCTATAGACAACCGCATTTTACCCTGATAGTCCTTTAGCGGAGACTGTTTGGAAGGACATTTTGACTGCAACTCATTGTTCTGATGAGCTTTTAACGTCTATTGGCTTATCGCTAGCGGTGTGATGTATGTTAACAAGTTTCCGGGCATCCTCAGCCCAGTCGCATATACGATGATTAGGTTTGGTTGGTAGTGGAGGCGTTCCTGCCGATGTACCGCTACGCGTCTTGGATTCGGGTTTCGATCATGTCCCCGACAGTGGAGCGTGTATGAATATTCCGACGAGCACCGCACTACGCGAGAATGCGTATTTGTCAATCACGTATCTAAAATTAGGACCCTTAATTAAAGTCGTTTCGAGGTATTCTCAACAACTTACTGCAACCACACTTGGCGATACTTCAGACGATTCATACTCTCTACCAACAAACTCCCGATCTCATTGTTGTTCAATTTACTTCGTTCTTTTCTCAGGTTTAGGTGACCAAATCGCATGTGAGTGCCTTAGGTAGTTCTTAGTTCTCCTTCATAGTGCCCACCGGCTTGGCCGCTCCCTCTGCCTCTCCGCGCAGACGGCATCTTAAGAGATTTTCACTTCCCGAAATGCATTTCGAAAGTTCTCGTTATTGCCAACACTTCCCTTTCGACTTGACTATGAAGGTTCCGACGAGTTTACAGGGTATTCTCCGTAAAGGTTGACAAGACCGGAAGGGCTTGTTTCATACAGAAGGTCGACGGTTAGAAATGACAGGAGTTGTGGTAAGATCATACCTTATTGATGTCCAATCGAGTTTCTACGATTTTGTTCACCCTTTTTTGGATGCGGTCTTCTTCGCTCATTTTGGGCGCTTTTTCCTGAACGTTTTTATTCTGCAAACTTTTGTTCCAGGCAACGTCAACATGTCAGGTGATTTTCAAAAGTAGGGGAGCTGCTAGCAAGGATACATCTAAACAAGATGGCGCAATAGAGTTCATACTTTGCGGTTTCTATTTCGTCATTTTGCAATGTATCAACTTCTTAATTACAGCACAGAACAGGAATAAAAACATTGTGTTTGCCGCAAGGACAACAGCTAAATTTTAAAGAAATAAATCGGATCCTTTAAAAACTCAAAAATAAAAAATCAACGTGCAACAATAGAAAAAAAACAAGACAAGGCAAATTCAAATTGTAACGACTTTCTTTATTCGATTGAATGTCCGGTGTACACAATGGTTAGATGGGAATTGAATCTCCGTTTCCTCGCAGACTGTGGAAGAAACCTCTTTGTCTGCTTTGCTAGTTGGTCAAGGCCATGTTCAGCTTGGTCATTGCACCTTGCGGTAATTTTGGCGACCGGTGGTATGCACTGCAGCTAGTGACGATTTCTCCTAATCCCTTTATTCCACATAAAATGTCCCAACAATGTTAGCACCGTACGCACTCGTTGCGTACGCAGCTCCATCACCCTGATGAGCGTGGCAGGGGGGTGCGATAAGAGGAGAAACATCGCTTTCTTCTTCTAGGTCTTGGAGACTTGTTGTGATAGTCGTTTGATTTTGGTTATGGAGAAGAGTGTAGAGTACTTGGCGACACAAAATATGGACATTTCTCCACTGTTTTTGTTCTCTCCTTTATTTGTCTATTCGCACAGCTCGCGACTCTTGTGTTTTCCCGACGGCAATTTGCAATTCTAGTGAATTTATTTGAATTCAGAAAAATCCATGGTTTGGACCATGTTGCTTCGCTACACATTCAAAAGTAAAAGTGGTTTAGCTCTGAGTTTTGGAATTAAATTTCTGTATCACGAAAATTGAACCCGATAGAACACAGGGTCCACTTATTTACTTAGGTGGCGCTACAGTCCGGGGTGGACCTGGGCCTCAACAAATACGCCTCTCCAGTTGGCAAGATCTTTAGCTAACTGCCTCCAGTTGCGCACTCCAAGTTGGTTGAGGTCCACTTCCACTTGCGCGCGCCACCTAAGGCGAGGTCTTCCTCTACTGCGTTGTCCCTCCGGGTTGGACTCGAAGACTCTTCGGGCCGGAGCGTTGGTGTCCATTCGCTCTACATGTCCTAGCCATCTTAGTCGACTGATTCGCACTTGGACCAGGTCGATGTCGCTGCACAGCTCGTAGAGTTCGGTGTTAAATCTCCTCCTCCAAAGCCCGTCAACGCAAACGGGACCGAAAATCATTCGAAGAATTTTGCGTTCGAAAGGACCAAGGAGATCCTCATCCGCTTTTGCTAATGTCCATGCTTCTGCGCCGTAGAGCAGGACTGGGATTATGAGGGTCTTATACAAAGTCTCCTTAGTGTTTCTTGACAAGGCCTAACTAGTCAATTGCCTTCTTAGGCCAAACTAACAGCGGTTGGCAAGTGTAATTCTTCGTTTGATTTCTGATATGATGTCGTTTTCAGAATTTATAGCGGAGCCAAGGTAGACAAAGTCCCTAACTACCTCAAAGTTGTAGCTGTCTATCGTCACGTTCTGTCCGATTCGTTGATGTTGTGTGTCCCTTCTTGTTGACAGCATATACTTGGTTTTGCCATCATTCACCACTAAACCCATTTTTGCCGCTTCTGTGCTAATACTTGCAAACGCACCAGTGACAGCTCGCTGTGTTCTGCCAATTATGTCAATGTCGTCAGCATATGTAAGTAGTTGCACAGACTTTTGAAAAATTGTGCCTCTAGTGTTGGCTTGCGAGTTTCGCACAATTTTCTCAAGTATGATGTTAAAGAAGTCACATGAAAGCGCATCACCTTGTCTAAATCCTTTTTTGACATCAAAGGTCTCGGTGAGATTGTTTCCGACCTTTATGGAGCAGGGGGCGTTCTCCATCGTCATTCTGCACAATCTGACAAGTTTGGCAGGGATGCCAAAACTAGACATGGCTCTGTATAGCTCGTCTCTATAGATGCTGTCATATGCGGCCTTAAAATCGATAAACAGATGGTGGGTATCGATTTGGACTTCTTGGGTTTACTCCAGGATCTGCCGTAGTGTGAATATTTGATCGGTCGTGAACTTACCGGGCCTAAAACCCAACTGGTAGGGACCAATCAGGTCGTTGACGAATGGTTTCAGGCGTTCACACAGTACAGCAGACATGATCTCAGTATTCAGGAGACTGATGCCTCTGTAGTTGGCGCAGTTTAGAGGGTCTCCCTTCTTGTGGATCGGGCAAACTATGCTGAGGTTCCATTCATCAGGCATACTTTCTTCTGACCATATCTTGGAAACGAGTTGGTGCATGCTCTCCACCAGGTCATCTCCCGCTGCCTTAAAAAGCTCTGCATTCAAGCCGTCTGGTCCAGCAGCTTTGTTGGATTTTAGTTTGGATATCGCTATCCTCACTTCGTTTTGGTCAGGTGGACGCAAGTCTTGGCTTTCATCGTCCAGGCTTCGTTCTGCCTGACAGCGTAATTTGTGTCGTCTTCGCCGTTTAACAGTCTGCAGAAATAGTTTTTCCATATCCTCAGCACCGACTGTCCGGTAGTTAATAAAACACAGCTATTGGATCGCTTCATCAGTCTGGAGATAAGAATCACGAGCCATTTCGACCCGATGTCTCCCATCTTTTTCGAAAACTCAGAGAGTATCTCATCGGACCTGATATTCGTTTTTTTGAGTCTTTGACCGCCTCCCTAACTTCTTCGACAGTAATACTGGGTATTTTTTTTTTTATTTTTTTTTACCGATTCCGTTTCTACCCTGTTCCATCCCGTGAAAGCTTTTGACCTATGGTCCAAGAAACGCGCACGATTTGCGGTGTTTCGCCATTTCGTTTCTTGATCACATAAGATGTCAACTCGCCTTCTAGCCATCATCTCTTCAAGTTTGTGGCTCGTCACTCATACTTCCAATGTTCCAACTCGGTAGCTTAGGTTTAGTCTAAGCTTAAGCATTACTTTGCTATCCCCCGGCAACCGAATAGCATAAATGGTTATTTAATGAAATTCCACGTGTTTTGTTCAAAGTCAAAGGTAGTATTGGCATAAAAAAAAACCCTTTATATCAGACGCATTCAACAATAGGTGTAACCCAATTGAATACGAACTTAATAATTAGAACTGATATTGAAACCTAATAAAATAACATTTGCACTATTTTTCCAGATTCTTTGGTTTTAGCTGAAATGCAACAGTTACCATTGCCTATAGATGACAAGACACAACTTCAAATATCGGCAGGCGTATGTTGTCTCTGCAACTTCAAACGAACTTAAATACATATCATCTCTGATCGGAGTTAACAAGTGCGAAAAGGTACGTCCAGGTAATTCATATCGATATCATCCATAGCTCATATAAATTTGTTTTTAGTGAGACTTGGTTCCAAAAAATTCGAAACTGAATTACACCAGAAAATACCAAACGTCTATTTTTAAGAAAAGTGTCGTCTAGTTGCTGCTTCCAATTTAAATGTAGTCCTCCACCAACCTTAACCATGAAATTATCCACCGACAACAACAATGGGTACTCCAAATCAATATGCTAAACAAATTCGTCGAACCTTTAATTTTCGCTAGACGCTGATGGAGTACATAATCGTTCTGTCTATCGAACTTGTTGCCTAGTTGAAACATTTTTCAAATAGCATATAAGGCCGATTAAGTTCTTCCGAATGTAAGCCAAATTTGGGTTGGTTTATGACTTGGAATGGTAAGATAAATAAATAGGCAGATTTCATGTTAACTAAGATTCTCTTCGCTAGACTGCTTAGTTTCAACAGCATTATCATTGATGGCACGAGAGAAGAACAAAATATAGAAATTACTACCCAATGGGAAAATGTTGCATTTAAGACATCACCAGTTACCATTGCCTATAGATGAGGCGTATGTTGTCTCGGCAACTTCAAACGAACTTAAATACATATCGCTTATCGGAGTTAACAAGTGGGAAAAGGTACGTTCAGGTAATTCATATCGATATCGTCCATAACTTATATAAATTTGTTTTTAGTGAGACTTGGTTCCAAAAATTCGAAACGGAATTACACAAGTAAATACCGAGCGTCTATTTTTAAGAAAAGTGTCGGCTTGCTGCTGCTTCCAATTTAAATGTAGTCCTCCACCAACCATAACCATGAAATTATCCACCGGCAACAATAATGGGTACTCCAAATCAATATGCTAAACAAATTCGTCGAATCTTTAATGTTCGACAGACGCTGATGGAGTACATAATAGTTCTGTCTATCGAGCTTGTTGCCTAGTTGAAACATTTTTCAAATAGCATATAAGACCGATTATGTTCTCCCGAATGTGAGCCAAATTTGGATTAGCTTATGACAGTAAATGGTAAGATAAATAAATAGGCAGATTTCATGTTAACGAAGATTCTCTTTGCTAGGCTGCTTAGTTTCAACAGCATTATCATTGATCGCACGAGAGAAGAACAAAATATAGAAATTACTACCCAATGGTATAATGTTGCATTTAAGACATCACGAGGTAAGAGAGTGAACTCTTTAATGCAAACAAAATGAGAACGCTTAAATGTGTAACCTAAGGTGCCACCCCTGTATCAGTGAATTTTAGCAGTAAGTTATTTTTAAGGAACTCTTAAAATTTGCGTTAAGAAAGTCCCAGCGGATTTTCTTATTTATTACATACACTTATAAAAGTTTACCAGAATAAGATATGATTAATATTAGCATTGTTGTTGTTGTAAAAACTCAGAAAACTGTCAAGGTAATCGAAATATTTACTTCATATCTAAGTTTATTTAAATTGAAGAATCTGATAAAAGAACACTAACATCAGAATCACCTGTGTATAGAAAATCAAAGGATATGACTGATTCGTAGGAAGTTTTATTATATATTATGCGAAAGAATACTTACTATACGACGCGGGCGTAGGCTTACCTACTTCAATTTATTAATCAAATTCAGTTACTATCAAAGGCAAGCCTGGCTTTGGAACAAAATACAAACAGGACCCTAAAATTGTATTAAACACTGAAGAGTTTTCTATGTCTAGAATATTTTTTTGGTCTGATGGAAACTGGGAAGGTCGATTGTAGTGAATCAGCGACATTGGCCAACTGAGGATCTGCTTTAAAAATCGATTCTAGTAGGCGTTTTTCTTTTTAAGTTCAGAGCAGTCCACTGAGCTGTCAAAAAAATCAGTGTTTCTTTTTTAGCTCAGAGCGCTCTGATTGCGCGACCGGAGCACGCTCCGTGAACTCTGAATAAAACTATCGGGTAGTTAGATTAAAAAGCTGTCAGGCTGAACGCTGTCAGATACAGGCTGAAAGCATAATAAAGGGAAAACAGTTAAAATGTCTTTTGGGGTATGGCGACCAACTTTATAAAAAGCCAAAGGGGACATTCTTTTGAATATGGGTGGGGATGTTTTTATTGATATTATACATGAGTGACATTTTTTAACTAAATCTGGATTTTGATTAAGAATGACATAAAAATTTGCACAATTGCCCATATTAAATTTTAGAAAAAGGATTGCGCGTAGCTTATCAACTTTAAGTGATGATTTTTTAGATATCCATTAACCATTCATAAGCGAAAAAACACGTTCTGTAGATGCATTGGTCCCTAGCAAACAAAGAAGGTACTGAACGATGGCCAAGCAGTTTTTGTACGGTATTCCTTTTTCTTCAAAATGTTGGAATACCACCATCCATGGTTTTTCTGTATTGTCCGTCATTTCTTCCCATTAATTTAGGGCATCTTAGTTAACGTAATTGGACACGTAATTGATTTCGTCGAACAAGCTTTCTTCGTTTAAAGCCACAGTCGCTGTAGGCATCTGCAACAATAAATGTTGATATGTCAGCTGTATATCAGCCCATTTCAGACTTTGTTTTAATAGAATCCAAGTATATGTATCGAATTCTTTGTATTGATGAATATACTTTTGTAAGTACTAAATGCAATTGTGCTAAAAGTTACGAATATGACCCATAAAATAACTTCTATTGATTTGGCCACTCTCAACAAGTTTTGCCAACTGATTTCTTATGGTCAGTGGAATATAGAATATAGTCATTTTCTAACCGATTGATGTATCTACTTGTTTTTTAATTCCACAAATAAGTGAGAAACTTCTATGAAGCTTATCTGATCTCCTTTCATCATTTTTACGGAATCGTTAATTCGTTAAATGATGCTTGTACATGGATAAATTTTAACCAGAGCTCTGAGCATTCATCAGAGAAAAATTGATTTAGTGCTGCTGGGCATTTTTCTTGCGATAAAAAGTATGATTTTAATGGTAAATACATTTGTAATATTCTCTCTACTGCAGGCGCAAGTGCAAGCCATCTTGTTTTACTGTATCCCAAAATTCTTTTATATTGCATTTCTGTTTCTTCGCAAAAATCTTTAAGATTTTCTACACGCACGGTGTTTATATAAAAATAGGAATAAATCTTCGTAACTATATGTTCCACATCCACTGGTAACAAATCTGCTGCTGTTTAGCAGTATGTGCGATATGCGCTGCGCAGCCCACACCAACAATTTGTCTTTTCAAACCCTCTTGCAGTTTACTGAAAATGTTACATTGACCTTCACGCCAACCCCCGCCAAAATTGGTATTGGCGTTATCGGCATAAAATCCAACCACTTTATCTTAAGGTTGTGCCTTTCAAGAATGTCCATTATGGAATTGTATATAATAACTGCTGTTTCACCAGGTAAATTTACGAGCTCTAATATTTTTACATTTATTCCGGTTGCAGGATGAAAGTACCTCACTAGCGTTGGAAATATTTTATCCGTGAATATACAGACAAATGAAACATATTTAAGCTATGTTTTAAGAATAATGAAGAATACGGCGCAATCACATTTTTTGCAATAGCTTCACACTTAGTTTTTCCGCAACAAAACTTCTTATAAAAAACTTTTTGAATTAATTTGTAAGTGCATTCCATCGATCGAAAACTTTGATTGTGACTTACCGTAAACAAATCTTCTCAGCAATCCAAACTACAAAGATTGGATATTGTTTAACTTGGATCAAAAAATGAAAGCCCACAAACCTTCGGCTTTTGCCAGCTCCATATTTTTCCTGGCGAAAGTAATTTGTCACTGACGAAGACGTACTAGCGGCAGGACGTACTATGCCTTTGTATATCATATATGCTGCCTTTAGAAACAGAAAATGTTACATTACATTTCTTGCAACGTACATCCGAAGTTGTTAAACACTTTTCTAAGACAGAGAATTCTTTTTGGATGTCTTCACTGAATTTACAACTGCTCTTCTGAACGATCGGCGGCATTTTGGTAAAATACAACTGCTTGCACTCGGCTCTTTGACGTTGAATAATAGGCCAAGGTTTTATGAAAATTTCCTCTGTTACTCGCAATTTCGATTAGTATTAAGAAAAAACTTGTCACACCAAAAAGAATAAGATATGTACATAGAAGAAGAGCATTCTGAAAGCTTTATTAGTCCTGACCGTTCTTATGACCTACTGGTGTTGCAGAAAATTTAAAACATTTTTTTATACAGACATAATACCTGCATGGCCTATTACATCTATTAATTTCTTTTTTTGTAGTAGTGGTGTATTTGAATCGTACGGACGTACCTCGTCGTTTCTTTGTTTGTTTTATGTAGTACATTGGTTAGGCTTGGAAATCTAAGAATGAATTTATGGACATGGGTGACACTTAAGTGGTTTTGCGGGACTATATTATTAATTTTTGCAATGGGGGATTACATCTACCGTTGGGGGACCTGAATGGGGGACGGTTGGCCATCGTATGTTGGGGGGTTATTTATCTGTCATTTAATGTACATAATACAGTTTAATAAAATGATTTTTATTTAAAAAATAAACATAATTACTAATCATCGGAGTGCTTTGAGCTTACTCTGCTCAGAGCCTATTCGAAAGTTGTCTCCGAATTTCAAACAGAACTGTAGGTGTGTATATAAAAGCTTAGATAAAAACAGTAAAAAAAACTCTTGACTATGCTGGCAGTTGTGTTCGATGTCAAATCAAAATATATTTTATTTGTAGGGAATTATATAAAACGACGTCTTAAACGACGATTTAAAATTCTTGTCCAATTATGACGCAGCATAATTCAAAACCTCTGAGGCCAGAAATTCATCACATTATGGACAAAAGTTGAACGTAGAAAGATCCTTTATATTTATTTCATTACCAAAGGTCCATGATTATAAATATTATTACTTAAAAACTTGCTCAAAAGGTTCGACAAAAAATTATTGTTTATTGCTTGTTTTTTCTGTATCTGTCAATCAAAATGCGAGACGCGTTCGAAATTCGGAAATTTTGTTTGGAAAGAATTGGCATACCTACTACATTCGACTATAATTCCATACACAGTACTGTTTGAAAGTAGAATCGGAAACAACTTTAGAATATAATTGATAGTAGAATCGAATTGCATAGCAGCGCCCAGAAGTGTCCGCTGTTATTATGTTAGCTCTGATTAAGTTTAGTTAGCTTGATGGAGCTGTCAGAAGGAGCCGTCATAATTAGACCAAAATAAGGTCAGTTATGCTAACACGTGGATCTGGAATTAGTTTCTCCTACTCGTTTAACCAGTAAAAGCTTCTGATGAAGCGTTGGAAACTTTTGATGTCAGTGTCAGGGCTACCGTTGCGGAATTTGGAAAAATTACAAGAAAAGAGCCTTACAAAAAAGAACCATAATGTATATTCTACGTTATTTGGAAAAACCGATAACAATAAAACTAAAAAGAACACACCGGGAGAATATATATATGTCGGATTTTCGGCTTATTGGTATTTCTCCATTTTCACACGCAGCGTCCCCAGAGGTTATTAATCCTTTTTTCTCACTGCTTTCCTTTCGCCCCGTCGCACCACCATTTTCTCTACACCTTCGAGACTCTAATTGATGTTCAGGTGTCTAACGTTTAGGCGATCTGCTCTCTGATTTCGCTAAGACATACCAACTTAAGGGTATATGTGCGTTTTCTTGCATATTATTGATTAAAGCTACTGCACACTTCGACACGGCCATCCTACAAGCCACATGTCCTCATGTGGTAAAAGATACTTATTCACCTGGCCTAATTCTCTATCAGCTGAATTTTTTCGAATAATGTACTTTACCACTTACATCCAGTAGTATTAAGCCAGTGCTAAGAACCAGCAGTCTTTATCACTTGAACCCAGTGATAGTAAGCTAATAACCAATGCTTTCAGTTTTTTTTCATAGCTTCTGTTTCGAAGTAAAGTGGAAAATGAAAGGATTAAAAGGATTCCGATCGAAATAATAAAGAAAACGCAAAAATTTTTATTTGGGGAAAAAAGATCTTCGCTCATAAAAAAACCCTGAGTTTATTTGCCTGGCACACTTGGCTGGCTCGCTGGCTGGTTGATACAAGACTACTGAAAAGTCGTACGCGCAGTAGTACGAATAACTTAAGTGTTATAATAATATAGATGTAAAGGGAATACGTATTGGTATATGTTTATGTATGTTGGAGGTATTTATAGGAAATACACTCGTAGGCCTCGCGTACGATACAATGCCACCGAAAACAAATGTTTCCCTCTAGGTTCCCTCAGGTATACTCTTCTGTCGCCTTGCTTACTTCTGGCTATCTTCCTCTGATGTGTCAACTGGCAGGATACAAATTTTCTGTACTGGTCTGGCTAGCTGTCCGGTTTCCGTTTGGATTATCACTGATCTGACTAAACTATCCTTGCTTCTGATTAGCTGGCACACCCTTCCCATCGACCACTGTGCTGGTGGAAAATTCTCACTTTTAATCAATACTAGCTGTCCAACTTGCAAACTTTCCCTTTCTTTTCTCCACTTCTTCCTCTCTTGTAATGTTACAAGATACTCTTCTCGCCATCTCTTCCAGAAATGCTGTAACATCGCTTGCCTTTCTTTCCACAATTTTATTCCTTTCGTATTTGACTGTTCCACTATCGCAATTGGTATTGGTAATGCTATGGGTTCACCAATCAGAAAATGCGCCGGCATTAATGCTTGCATGTCTGTGGGATCATCGCTTAACGGATGAAGTGGGCGGGAATTTAATATGCCCTCTATCTCTATGAGTAGTGTCGAAAACTGCTCATACTCTAGCACACGCTGTCCAACTATCCTTTTAAGATGATATTTCATCGATTTGACTGCTGCTTCGTATATGCCACCTTGATGAGGGGCTGCTGGCACCATAAACTTCCATTCAGTCCCTTTCAGACTGAGACGGTTGAATACGTCACTCACTCGCCACTCTTCAAAGGCTCTCTTGATTTCCCTTGCAGCGCCGACAAAGGATGTGCCATTGTCACTGTACATTCTCTCACATCTGCCACGTCTGCCAATGAATCGATCATAACAGGCGAGGAAGGACACTGATGTTAAGTCGCCGACGATCTCGATGTGTACCGCCCTTGTCTTGAGGCAGACGAAAATTGCCACCCAAGACTTTTTCCTGGCAACTTGCTTCCCTTCTCTATCCAATACTTTAAGCGTGAATGGCCCTGCATAATCAACACCAGTATGCAGGAACGGCCTTCCAACTTGCACACGATCTGCTGGCAGTTCTGACATCAGTTGCTGTTCCAAGCGGTAATTGAATCGTGCACATGTCACGCACTTATGTACGAAATTCCTCAGCTCATTACGAAGCTTCGGAATCCAAAATCGCTGTCGTATAAACTGCATCATTACTTGCAACGCTTCATGTTTCGTCCCTCTGTGCGCATTGTCGATTACTAGCCATGCCAACCGCGACCCGTTCGATATAATCGCTGGATGACGCATTTCGTATTCTCCACTTGCTCTTTGAAGGCGCCCACCAACTCGTAGGATACCCTCACTATCAAATCGATCTTGCTGCACTCAGGTAGCTGTCCCTTATCACGAAGCGCGGCTATCTCCCTTCCATAGCTTTCTTCTTGTGCCTTACGAATTACATACTGCATTGCATGTATTCTTTCACTTGCATTTAGTGCGACAGACATGGATTTGTCTCGTCGTAACCTCTTCCGTCTTCTCTTCATCCTTAGAGCATTCACGAACCGAAACACGTATCCGAGTATGCTTAGGACTCTCTCCAGGCTGCTGGCATAATCCACAATGGGAACTATCTCTTGCTGACTCGGCATCCATATGCCGAGACTTTCTTTAAAATGTATGACTGCACATATATGCATCTCGTCTGATGCCGATGCTGGCACTTTCTTTACTATCGGATTTGCTGGCCATTCACTCTCTGGATATGTTAACCACGCTGGCCCATACAACCATAACTTGCTCTTTATTAACTCTGCTGGCATCACTCCGCGGCTCAATAGGTCGGCTGGGTTCTCCATTGTGCCGACATACCTCCACCTATTCCCGTCTGTGTTTGTCTGAATTGCTGATACACGATTCCCTACGTAGGTTTTCATGTCACGTGGGAGCTTCTGCAACCAGTGTAATGTCACTATCGAATCTGTCCATAACACGTACTCCGCCTCCGCCCATTCCATAGCTGTCCGTAATTCCAATAGCAACCGACTCAATAGTTCCGCTGCTGCTAGCTCTTCGCCTTTTCACTGGTTCCCAGCCATCTGTCGAAACTGTTCCAGATATCGGAACTCTTTCCAAAACACTTGCCATCTGTTTCTTATTTCAACTGGCACCTCCTCGTCCCAATCAAGGGCTAACCGCCATATATCTTGGATTAAAATCTTTCCCATTATCGTCACTGGCGCAATGTACCCATTTGGATCGTACAATTGAGCTATACAACCCAGTATCTTTCGCTTAGTTATCTCTCCGACTATCTCCGATGTTTTGACTATGAAAGTGAATTGATCGGCTTCCATTAGCCACTGTAACCCTAAGACTGTCGCTGGCTCTCCGCTATCGAAAACCATTGCTTCTGCACTATCCGCACTAAACTTGCTCGCTAGCCATTTACTATTCGATTTCCACTTTCGTAATTCAAAACCAGCTGTCCTCAACACCTTATCGACTGCTTTCGCTCTATCATATGCTCTCTTTTCGCTTTCCCCGCCTGATACACAGTCATCCATGTATAGGTCGCTTTCGATCACTCTCGCTGCGTCCGGATACAATTCGCTTGAATCACAGGCACACTATACAACGGCTCGTACTGCATTATGCGCCGATGAGGTCATACCATATGTAACGACTCTTAACCAATACTCTCGCAACTTCTCCTTTGGTGACTCGCGCCAGAAGATTCTTTGCAAGTACCATTGATCCCTTGCCACTCGCACTTGCCTGAACATCATTTTGATGTCAGCACTAAAAGCTATCCGATGCCTTCGAAAACGCAGCACGATCTCTGGTAAATCTAGCTGTAACTTTCCCCCAAGCTGTTGGACCTCATTGAGTGATATCCCTTCATCAGTCCGACAACTGAAATCGAACACAACTCGAAACTTCTTTGATACGCAATGATGCGGAACATAATATACTGGGAGTCGGACAGAATCCCGAAAGCCCAAAATCCCGAAAAGCCACAATCCCGAAAAACTAAAATCCCGAAAACCCACAATCCCGAAAAGTCACAATCCCGAAAATCCAAAATTCCGAAAGACCAAAATCCCGAAAATGAAACTAAAATTTTTATTGTAGCAACAAAAAAATTTGGCAAATTTATTTAACAAAATAAACAAAATAAAAAACTTCAAATATATAAAACATAACAAAAACAGTTCAAGTTTTACAATAACATATCAAAAACGATCCACGACAAAACAATATTTAATACAAGTTCATATTGTACGCAATTAATCTGAGATAACTTATTTCAGAACGCTTTCGCTGCTCACACTCCCAGTAAAATGTATCCTTGTATTTTTTGTTGCCGTCAATAAGCAGTTTCTCACGCTGTTTGTTGGATTTCACGATGGACACGTTCATTTCTACTTAAGACTTTAAACACAAAATGTCACTGATAATATGAAGTTTTTAATTATAAAGGCATGCACGATACTCACTTTGTATTACGATGTTCACTGTCTAACAAAAATCTAGTCGGTCAGCTATCACACTATTTGAGTTCAGCTCAACTGAATGCACATTGCGAATTGCATAACATTACAACGCAAACAATTGCAAAACATTATTACGGTAAATGGAATGGACAAACACTTGACTAGTTTACATTCAAAATAAAATAAAGAATCCCGAAAACGAAATCCCGAAAAATTATATAAAATGAAAAATTTGCGCAAATTCGGGATTTCGGCTTTTCGGGATTTCGGATTTTCTGGATTTTGGGTTTTCGGGATTTTGGATTTTCGGGATTTTGGTTTTCGGAATTATGTCCCCAACCCTAATATACTAGCTCGCTCGCTCTTTGCTGGCTGATCACTTTCGTCATATGCCCAAGACTCTCATACTCCCGCATGAAGTCAACATACTTCTCCCTTAATGCTGGCTCCCTATCTAACTTCCTTTCCAAATACATGAATCTCCTCAACGCTATTTCCCTTGAGCTCCCTATCTCTTTCGTGCCTGGCTTCATTGGAATGGTGACAATAAAACGACCTTGCTCATCTCGCTCGGCTGTCCGGACAAAGTGGTCTTCGACCTCTTGCTCCTCTTTCGTGCTGCTGGCTCTGCTAGTCAATCCCTAGTACCCTTTCCCTTGCTGCTCGTTGCGGCCTCGGTCTTCATTACTACTGCCGGCTTGCTGACGTCTCGGGACGGACACAACACACTATTGTGCATCTGCTCTCCTGGGCTTCGAGGACATGCACCTTGATAGCACTGGCTGACGCTGTGATCCTTCTTCAGGCAGTTCTCGCACAATCCCTTAGTCCGGGCAAACTCTTTCCTCGTCCTCAAATATAACTCTCTAAATTGCTGGCAGTTATAAAGCTGGTGCGATTCGTTGCACACCTCGCACTGATGACGGCGTGCTGCTGTGCTGCTACCGCCTTGCTTTGGGTTCCGAATTGGCACCTTAGCTGGCTCCTTGAATGTCGGGCTCACATTCGATCTTCGCTGGATGGCTCGCTCACCTTCAAATCGGTTGAAGCGCTTCTCGGCTCGGTTTGGTCGGGAGCTGGTGAGCGAATCGATTGAGCCGAAACACTTACTTGCTGACTGGCTTGCTTGTCCAGGAAGTCCAACATTTGCTTAGCAGTAGGAGACTCTGATTGGCGTTGTAGCTCCCACTGTTTCGCTGTCTCGCCGTCTAACCGCTCATGAAACATATGCACCACGAACATGTCCCAATGCTGCACCGGCACACCCTGAGCGCGTAGCTGGCGCAATGTCTCGTGCGTCACATTTGACATTCTTTGAAGGTCGTCCGAACTCGGATGCCCTTGTAGAGCTGGCAAACGGATGAACTGGCGCAGTAACTCTCGGCATATAGGTTATTTCTTATCGTACAGCTGGTTTAGACGATCCCAAGCATCGTGGTAATTGTCGTCCGTAAGCTGCCACTCACCCAATGTCCTGGCTGCCTTGCCCACTAGCGATTTCCTCAATTATGAGAACTTGAAGGCTGGCGTCACTTGCTCATTGTCGTGGATCGCTGCCATGAACCGATCGTGAAAACCTTGCCATTTCGTGAGCGACCCATCAAACTCGCCCCAGGAGTTCTTTATGTCCTGAAGCTGCACTGGCATCTGTACCTGCACCTCAATTGACGGTAGGTTGGCTGGCATACCTTGCACTGGTGGCACTGGCTCTACTTCCTTCTCCTGCCTCCTCAAGGTTTCCAGACGACGCCGGAATGCTGCCTTGGTGTCATCGTAAAGACACTCCATCTTCACCATGTCTTCTTCCAATTTCCCTAGCCCCTTGCTGGCAATCGTGTCGAGCAACTCCGCGTGGATGTTTTCAAGTCACGCCCATGCATCGCTAAGCCGCTCGAGACGCACTCTCAACCCCTCACAGTCATTGAGGGAGAATTCCACACTCTCAGTGTAGTCAGCCAAACGCTGAACGGCACCCATGGCTGCTTGATGTACCTTAGTACTTGCTGTCGTTCTGTAAGAAAGACAAAAAAAGAACAGAAAAAGCAGGTGACACAATAAGGCATAACCAAGCATTAATGTACTATCGCACTAGCATTTCTGTAAGAAAATGTTATTATTCATCTTTATTATGCTGACTCTCAAGAAATATTTCTATAATGAGAATTTCAACTTGCTGCGGGTATCCATGGCAAACGAACGTAAACACCAACAAACACTAGTTCCTCTACCTTCTCTACCTGCTAATCTATCTATGGTGACACACTACCGATCTGAACATAACTCATGAATTTGTTTTTAAATTCACCAGTATCTACTTGCACTGCTCTGTCTACTTGCTCGATTATCTATACTAGCACGCTATCCGTCTGCAGACACTTTTCCACTTGCACTTCTTATGATTGTTCTTCGGATTTCATCTCTTGTGAATATTCGGACTATCCGCTGTAAGCACTATCTTCCTACCTACTTTGACATGCGCATGCCATACTGTATACCTTGCCCTTGTGTTTGTGCAAAAACAAAACACATATCCCGTTTACATGAGAGATTCAATCCGGATTCAATCCGAATTGAATTCCATGTAAACGCAGATTGAAAGATTGAGGGATTCACTCAATCCGATCACAAAATTTTCTGCGATTGGATTGAAAATCAACATGTAAACGCAAATTGAAAGATCGAGAGATCGAGTGAGAGTGTGTGTGCGTGCCCTCCTTGTTTTCCTTTGTTATGTTCACTTGACTGGGATTTTTGTCGCCACCAATACAAGGCTATCCAAAATATGTACGTATTAAGTAGGAGGTGTGGAACTGAATTCTACTTCAATTCAATCTCTCAATTCGGTGAGAGCGAAAACCCACCTCGAAAACCAATTCAGTTTCAATTCGATCTTTCGATTCGGTCATGTAAACGTACTAACAGAAAACGTAACCCATGCTCACACATTTCCAGGTTTCGACTATCACTACCACTATCTGTTGCTGGCTATGTTGTACATGTTCGAACACGAATCATAACAACAACACTGTACACTCTCTACTATACACTTTCCACTTCCACATACCTATGCCGGCAAAAACAAGAAAAAACAACTTTTTCCTACCTACTCTGCAAAGAAAATAGGAAATACCTTATCTACCCACTACCGTAATAAACAATAATAACACTGTGCTGGTGCTCGTTTTCGCCCGCCAAAGGACCCCCTTATAATTGCAACACTCTTTTAATTTTAAATAAATACTCGCTTTGAGTATTGAATTTTCACTTGCACTTACTTTTTTTTGTTCATGCTTGTAGATGATAAATTAATTTTATTTTGAACTAAAATATTACTATATTTGTAATTCCTTATCTTCTTTTTGTCCTACTTAGCGTTCCTTTCTCCGCGACCGACGAAATGCTAATAAAATAATACTCACTCATCGGTACACACATATCTCCGCACCTCTCCAAAACTCGGCTTGCTTACCTTGCACGCTGGTTGTCTCGCTTACTCGCACGCTTACCCTATCCTGCCATAATTTTACCATCTGGTAATTGGCGATTCCCTGGCTCGCTGTGTGTGTGTGCGCCGCCGTCTGGGCTGGATGGCTAGTTGTTCGTTGACGAAGCATTTTCCTTGCACATTTGGATTGCTTGTTTTTACAAAAAAAAAAAAAAATCACTTTTCACCAAACACTATGCTCTTTCACTGGCCGCTGGTACTATCCGGCTCTACATGGACCAAATGTTTCGAAGTAAAGTGGAAAATGAAAGGATTAAAAGGATTCCGATCGAAATAATAAAGAAAACGCAAACAATTTTGTTTGGGGAAAAAAGATCTTCGCTCATAAAAAAAACCCCGAGTTTAGTTGCCTGGCACACTTGGCTGGCTCGCTGGCTGGTTGATACAAGACTACTGAAAAGTCGTACGCGCAGTAGTACGAATAACTTAAGTGTTATAATAATATAGATGTAAAGGGAATACGTATTGGTATATGTAATGTATGTTGGAGGTATTTATAGGAAATACACTCGTAGGCCTCGCGTACGATACAGCTTCCATTCAGTTACAGTAAACCGAGAGCTTAAATCCAGCACTTCTCCACTATCCAGTGATAGTGACTAACAACCAAAGATTTTTTTTTGCTTTACATCACCAGTTATTGTAAGCAAAGCGCTTAAATCCAGCACTCTTTATCACTTATATCCAGCGATAGCAAACTAACGAACAACACTTCCAGCAGTATTCTTTACCACTTCCAACCAGTAGTAATATCCAACCCAACATACTCGTAATATCACATACCAAATACGCACAGCGCACTCATGGTCTACATTAAGGAGATTCCGAGCTACAACTACACATTTTGAATTGTACATGGTTGGTTGGTTGGAGCCGGCCCTCGATGAGGATGCACTTAGACCGGAGGTAGGTCCATCGTGCTGCCGGTGTGTAAGGTGGGTGGGTCACCCTCTTACCCAGTGGAGCCTTCCTAATGTTGGCGAGTGCAGAACACGTGCAAAGGAAGTGACTGATCGTCTCCTCTTGCTCCTCGTCCCTACAGCTTTTGCAAAAGTCATTGTAGTCATTCCTATAGCACAGTGCCCGTTGAGGGCGTTTACTAATTTGGAGAGGGTTCCTCTCTTGTGCCTCAGAAGTCTGATGGACCTGGATTTATTTAATGTCGGCCAGAGTAGCCTTGCGGTGTTGCACTTGTAATGTTTTTGTCTGCACCTGATCAGATACAAAGGTAATTACTTCTCGGAGCCTACCCCTAAGCTATACAAAGCGTAGCACGCTCTTTTTTGCTGTTTTAAGCGCAGCTTGCTTCACTCGATGGCAAATTACTGGCGCAGTTATTAGAGAGAGAGTCAAGTGTTGATTCAAGACTGATTTTTATTCTATATATATATATATATGTGGGAATTAAAACAAAACGAATTTAATAGATTAGGTGGTATTTATTTAAAGTTAAGAAATATTGCTCATAGGCAAGTAACAAATAAAAAAAAGAAGGTATGTGGTACTTCACTGGTTCTGCACGTCCTTCCGTGCCTACTATTATAATGCAACTGACAATAACTAAATTAAAACTCGGAAGAGATGGAGACAGCGAACTCGAGTATGTGTGTCGGTGTGCGTGCGCACGACGAAGAGTACTTTAGGTATCTCGTGATCGCGTTAGCGGACCACGATATCCCACATTCGGCCCTCCTGAATGGTCAATCGTCCCGATTGGCCTACCCCAAGGCTTCATGCTGTCTGCGGCTGATGATGTTTTCCTCTCGACAGTACTTCTCAAAAACACCCGCCGTGAAAGCAGTACCTCTATCGGTTATAATTCGCCTCGGATTCCCAAAGATCGATGCCTGCTTCCGTAATCGGTCAACTACCTCTTCGCTGGTGGTACTCTTGGTGGGGTACAACCAAACAAACTTGGAAAAAGCGTCCACAACAACCAAGATGTGGTTGTACTTCTTCTTCGTAGCTTCCATCGGTCCAACATGATCGATCTGGTAGGTTTGCAATGGTCGATCCTCCTTCTGAATAGGTGACAGAAGTCCTTCCTGCTTCCCCGCCTTTCCCTCCACCATGATACATTCAATGCAGCTTCTCACAATACTGCCAACCTTTGACAAAAGCTCCGGAATGTAGTACGTCTTCTCGACTATCTCTGCTGTTTTCCGCGCGGCAAAATGGCCTTCCTTATGTGCTAACTTGATGATCTCCTCCTCCATGGAAGCTGGTATGACGACCAACTCCTTGGTTTCGTCCTTGAAGATGATGTCATTCTTCACGAAGAAATCCTCATACGAAGTGTACTCTAGTACCTTCCGCACTGCCTTCAATTGTGGATCTTGCAGTTGAGCCACTCGAATTCGGTGACTCAGGGTGTCGACTACTAACATGGCAACACGACTTAACGCATCCACATGCTTCATCTGTGCGGCTGGGCGGTGCACCACTTTATAGTCAAAATCCTGAAGAAACATGGCCCAACGCGATACTCGTAGCGGAACTTCCTTTTTATTCATCGTCATGCTGAATGCCTTGCAGTCAGTGACGATTGTGATTGCCCTCCCCAGAAGATAAATTCTCCACTTCTCCAACGCTCTAACCACTGCCAGTACCTCTAGCTCGTACGAGTGGTACTTCTCCTCCTGCGGTGATGTCTTTCTGCTCATGTACTGCACCGGATGAAAATGCTGATCGTCGTTATCCTTCTGCAATAGCACAGCTCCATAAGCTATCTGACTCGCATCTGTATGCACCTCGGTAACGGCGTGTGGGTCAAACAGTTTGAGGACTGGTGACTTCACTAGCGCGTTCCTCAGCAATTCAAATGAGACTTCCTGGTCCGTTCCCATAGCAAAACTAGATTGTTTTCGAAGCAAATCACTCAACGACTTCGCTACTGCGGCGTAGTTTGCTATAAACTTCCAGAAATACCCTGTTAACCCCAGAAAACGCTGTAGACTCTTCTTATCGGTGGGCCTCGGAAATTCGCTGACGGCTCTAACTTTCCCGTCTGATGGTCGTAGCGCTCCTCCTTCCACCACATATCCCAGGAACTCGACTGTAGTTGTTAAGAATTGACATTTGCTCCACTTCAGCCTCAGTCCATTCTCGCTCGCTACCTTCAGCACCTTCCTTAATCTCGAAATCGCTTCCTCGTTGCTCTCAGCCAGGATCACTATGTCGTCCATGTACGTGAGCATCAGACCTTCGTTCACTAGCTTCCTAAAAACCGAAGTGACGAAACGCGTAAAGACTGCTTGTGAATTACAAAGACCAAACGGAACTCTCAGAAATTCGTACTGTCCATTATGCACGATGAACGAGGTATATTTTCTGGATTCAGCCTCGATCGGCACATGAAAGAATCCGTTGATTAAGTCCAACGTCGTAAACACCTTTGCTCTCTGCAGTCGATCCAACACGTCGTCAATAATTGGCATCGGGAAATGATCCTTCGTGATCTGCTGGTTGATACGTCTAAAATCACAGCACAGACGCTTAGTTCCATCCTTTTTGGGCACTAGCACAACAGGTGAAGCGAACTCCGATTGACTGGGTTGTATTACTCCCTCACTTAACCAAACACTTATTTGTCGTTCAACTTCCTCTCGATCGGAAAATGGCATTCTTCTCGGGTGGCTATACACCGGCGCATCATCCTTGAGAATAATCTTCATCGTAACTGGCGACTCGACATCCTGCCTTGGTTGGTAACTCACGATCAATCGTTCGACTTCGGCACTATCTGCTGCTGATAACAGGGACAAATCTACCCCGTCCATTACCTTCGCTTCGCTTCCGTCCTCTAAGGCTAAACACAGCCTCTCAAACCCTTGGTGCAATTCGCGAATTTGGTCCGCCTCTTCCCCAGAAACAGCTGCTTGTATTTCGCCATCCGTCTCACAAATCTCCTTGATGGGTGAAATGCTCGATGTCGCTGGCCGCTCGACCTCCTCATCACTACTACTTGCTGAGCTCTGCTCCTTCGGAACTTCCATCTCTGCTTCGGTCTTCTTCCTTCGGAACCGAACGTTGTCATCCTCGATGATAACGACCGCTTCCCTCAAGAGTTCATTGCCTAGAACCAAGGTGAAAGGTGATTCTGTTTCCTTCACCACATGCAGCTTGGCTTCAAACTCAATTGCATCTATGACGACTCTTGCTTTGAGACAACCCTGAGTGCGAACTCTATGGTTCCCCAGCCCCGACAACATAGTAAATTCTGGCTCCACTTTTGCCCTTTTCAACTGCATTAGCAAATCTTGTCTAACTAGACAGATATCGCACCCCGTATCCACCAATGCTGTTACTTCTAAGTTATCTACATTGACGTCCTTCATCAAGTGTGGTGCCCGCACTCCGAACTTGGCATTAACGACTGACTCCTTTTTCGCTTCCTGTCGCGTGTCCTTCACGCCGCCTGCTCCGCTGCACTCAAACGACCTGTGTCCGAAACCCTGGCACTTGTAGCATTTTATCTGCTTGGTGCAAGCTTTCGCTAGATGGGTGGACTCTCCGCAATTGAAACATGATCGCGATCTCATTTTCTCGTTCGGTGCTCTGGATGTTGAGTGTCTATCTGAAGACGTTGATGGTGAAGACGATGATTGACCTCTTATCTTCTCATAGACCCGCAGCCTAGCTTTCAACTCTTCGATTGTAGCCGCTTCATAGAGGACGATTTTGTTTACTTTGTCGTCTCTCAGCGCATCGACGAAGTACTCGATGATGGACTCTTCATCTATGGAAATGGGTTTTGCCACTTCTATGATCCTGTAAAGGAATTCCCGCAACGTTTCCCCAGGCTGCTTACGAGCATTCCTCAGTCGCCTATGGATTTCTGCTGCACTGAGCTTATCGCCGAACTCCTTCAGTAGCGCCTCTCTCAGCGAAAACCAATCCCTTATGCCGGTCTCGCTCTGAACGAACAGCTTCGCAGCACCCGACAGTAGACGCTTGCCGTAAATATATTTTTGAAGTGAATTCCACTGGATCATCTGACTGACGTCTTCGAATTCAGCAATCCAGTCACGGACGCTCTGTGATGCTTCGCCTCTAAATACCGCAACACTTTCCTCAATATCTCGGAACGAAAAGTTTGTTCGCTGCTCTTCCCATTGTCCGCCTCCAGGTGGTGATGCATGCTCCTTTGCAGTCTTCCTTTTGGTCGACCCCTCTACATACACCTCTTCCTCGTCGCTACCTAGACCTCCCTCGACATCGTTAGTGCGATGCAAGTTCAGATGGCAACGCAATCGTTCCTGCAGCTCTGATTTTTCGCCTGACGTCGACAAACCTTCTGCCCTCAACCTCGCACGCAACTCATCCCTAGTCACACACGCTAACTCTCTCTCCATCTCCCCCTCACAATTCGAATAATTTTTTTTAATCAAAAAAAAAAAGAAATTTACTGCCAATACTTTGGCCTTAGAAATTTTTTTAAAATTTGTACGGTGCCAACAACTTCGGCTTTATTGAAATTAGAAAATTTAGGCAAACAAAACAAGAACCAGTTAAGTACTCACCCTTTTACTAAACAATTCTTTTGTTTTGTTGTTTTTTTTTTTGTTTCTCCGTCTCCGCTTCCAGCTTCGCCGCTACTCCGGTTTCGCTTTCTCACACACTCTGCTGTGCGTTTTTTCACGATTGTCCGCTACTCCTACTTGAGTATACACACTTTCGTAATGTTTTTTTTTCGGTGCTCCTACTTGTGCACACACTCTTTGTTTTTTTTTTTAATCGTCTTGCAACTCCTGCTTGAGTATACACACTTTTTTTTCTGCTGCTCCTACTTGAGCGCACACTTTTTCTCGCTTCGTTGGGACAGACAACCACGACACGGTTGAATTCCCCTCCGTTACCCAGTGTAGTAACAAACGGATTTGATGATCGCGTATGATACACACAGACCACTTTCTTTTAGTTTTTTTTTCACTTGCTATGTACTTCTTAGCAGTTTTTTTTTCGTTTTCTAGAATCCCGGTTGAGCCCCCAATTTGTGGGAATTAAAACAAAACGAATTTAATAGATTAGGTGGTATTTATTTAAAGTTAAGAAATATTGCTCATAGGCAAGTAACAAATAAAAAAAAGAAGGTATGTGGTACTTCACTGGTTCTGCACGTCCTTCCGTGCCTACTATTATAATGCAACTGACAATAACTAAATTAAAACTCGGAAGAGATGGAGACAGCGAACTCGAGTATGTGTGTCGGTGTGCGTGCGCACGACGAAGAGTACTTTAGGTATCTCGTGATCGCGTTAGCGGACCACGATATCCCACATATATATATATTTTTTTATTGAACATTTCTATATACAATTTGACAAAATTAACTTATAACTAATACATAATTTGACATTTATTTATTTTTTTGTTGGCACATAGGGGGCCTAACGTTATTAATTGACAAATATTTTTTTTAAATTACTATAATTATAATGTTTATGGAAAATAATCTTAAATTAAAGAAACGGTTGACTTGGTTGTCCTCGGGTTGTTCCGACCAGGTTGTCTAATTGTGGGGTTGGTGTGGGTTTGGGGTTGGGTGGATGATTTATCCGCGATGGAAGGCTGATTCTGAGTCAGCGAAGAATGAAAATGTATCGCCGTTGTCCGTTGGGATAACTTCATGTATTTCCATGGCACTTAGGTACTTAGGTTCGGGATGGCGTTCCTGGATGGTCATTCTTCTTATCAGCTGGTTAGGGTGGTTGGCAGTGCTTGAGATAAGTTTCTTTGCAGATTCAACAAGAAACTTGTCCAGTGATGGGATTTTGGCTTCTTCGTATAGTCGCTTGTTGCTGTAATGTTTGCGCCGCTGTCGGTCGAAGATAAGTCCGGTGCATATTCTCAGGATTTTTCTTTCGAAGAGTTGAAGCTTCAGCATCGCTGTCTTCGAGATGGTGTACCACACAGGAAAGCAGTAGCTGATGACTGGTCTGAGTAACTGCTTATATATAAGCAGTTTTGTCGGTTGGCTTAATCCGTTCCTTTTCTTCATTAAGGGGTGCAAGCGATGAAACTCAAAATTGGCCTTCTTTAGCACCGCCCCTGAATGCGGGTTGAATTTGAGCAACTCGTTGAAGTTGATCCCGAGGTACTTGACGTTTCTTTTGGCTGGTATTGTTGATCCGTCAGGAAGCTTCAGGACCAGGTTTCTGCAGAGTTTTGCTGAGCGGCAACGGCTGCTATTGGTGACGGGTCGCCTGAAGCACACAAGTTCCGACTTGGTTGTGTTGATCCGGATTCCCCATTTCTTGTAGTACTCGAAAAGTCTGTTGATGTGAGCCTCTACTTTACGCGCTGCTATGGCTGGCGCTATTGATGAGGCGTAGGTGAGCGAATCGTCCGCAAAAAGTAGGTTCTCGCAATCGGTTGGCACAGGTTGATCGGATGTCATCAGGCTATAGAGGAAAGGTCCAAGCTTTGATCCTTGAGCGACTCCGGCTTTGATGTGTTTAATTGAGGATTTGCAGTTTTCTAGTTGAACATAGAATTTTCTGAAAGAAAGAAAAGAAAATATGATTTTTGTTAGTGGTAAAGGCAGTCCAAATATTCGGAGTTTATGGATAAGGGCTTCTATCCAAACGCTGTCGAATGCTTTCTCGACATCCAAAAAGCATCCGACGGTGACACGATGACTGTTGAGCGCTGTTGTGATGTCGTGTTGGAACTTTAGCAGTGGATGGAGCGTCGAGTGCTTTTCCCGAAAGCCGAACTGCATGTCGGGGATAATCGCGTTTTCACTGCAGATTCTTTTAAGCCTCCGGAGGATTACTTCTTCCAGGATTTTGCTGATGTTGTTGAGAAGCGATATTGGCCTGTAGTTGGACACCAAGTTGCAATCACCTTTTTTCGGGATTGCCACGATCTTCGCTGTTTTCCATTTGTGTGGGAAGTAACAGTTATTGATGCAGTTATTTATAATGATTGTGAGAAGTATCATCACTGCATGTGGAAGCCTTTTTAAGACATAGTTGGAGACTCCATCCGGTCCAGCTGATTTTTTGGGCTTAGAATTGCCAATTATCTCACAAACCTCCTCCAGGTTGCATAGGTGCGGGCTATCGTTTGGGTCAAACGATGGATTGTAGTCATTAAACCTTACTTCTTCGGGATTTGGCTGCAGGGTCTGCTCAATGGATGCATCAACTTCGTCCAAAAATGAAGGGTCATCGGGTGGGTTTGATACGAAGTTTCCTTCGAAGTAATTGGCGAACGTTTCAACTTTGTCCTGTATTGATGTTGCTTCAATGTGGTTGTTGATGATCTTTTCCGGGATTGGTGGCTGTTTTCCGATGATCCTGTTGATGTTTTTGAAGGCATCAGGTCCTGGCTTAATTGCTTGCAGTCTCTTCTGGAACTGGAGATTGTTGAAGTGCTTTATGGAGTTTCGGAGCATGATGTTGACACCTTGCAATTCGCTCCAAACTGTCCGGTAGTTGCTATTAATTGTGTTCAGCTCTCTTTGATGGATTCTTTGGAGTCGTTTCCTCAGCCGCTGTCTGTGAGCATACAGATTCTGTACATACTGGGGAAGGTGTTGGTATCTATCCCTAGACGTTCTAGGCCGCTTTTGGTTATTCAGAGCATTAGATACGGCTTCCTCCAAACCATTTATAGCTGCGTCAATTTCATTGTCCAACATGTTTCTGTTTGATGGTGGAAGCGTTATGTTCTCTTCGATGTTCCTTTGTAGTCGTTCAACATCCAGCCGCCTGTAGTCGATGAAGTTCTCTGGTATTTCTGTTGCTAAGAGTATGGGCTGATCTAGGATGATGGATAGTTGAACTGCTTCATGATCCGAATCACTATTTATTGTTGTGCAGATATAGTTCCGGATTTCCGGAAGAATATGCACCAAACTCGAAGAAATCATGAAGAAATCCAACGTCGATGGTGTTCTTGGGAAGGTGGGCTTAGGTTGGGATATAACCACCAGAGAATGTTCAAAACTGCGGTCTTCCATCCAGTCTACAATTGCCTTGCCCTCGTTGCTGATCGTAGTGTCCAGCCATAAGTGGTGTCTTGCATTGAAGTCGCCGCCAATAAGTCCGTAGGTACTTTGCTTAAGGATGCCGTTGAGGACATGCAGGTCGCTTTGGATGTTTCTTGCACTGGATGCACACTTAAAGTAAGTGCTGATAATGGTAAGGGTTTCAGTATTACTTAGCGTCATCTTGATGGCGGTGGCTTCACTGGTCTGCAGTCCTGGGATAGTGACTTCTTTGGTATTGGGAGAGAATTTGTTTTTTATGAAGATTGCCGTCCCTCTGCGGCCCTCGCTTTTGTCCTGCCGGAAGGTTATGAATCCCGCGATGCTTATGTTGTTGCGCTTTGTCACATTGGTTTCATTGATGAGGGCGATGTCCGGATTGTTACTTTTCATGAACATGTAAAATGACGTCCTCTTCTCCAGGCTGTATAATGAATTTACATTATACGTCAGTATGCGGAGCTTCTTCAGTTGCATAACTGGAAGATGAAGGTGGCTAATGCCACGGACTTTTCTCCCTCGCTCAGTTGACCGTAGTTTGGTGGTACGGCACTTCGGGCTTTCTCCATGACGGACAGGAGATTGGATCCAAAGATACGCTGGACTTCATTGTTGAGGTTCATGGAAGGTGAAGTCGATGAAGGTCTAGCTGATTTTGTTGGTGCTACCCTCGGTGGGATGATTTTGGCTGGGGTCCTTGGTTGTTGTTGCTGCTGTTTGTTTTGGGATGCTGCCGGCTTGGATGAACTTCGTTTTGTCATTTCTGCGTAGCTGACTGCGGGGCGGGTTATTTGCCGTGCTGACGTCAATGCGAACTCTTTCTGAGCTTGTTTCTCAGCCAACCCCTTGTTCCTCTCGGTAAGACGAGCCTTTAGCGTTGGACAGCCCTTGAAGCTTGCTGGATGACCTTCCTTTTTGCAGTTGGCACACCACACGTCAATTCCTGTGTTGACCGTTCGTTTACAATGCCCTGGCTCATGTTCCTCTTTACACTTGACGCACACGTACTGGCGTCCGCAGTTAGTTGCTACGTGTCCGAAGCGTTGGCAGTTTCGGCACTGTACGATGTCGTTGGACTTAAGACGCTCCCAATGAACCCTCTGGTTCATTATCAGCGTCTTTGTGTACACATCCTTTAAGTCACAGTTCTTAGACACTTCCACAACGAAGTTGTTGTAGGTTTTTCCTTGGCCCTTCTTTGTCTTGAATTGGGACACTTTGACGACTGGGAGTCCTTCGATGCGTAGTTCGTCTTCGACTTCTATCGCTGTGTAGGTGTGGTGGATACCTTTAAGTAACAAAAGGATCTTCCTGTCTTCCCTCGGAGTGAAGGAGTTGAATTGAATTTTCCTTTCCTTTAGAAAAACCTTCATTGAGTCAAAGGACGTCCTGTTTGCGGCATTGATTATTGTTGTCGTCGTGTTTTTGTTTTGGAATGTGACATTAAGTCCCTTGGTTTTGCAGAACCTGCTGATTTCAGCTATGTTTCCGGAGAAGCAAAAAATTGGCGGCATTCCTGGGGATTTGGCTGTGATGGTTTCTTTGGCTGTGGTCGTCTTTGGAGGTTGAGTTGATGTTGGCGGTTGGGTTGCTATCGATGTTGCTGGCTGGTTTGGTGTTGGCGGCAGGGTTGGTTTTGGTGGTTGCGATGGTCGCTGGGTTGTAGTTTGAGTGATGCCTGTGGCAGCGGGAGCTGGCTGTTTCATAGCTTCGACTGGTATGGAGGCTGGTTTCTTTGTTTTTTGATATTGATTGTGCGATTTGGTCTTATCCGATTTCCGGGGTCGCTTCTGTCCAGGTTGCGGTGAATTATTCCCTTCATCGCAACTGCTGGAATTCGCACTGACTTCTTCTTCGCTGTAGTCGTCCTCCTCGTTGGATGATGTTGATGCTTCATCCTCGCTGTCCATTGATTCTACTGACGCTTCATCGTTATTGATGGTCACGATGTTTAGGAATGTCTCCTTGATTTTTGGTCCATACTCGGGACCCAGTTCGCTTATGATTCTTTTCAGAATATTCTCGAGGGCTGCAAAGGCGGTTTCGGGGTTGAAACGCTCACCCATTGTTGACGGTGGTAGGTAGAACCGTGCACGCAATATTTTCACAAAAACTTCGGGTACACGATTATTACTACCAATGTATTGCGGAAATTCCCTTATTTTATGACCGCAGGGTAATAAAACTAAGGTACTTTTTCGCAGGTAAGTTTTGTTTCTTAGAGTTAAGTATGCCTTGGTGAATTTTTTCGCTTACACGTCCGTGCACTTCGGATGATTGACTGAGACTGACTGTGACTGTCGACTGATTTTTATTCTATTCTTACTTGCTATTTATACACAAAATCCTACAACTAAAGCGGTCCCTAGACGCTCAATATTATTGTGCAAAATATTGCACAATATTATTGGCTAGGCCCCCATTCGGTTCAATATTTTATAGAATAATTTAGTTGGCAGCTGATACTTGTGTAGACAACATGTGCACGGTTCCTCTAAGTTTCTAAGAAACTGCATAGCGTCAAAGTACCACAACGTTGGTTCCACTACGTCGTCTACACCTGCACCATTTTTTTCAGAGTCAAAAATTTTTTTTAAACTCTTTCCTATAATTAGTTTGCAAAGAATTGAATTTTTGGATTAATTGCTGTTTATCAGCTTCCGGATATCTTTGTCTGTACGAGTATTTGGAAAGCAATTTTGCATATTGTTATTTTTTTTTTATTTCGGTTACTATAGTCCTTGCTCTGTATATCCCACAAAACCGGCAGAGTTTCAAACACTTCGATACACTCTAAAATAAATTTTCTCTCATCCTCTTTTGCTGTTGAGATTTTCACTGAAATCACTCGCGGAGGTGTTTACTCTTCGACACTTTCGACACACTTCGAAAATTAAATAAACAAATATTGTGCAATTGTACCCACAGACGATACAATATTTTATATTGTGCAATAAATATCAAAAGGGTTTTGATTTTCCTCAATATATTGCACAACCTTGCAATATTATCCATAGACGGACAATAATATTGAGCGTCTAGGGACCGCTTAATATTTACAACTCTAAGCATAAAAGTTATCGCGTTATGATCGCGGTAAAGGAAAAAAAATAAAACACAAGCCTCTGATTTGAACAACTGAACAGCTTTATTAAATTGATTCTTTATTTTATAGCTTAAATCTAATAACAATGCATTTTTGATGTGTTGCAACAGGTAACACATTTGTAGCTTAAGACTGATTACAATGCAAATTGGTGTGTTGCAACAGGTAACAAATAAAATATATTGAAGTGTATGCGGAACAGGTAACACATTTGTAGCTTAAAACTGATTACAATGCAAATTGGTGTGTTGCAACAGGTAACAATTAAAATATATTGAAGTGTATGCGGATTAACAAAATGAAATAATGATGTGTAGGCGGATTTACAAAATGAATTTAAACATAGGGCAATGACATTGTGTCGTAATTATATTCGTTTGCTTAAGCAATTCTACGCGGAAGGGAAGATTGTATGGGGATGGCATGTGATAGGGAATGGGGAAATGTTGTGTTAACTTCCCCCTTCTTAAGTATCCACGTCCCGTGGATCAAAAATTAAGTTTTATGGGATCGAGACGTGAAATCGTAAAGGGTTTTTCATGGACTTTAATTTGGTGCTTATTTTTTTGTATACGGTATTGCCAGGATTGTAGTCTCTAGGCTTTGATCTTTTGTTATTATGTCTATTAACTTTGTTTCTTTGATTACGAGAAATTTCGTTTTTTAAATCTGTGTTGACTATGTCTTTAAAATCTACAAGGTTCTGGTAGTTCATCCTTTGAGATCTTCCGAAAAATACATCAACAAGCTTCCTTTTTGTAACAGAGTGGACAGTATTATTGTATCTAACCGCTGTGATGTTGACAATTTCTTTTATTGAATAGTCAGGGTACTCCCGTTGGAGACATCTAATCATTTCGATAATGGTGGAATGTACTCTTTCCACGGTTCCGTTAACCTCGCTTTTTTGTGTCGGGGCAAGATAGACGGTTATTCCTAGTCCTTCTATATAGTTAAGAATTATTGGGCTAATGAAGCTTCCTTCATTGTCCATGACTAACATTTTTGGGACAGTGAAAAAATGTAATAATTTAATTATTTTGTCTCGAACATGTAAAACTGACTTGTTTCTAATGCGGAAAAATTTTGTAAATTTTGAGAACTTGTCTATACAGGTTATGAATTTTTCTCGCTTGATTTCTATAATGTCCATGTGTAGGATCTCTGTTGGGTACGATGGTATCGGTGTGAGTTGAAGTTCGGGTTTCTGGGGATGTCGATCATATTTGTTAGAACAACATATGTTGCAAGAATCTGTGTATTTTTTGATTAGTTTTGTCATTTGTGGAAAGTAGTATCTTTCCAAAATTTATTCTTTGTTTTCTTTATGGTTTCTATGAGCTCGCTTATGCTCATCTTTGATTATCTTTAGCTTATTCTCTTCATTGGAAATATCAGTAACTATTCTCTGTGTGATTCTAATTTTTATTCGATTAAAAAATGACTTATATACTTCTTGTAGTAATGGAATATATTTTTCTGGAATTTTAATACCGTTTAGTATGTTGGGATTAAGTTTTTCTTTTAGTATTTTTACCAAATTGTCTTTATCAAATGATTGTAATCTTATATAATTTCTATGGAATTTTGGGTGTGGATTTTCATGGCAGGATATTTCGTTTCCTTCTGAAAAAAATATCTGATTTCTAAAGACGTTGATTGGTGCTTCGCAATGCGGTATTAGATCAGAGCTGTCTTCTTCGGCACTATGTTGCGTTCCAGAGGACGAGGTTAGAACGTTAAGTTCGGTTGGCAGTCTCGAAAGAGCGTCTGCCACAACGTTTGTTATGCCGGGTGGATATATTAATGAATAATTGAATTCCTCAATCCTTGCTTTCCATCTTTTGAGTTTCGCATTGTTGTTGCGGTTACTCAAGGCGAAAGTAAGAGGCTGGTGGTCTGTTAAGATTTTAATGCTTCTAGCGCCATACAAGTATGTCCTTAGTTTGTCGAGGGACCATACTATTGCGAGTAACTCTTTCTCAATTACTGAGTAGTTTTCTTCGGCTTTAGACAAGGATCTGGATATAAATGTGATAGGCCTATCTTTATTGATTTCACCTTGTGTAAGTTTGTTATTTACCTTTTTATTTTGTAACTGTAAGGAGGTTCTTCTTAAAGAGAGACTTCCCAAAGAATCTTAAACAACGAAGTGGTTTTGTAGGGCAGGCACGAATGCCATAGGGTTTGCCATAAAATGAGAACAATCAGTATCGAATACTAAATTGAATCTGTTTTTATTCTTCAAAATCCTTGCCTTATATACTAATTTTCTTTCCACAAAATCGATACACATCGATACAAACAAATGTTCTATGCCATTAAATTAAGTCATCATACACATCCACATTGTACTCATGACACACTTCATAATTACTCGACACCCAAATCACCGATCGCGTAATGCATCGATTCAGTTACAATGTCAGGGTTATCGCCAGATGTTCTATTCATACTTTCTGTATGCGATACCAGACACTGTAATGTTGTGATGAAATTTTGAATGCCATGTCAGTGGGTCAGTAGTGTTTATGAGCCACTTGACTTGGATTGCATTACATAATGTAAGCACAAAGTAGGAAGTGATATTCGAGTTGATGTTTTGTGTGCATTGTTATGCAGTACAATGTAGGAGTATGGAATTGGTTTGTTGGGTTCATTACACTTGTGAAAGGACGGCTCCGATCGCATGGTTAGAGGCGTCTGTGGTTAATAGGAATGGTTTGTCGAAGTTTGGAAAAATTAAAATATTTGAGGACGTAAGCATCTCCTTCAAATCGCTAAATGCTTTAAGTGCCTGTTCGTCAAGATTTATTTCGGTTTTCTTAGATTGGTTTGCTTTTATTTGAGCATTTGTTCCTCTGGTTAGGTTTGTCAAGGGCTTTGCAATTTTTGCGAAGTCTCTTATGAATTTCCTATAATATGAGGCTAAACGCAAAAAGCTTTTCAATTCCTTAAGGTTTTGCGGTGGTGGAATTCGGTTGATTGCTTCGACTTTCTCGGGGTCTAGGCGAATTCCGTTTTGTGTTACTATGTAGCCTAAGAAATTGACTTGTGTTCTAAAAAATTTCGTTTTTTCTATGTTAACTCTCAAGTTAGCATTTTCTAATAAGGAAAGTACTTCATCCAGATTTTTTATATGATCTTCCTTATCTTTTCCTAGGACTATGATGTCGTCAATGTAGACGTAACAGGTTTTGCCTATCAGTGGTTTAAGAACGTCATTAATCATCCTTTGGAAAATGGCGGGGGCGTTCTTGTGGCCGAACGGGAGCCGAGTAAATTCATACTTCCCGTTTGCGGTAGAGAAGGCCGTTTTTGGTATGTCGCTGGTTTTCATTTTAATTTGGTGAAAACCAGACGTCAGGTCGATAGTTGTAAAAAATTTGCATTCGCCAAGACTTGCCAATGTGTTGGTAATATCTGGAATGGGGTATGCGTCTGGAATTGTGACTGCATTAAGACGTTTAAAGTCTATAATTAGTCTATATTGTTTTTCTCCCGTCGAATTGGCCTTCTTTGGAACAATCCAAAGAGGAGAATTATATGGGCTTTTTGATGGCCTTATAATACCATCTGCAAGCATTTTCTCAACTTGATGCTCTACTTCTGACCTTAGGTTAGCTGGATAGGGGTATGATTTAGTGTAAATTGGTTCGGATGTTGTGGTTTTTATTTCCGCACGGACGCTTGTATCGATTGTTCCGCTATCAGAAATGGGACCGAAAAGTTTACTATGTTTAACTAGAATGTGTTGGATTTCGCTGTTGACGTCGGTGTCTGTTTGGACGTTATTGACCTGCTTGGAATGTTTCGCTTTTAACTCTATTTTAATATTTGGGCTTATGTATAAGATACTATTTTTCCTGTCGATTACGGCTTCCAATTTCCTCAATGTGTCGTCTCCTATTATTCCGTCGAACGACTTTAGACCAGGAAGGACAAAGAAATCTGTTATACTATCATTGCCTAGGCTTTTGAAAAATGGGCCACTTGTTTTGTGGGTGATCTCGAGTTGTCCTGCTGCTGATTGGATTTTGAATGGTGTACTGATAGGTTTGCAATTAGCTGCGATTTGGCTCGACACAAAGTTTTTATTTGCTCCTGTGTCGATGAGGAATTTTAGAACTTTACCGTCTCTAGTAACATACTCTAAGTATGGTACGCCAGAGAGGCTTCTGTCATAAAATTTACTTCGTCTATTTCGTCTATACCTTCTTCTTCGTGATCTTCTTCGTATGTTTGGTAGGTATCTTCATCATGGTCTATTCGTTCCGGTTCGTCTACAGTGTTTGTAACAAAAAGCCGTTGCTGTTTTCGGGGTAAGTTCAATGACTCATTCGTTCTTCTGGGAATGGGGTTATTTGTGGGTCGATTCATATATTTAATTCGATTTGTTTGAACGGATTGGTCAGTCTCCATAGGCTGAGGTGGTTTTGGCTGTGTTGGCCTTGGGGTTGGGTTGTTATATTGAATGGGGTGGTATTCGGTACGTTGGGGTGTATTATAGATACGATTCTGTTCGTAAGGAGGCAACTGCCTAGTTGGCATCCTAGCCCTTTGTTGGTGTCTATTTGTGAATATTTGATTTATAGGTGCTGAAATAGTGTTACCTATACTTCTGTTATGGATAGGAAGGTTCCTGAAATTGAGGTTCTGAAACTCGAGGCATGACGTGTATGCCTCCGGCAATGTCTTGGGTTTCTGGATGATAAGCATTCTAGAGACGTCAACATTTAATCCTCTGATGAATATATCTAAGGCCCTATTCCTATAATTCTCGGTTAGAGCACAAATGATTTCTTCCGAATGATCTTCGGTTTTAAGTTTGTTTATTAGTAAGGAAAGCTGATGGTTGACCTTAGCATAGAACTCGTCTATGCTTTGTCTTTGCTGGCTCATTGTATTGAGCTCATGTTCTAGAGTGCGCACGTCGCGTTTGTCTGCGCAATGTAAAGACAGACATTGCTTGATCTTTGACCAATCGTCATCAAAGATGTTGTAGGATATCAGTGCTGTATCAGCTAGACCTCTGACTTTTTGTCTAATGTGTTGGATTATTGCCCTATAAATTGGCTTGGACTTGACAATTTCGTAGTCCTTTAAGATGGACTCCACGGTGTGGATCCAAGAGATGTATTGTACGGGATTTCCATCAAAAACTTGCAAATCTTTAACACAATTAGGAAGTCTCCTGATTTCTTGCAGATCCTCCTCCGTTTGAGGGGTGGGGAGTGTTTGAGTGGGAGTTTTGGGTGGCTAACTCTACAGTGAATTTGCTGTAGGCGATTGTTTATTAATTTAATTTGCTCCATTTGAGCATTAACTGCACCCGTTAATTGGGTTATTACTTCTTTTATTTGTTCCATTTTATAATAGGGATGTGTATTGAGTAGGTGATATAATAGGGGATAAAGGAATGCTTAATGGGTGTTGTTTCTACACTTTGCAATTCCGAATTATTGTTTATATTTAAATACTATACTTTTTCGGTAAGTCAAATGTTTATGAATTAGTAAAATAATATAATTTGTATTAAAAAAAAAATTATTCGTATGTTTATCTTAAATACTACGATACTCTTTTGGTTAAATATATTATTATTTATTTAAGAGAGTGCACTATGATGGCTTACAGTATGATGAGGAGCTGCATTGGGTGGTCCGTAGGTTCCCTTTTGGCTTTCGGCTTACTCGTGGTACGGGTTCCACCACAGTTGACTCGGTACAGTTGAATCCAAATTGTTCCTTAACCGTGTTCTTATGTGAACGGTGTATTTAGTGAGGCACTTTTTGTAAGATGTAGTGTGTTTTTTCCTTTAAGTCGTGTTCTTAAGTTAACGACTTGAGTTGGTATCCACTTCACAATTCTAGTTTTGGTACGCACGATTTAACTAGGTACACGCAATTTGAACTCGGTACGCGTAATTTAAACTAGGTACGCACAAATTAAACTTGCTTGTGATATTGTTTTATTATTTCACCGGATATTTTATCGGATTTTGGTTTGCTCGGGCGCCAGTTATCGCGTTATGATCGCGGTAAAGGAAAAAAAATAAAACACAAGCCTCTGATTTGAACAACTGAACAGCTTTATTAAATTGATTCTTTATTTTATAGCTTAAATCTAATTACAATGCATTTTTGATGTGTTGCAACAGGTAACACATTTGTAGCTTAAGACTGATTACAATGCAAATTGGTGTGTTGCAACAGGTAACAAATAAAATATATTGAAGTGTATGCGGAACAGGTAACACATTTGTAGCTTAAAACTGATTACAATGCAAATTGGTGTGTTGCAACAGGTAACAAATAAAATATATTGATGTGTATGCGGATTAACAAAATGAAATAATGATGTGTAGGCGGATTTACAAAATGAATTTAAACATAGTGCAATGACATTGTGTCGTAATTATATTCGTTTGCTTAAGCAATTCTACGCGGAAGGGAAGATTGTATGGGGATGGCATGTGATAGGGAATGGGGAAATGTGTTAACTTAAATACGTATCAGTTATACACATCTCAGTTGACCGAATTAATAAAAAAAAGACTTCTTACAATTTGAAACCATTTATTTAATGCGCACGAAATAAACAAACACCCTTCATGGGCATAATAACTAACTTAAATATCTTCCAAGTAAATGGCATTTGGGTGAAAAGGACGGATGAAGGATAGGATGGGAAAGGAAGGACAGACAAATGATAATGAGTGGTAGTGGAAGTGTTGTTAGACGTGGAGAAATATTGTGTGACAGTTCGGCCTCTCCTGACTGAAGTTCGTCCCGAGTTATTCTTCCTCGTCGTCGTCACCCGCTGCTTCATCACCATTGTCTACAATCAAGAGTTCGCACGGTTAATCACAGCCGTCAAGAGTCATGTTCGCGGTCAACAGCTCGCTACACTGAAATTCGCCCCCAGCAAATCCGTGTAACGTCTCTTCACACGGCGTCATTTTACCCCGACACTTTACGGCACTATTGAGTTTAATGATTGACTTACACCTTCCCGAATCAATCAGAGCGTCGCATTCAATACCATTCACGAAAACATCCTTAATAAGTTCTGGCGATTTATTGCCGATCACATTTATCGGCGCTGAATTACGCTGCGAACAATTTTTCGTCTCGTGATTAGTTGCAGAACACTTTAGACAGCGCTATTTCCTTTGTGGTTGTGGACAATTTCTTGATAGATGCCCGCGCTCGCGACAATTAAAACACACCGGCCCTGTCGACTGCTTAACGTTGTCACTGTTTTCGGTTTTCACCGTTTTTTCCCTCGAGTAAAATTTTGACCTGTTCACACACGAACCACTGTTTACCTCAATGCTGTTATTCATCGTAACACTATTGATAGTTTTCAACAAGTCGGAACACTTTGCAAGATGAATGGCTGACAGAGTCTTCTTTAACCCTTCATCGTTCAACTCATTAAATATTCAACGAATTATTGAGTTGTCTTCAATGTTTCCGCGACGACCTAATGATAGCATTTTGTAATAGTATTCGATGAGCGATTCACTTTTACCCGCACGCGACTGCATCATTGACATATGAATGTCGGCAGTGTTTATAACACATGGAAAGTCGGTCAAAAATGCGGCCACAAATTCCACCCATTCGCGAAAGGTCGGATGCGCGTCAGTCCAGAGCTTAGCAGCACCCTTTAATTTTGTTTGTACTGCAAACAGAACTAGTTGTTCGTTCCACCCGGAAGCTTGCTTTAATTGTTCCACGCGGTCAATAAACAGTGCTGAGCTCATATCCCCACCGCAAGGATCAAATTCCGGCAAAACCATTACATCATCCCGTACGTTAAAAAACTGAGTTTCACTATTGTAATTGTTTAGCTGCTCACCTCGCTCCAGCACGAATTGATTATTTACGTTGTTAGAGAGCGACGACGATGATCCTCCTGGCACGGCACTATTCGACGATGCAGATGTAAAATCAGGCGGCATCGTAACTGTTGTAGTTGTTGTTGTGGTAGTACACGGTACAGATTCCCCAACATTCGTTGATTCCTGAGATGGATGATTCACTTTATCATCTCATCTCGCTTGCACACACGGCTGTGGTTGCGACACAGACGGCGACGCAGATGGCGACAACGGAGTCCAATCCTGCAAAATAACGTTCGCTTGCACGTCTGCCATTTTCGTCATCTGCTGATTTTGAGTTACACCAGCGGCGCTTGAGAGAGGTGGCGTTGAACCCGTATCAACGTGTACATGATGTGAATTTTTCAGCGACAGATGAATAACTGCTTGCAGCTGTTGTGTCGGTAACTCTAATGACCGTTTGAGACTACCGACTTCGTCACGCAGCTTTTCTACGTCAGAAACTTCATTTGCGACGGTCATCAATATGCACTTTTCCTGCGACGTCTATCACGTGAACTTCACCGACGTCACTCAATTATTTTTTCCTTATCTCCCGTATTTAATACTCTTACATGCTTGATTCCACTAGCTGGTAATATTGCGTTTGATACAAAGATTCCTTTCCTTATTTCATTGCCGATTAAGACACTATCTTGATTCAGATGCATTTTGATACTTGTGATTATCTCTGACCTCGGTGGAATTGTCAATTTTCCAATACTTAAGTATTAAAAAAATATCATCAATTTTTGAATTCTGTGAGAAAGTGAGTTGAACATTTATGGGCATTGGTTTTGAGAACATTCGATGCCACTATTTGGTTTAAGTCCATATGACTTAAAATAGTAAAATAAATCTGAAATTTATAACGAAAGTTACACCAACGTCTTCGGGTGTGTTGGTATTCACCGAATTTAGTTAGCCCCGGGTTGTACGCCAATTTGCGTAACGGCCCGCGGGTTAACTATCCAACGACAGCTTAACTTTGATGTTATTCCTAATCGAGGATGGATTGTATTCAGACCGGATAAGACATGGAGGGTCACATGTATTCTAACATTCCCTACCGTAGAAATTCAGTTCAGTTATCTCTTTTATACCTTATGTTTATATTACCCTTACCAATACGTATGCATATACACTCTAGGTGTGTACACACCTCGTTTGCGTTTAGATTCTACCTTTGACGATTCGTTATATTAAAGAAATCACATGCACTTGTGATTATGAGACTTCTCCGTGAATCTGGTTTATTCACATTATCCTCCCGATCCCGTCTTCCCATTGTACAAACAACGGCGAGTTAGAAAAAGGAGTGACTACGGTGACGATGTCATTGAAAAGAAAAGAATCTATCCTTCCGAATTAATGAGGGTACGTAGGTGGAAGATGTATATGCTTCTCGATTAGAGCTGTAAAAGTAACGACAAAATCAATACCCGTATGTATTCGTTACAAAAATGTCGTTACTCGTTACTTTCGTTACTACAATAATATGATGAAAACACATCGCTTTAACGAAATCAAATGAGAGGATCCAGATAAATAAAAATGCAATTCTTCGCTTGTACAGATTTCGTAAATTAACATCGCGACAATTTCTTTTATTGTTTTTTTTTTTTCATAACAAAAATAAATTAATTTATTAGAAACAAAAAAATAAATAAATTTAAAAAAGGAAGTGTAAATAATTTTTTAACTTAAAAAAAAAATATAATTCATTTTGCCCACTTATATCAGTTTTTTAAAAGTAGCCATATTTTGGCTTTTTTGATAACAAATAACAAAATTATAAAAAAGGAAATGTAAATAATTTTTTAATAGCAGACAAGCAATTAATTTAAAAAAAAATAAAAATTCATAAAAGTTAATTCAAAAAATATAGGAAATGTTGACACTTTCCTAACAAACAAAAACATAACATAAATCAAATTCAACTTTTATAACTAAAATCTGCCAACATAGTATATAATAAGAAATAACCAAATGGGTAAATAAAATGCTTTAGTTCAATGCATGTCAAACTTATTAAATATGAAAAGTGGAAAAATAAAAAAAAAGATTTTTTTTAAACGTTAACCAAAATTAATTATTAATTATTACTGAAGATCGTAAGACCATAATAATAATACCACATAATAATACAACGTTTAGTATTATTATGTGGCATTATTATTATGGTCTTACGATCTTCAGTAATAATTAATAAAACATTATTTGAATAAATTTTGGTTAACGTTTAAAAATAATATCTTTTCCATTCGTTCTGGATTTAACGATGCCCGTTTGTCCGATAGTATTTGGCCCGATTTTGAAAAAATTCTTTCTGATGGTACCGATGTAGCCGTCACAGACAGGTGTTTTTTTGCTAAACTTGCAAGTTCTGGATACAAGACTTGTCGTGTGTTCCACCATTTAAGTGGATTATCTTTCCTGCTGAGTTGTTTTTCCTCCATGTACTGACGAATTGAAATAACACTAGCAGCATTCGTCGAACCTATTGAACTCGAAGCTGTTCGCATATCAAAGTCATTCCAAATGGAGTCTTCTTCAATTGCTGGTGTATGGGAAACTTCTTCTTGGTTTCTGGATTCCGCCTGTGCCATTGGCATTTGTTGTAACTCTGTTAGTAAGGACTGCTTAGCACACTCATATGAAGAATCATTCGTAAACGATTGCTTTTTAAATCTGGGGTCTAAAAGAGCTGCTTTCGATAGGACCGGATGTCGCGAGCTATTCCTGAATCGAGCATTAAATTCCGCAATTAATGTATCCAGCAGATTTTTAGATATTTCATTCATCGGAGTTGATCTAAAATTATTTAAAATATGTAAAACACTATTAGTTCCTGCCAAAACTTTCGAAATGGAAACTTCCTTTTGAGAAGACATTTCTTCTGTCAGTTGCTTAAAAGGTTTTAATATTTTAATTATATCTGGAAGTAAGAGCCATTCATCTACTGACAGCGTTTCCACAGGATTGTGTAAAAGGCCTAGTGCTGCCTCTAGCGGTTCCTGCAAAATCTTAACTCTCTCAAGCATATCTAGAGTACTATTCCAGCGAGTTACAACGTCATTTTTAAGTTTTAATGTCCTCTCTCCAGGTTTAAATTGTTCTTGCATTGAAGTAAGTTTTTTTGTGGCTATAGGGCTTCTATGAAAGTGTTCAACAATACATTTCACTTTTTTTAACAGATTTTGAATCTCACTGAGTCCAGCTCTTACTATCAAATTCAGAGTGTGAGCAACGCAAGCAAAATGCTCCCATCCTGCTAATCGTATTGCTGCCTTCATATTAGCTGCATTATCTGTTACACATACAAAAATTTTATTGCTTATTTCCCAGTCATCCGCTATGCGAAAAAGCTCTTGTTTTAAATAATCGGCCGTATGGCGTTCGTGACACTCGAAACAGCCTAGCATGGCACAACGTAGTTCCCAGGTGTCTCCTAGAATGTAGTGTGCTGTCACTGCCTGATAAGAGGTTGTTGCACGGGAAGTCCATCCATCAGTAGTTAGCGATATATGGTTGACACGTTTTAAATCCTCTTTTAATTTTTCTTTTACTAGTGAAAATTTAACATCTAGTAAAGATGCACTTAATAGATATCTTGATGGTATATTGTAATTTGGTTCTACAAAATTCATTAATTCTCTAAAACCAGTGTCTTCAACAATGGTAAATGGCTGAAGGTCTTTAACTATTAAGTTCAAAATAAGGTCATTAATTTTTTTCTCGCGCACTACATTCATACGTTTGCTTATGAAAGTTGAAATGTCGGTTTGTTTTTTTGCCGGAGGAATTGAAGAAGGAACTAAAGGCTGCGTACTACAAGCGTTTGAGTTACCCGGGCAAACTTCCTGAACTTCTTCGGAGGAATGATGACTTGTCGAAGGCAGCTGAGGAGGATGGATAGCTGATTCAGATTTAAGCAAGCTGTCATATGAAGGCCGATGTCTTGTTAGTAAATGTTTTTTTAAATTGCTAACCGAACCACCTTTAACTGAGTACGAGGATTGGCACTAGTCACAGTTAACTTTGTCTTGTTTTTCCGGTATTTGACTAAAAAATGTCCATAATTTACTCCTTTTTTTCTCCATATTCCCATAAATACTTTCATTCAAAATGTCAATCACTGAATTATTCACCTACGCAAAAATAAAGAAATTAAATTAAACCTCCCTCGCGCGCAGGTTCACTAAAACAAAACAAAGGAAAAACTAATTATCGACATCCACTCCACAGCCGATCCTTGACCTCAAAACTCAAATTCATTTAAACCTATATATGTATGTATTATAATTCGAAATGAGTATCTATAATTCTATATATTCTAGGTACCTATCTAACAAAAAATAAACGAAGTCCTTTTTGTACACACTCCTCCCTCAACCACTGCCACACAGAACACATAAAAAAGCAAGATAAATTACAAGGGTTACTTTTAGTAACGATACGTGCGAAATCATTTGAATGGACATTTTCGTATGTTTCGTTACTTTAGGTATAACGATGCGAGATCATAATATGTGTATCTCGCACCTCGCACGTGTGCAGACGCAAAGCGAAAATATAAAAAGAAAACAGAGGAAAAAAAAAGTACATGAATCTCTCTTCTGCCAAGCCAATTCGTATGTCCACTCCACACTCTATCAGGTACATTTCGTATGTTTCGTATATTTCGTATATTTCGTATGTTTCGTATATTTCGTATGTTTCGTATATTTCGTTACTTTAGGTATAACGATGAGAAATCATAATATGTGTATCTCGTACGTGCGCTAAGAGAATAGGAAACAGGAAAATGATTTACATACACATTGTCTTCTGTCAAGCCAGTTTATACAGATTTAAATGGGGAGGGGAATGTTTCTTTTTCACATTCGGATTTGTACTTTTGTAGTATGTGTTTTGTGTGATACGAGTCCATTTATGCAGGTGTAACGAAATTATACGAGTAACGACATTGATTTGGGAGTAACGAAACGTTAGTCGTTACTTAATGTAATCCTCGTTACTTAGTAACGAATACATACGGTTTGCTACAGCTCTATTCTCGATCACATTCCTGGTCACAGACACCCGGTGGAATGTAAAAGAGACTCTCGATTAGGTTGTTCTATGAGGTAGGTGCGATAGGCATGCTTGCATCTAGCACGAACCAGCTCGTCGGATGGGGGGGGGGGGGGGGGGGGGGTTCTTGCACCTCTTCATGAACGTTCGTTACGTTATTTCATGCCTATATTGGTATTGCTTTCACTCTTCAGTATCTCTTCAATTCATATATGTATCATAAGTTCCCTCTGTTCTCTTAGGATGATCACATGTACACTCAAACACATATATGGGAAATCTTTGATGACGGTCGATTCCCTTGAGTGTGGCCCTCCCCATAGCCTTCGACACTCTTGAGCGTCGGGGCTCCATGGTCGCTACGCCACTCAGTAAATTTGTAGTCACCCCTACTTTGAAATCGTCAACTACGGTTAGCTCACGCTGTTCTTACTACGTCAGAATTCACTCATCTCGTTCCTTCATATGCACTTATTACCTTAGACCCTCATTGCTGAAATTCAATAATATTGAAGGGGCCAAAGAGAATACGGTGTTATAAAATATTTATTCATTGTCTATATCCTAGCTTAATATTATCCTCTTCTACTCTAAACATGGATGTAAATGGTTAAATATTCAAAGTAATAATTAGGTCATTTCTTAAAATGATTTGCATATGCATCGGATTTCCTACCAATTATTTCTTGGTTCGAGAACTCACTTTACGAGTTGAGTAAGTATTATTCTCATACCGCTATTATCGCCTAGGTGGCGTGACTTTCTTTCTTCTTGATACCTCTCCGTGCATAAAGTGCACTTTTCCTTTCACAGCACAGATTAAAATGTATGTTTATCAATAAATATATATGTACACTCAAGTATTCTATCGAGATTCGTTCTTTCAATATGTAAATGGACTGGACTTTTTAAGGACTCACCGGATGAATTTTAATATTGGCATCTGCTTTCGATGGATCTCTTGGCCTTCCAAGTTTGGTGTGCACAGCAAGTTGGAGACGACGATCACTAACCACTTGGGACAAAAAGTTATTTAGACAAATCTGAATGGGACGATTGAAGAACGACCTTCACACTTTAATAAATCACTATTCTTGGCTGGCCTATGCCTTTCTCTTTTGACTTAGAAATACCTTATTACACATAATACGTAACTTAGGGCTATGCTCACGATTTTCCGGTTTGTTGGGCACCTCTTCGTCTAAATGCGTAAGTAGGCACAGATGAATTGATGTGTGATGATCTAGCTGGAATCTATTGCTTCGATGTCTGCGTGTCTGTTGTTTTATGCGATGTGCAACCGTCCGCGGCACTGTTGAAATTTTATGTCTTAATTATTGATTTACTGATGTGTATTTGTCGGTGGATTGTTTCTGATGAATTTCTATTTTGGTATCTTGGTATTAAATGCGTTGCTGTACGAAAGAAAAAAAAGGTTTGCTTTTCTTCTTTCTCGCGGTTGTATTTTTGCGTGCGGCTTTTCACGTTTGATGATCGAGTAGTTTCTTGGTAATGGTGGATGGCGGATTATATTTCCGTTGGATCTATATGTGTTTACTTGCAGGTGATGTTGTCCTACTCCCTATGCTTGATGTTGGTTGCATTTATTTGGGATTTACTTTGTCGTCCCATGCTGATTGTAGGGGATAAATTCCTAATCAAAATGCGTTGATGTTGGTGGCATTTTGGGGAGTTTCGATGTGCATCCTATGTTTGTTCTAGGGGATGTTTTCCTATTCCCCATGCGTGGATGGTAGTTGCATTTGTGGGGGGATTTCGATGGCCGTCGTCGCTCGTTTATTCTAGAATTCATTAACTTACGACGCCGTTTGTTCTGTCTGGGGGTAAAGAAAATCATAATGGTTATTGTTGTCCTGCCTAATCTAATCATTTTCTGCCTATTTTTATAATCTATTATACTTGATGCTTAATTCTTACCAGGTCTTTATATTGCACTTTGTATTCTCGTGTAAATATAATACTCCAACATGGATTTCGGTTTTCTCTACTATGCAGGGTTAATACGTCTGCTGGTGACGACGGCCATCGATGAAAAGAACGATTCACCGATGCCTGACGTCTATTTGTATGGTGGAAAGTGGTTTCCGGCATTTTTCGTTAAGTCTGCCTGTGCGTGAGTATTTCTGTGTTGGTAGTACTTATCAATGGGGCATGTTGGATGTAGAATCTTGGACGTGTCCGAAAATATTTTGGAGGTAAGGGCGAGTGCGCATTCGTTAAGAATTAGAATTTTAATTTCTATCGAATGAGGAGTGGAATTGTTTCACATATCGTGGCCCTTACAAATTGTCTGAAATTCATTTTTACATAAAAAACATAAATATGTGCATTGTGAAACTAGCAAACAAAAAAACACTTACTCTTTTGTTCTTCAATCCGCCTTAGTATGTCGTTTTGGTCACTAAAAACTAATAAAAAAAATGTTCGCTGTCCTTAATGCTTACACGCCAAGCAGCTTTTCCTGGACATTTTATTTTTTGCGTCGCTCAAGAAATAAAATAAAGGAAACGATCGGGAACCTAAAACAGGTTACAATGTATGTAAACATTGCTTACTATTAAATTCGTACTTTCGTCTAGCTGGGATATCTCATGGAGCTGGCTCTTGTACTCTTTATTTTTTAAGCCATCTTCCCCTTGATAGCATTTTAAAAGTAAAGCATTCACTTCGGCGTGCGCAGAGAATAAATTGTTTGTTGAAAGCGGATGTAATTTATTCAAAATCAATGTTTATCTATTTTAATTGAAGTGATTATTATATTAAATGAACAAACTATTGAAGACGAAGTTACCAATGAAAAGGAATCTCCATGCTTACAGAGTTGCCATTCTTGAAGGATTTTTAAAGTGTTTTTATTGTTACTTTGTCTTATCTGGTTTAGTCTAGCACAACTTTTTGTGCTTTTAATACTAAAATTGTAGATATTAGATTTTTAGCTGTCGATTTGACTGCCTTGTTGTTAATTCGACAAATTCGGTTGTCATTTTCGCATATTTTTGTACTTTTGATAGATTTAGATTGTAAATTTGATACAATTGGAGTATCGATTTCACTAATTCTTAATGATGCAGAATTGACAACCAAAATTGACAACACGTTGTGAATTCTACAACAAGAAATTGTGATCATTTTAACAATTTTGTTGTAAAAACGATAGCAAATCTGTAAAACCAACAATCTATTGTGAATTTGATCACAAATTTTGTTGAATATACAAAAACAGTTAGTTGTAAGTTTGATTGCAACTTGTTGTGAAATTTACAGCCGATATTTTTTTTTGGTGTTCTCCTTACCATGTTCAGTGGTAATATTATTTCTTCATCTTGCAATGGTATTATGAGTACGCAAGTCTCACAGTCTATTTTGCAATTGTAAGTTTTGAGAAAATCTCTTCCTAGTATTCCATCTGTTGTTATATTTATGTCTTCATTTACCACATGAAATTGATGTTCAATACCTGTTTCTCCTAATGCAAGTTTTAACTTTGATACACCTTTCGAGAATATTGCTTTGTTTGTTATGCCGTTTATTTGACATGCTGAGTTCTTGTTTATTTCTTTCACCATTCCTTACAGACTGAAATATCTGCACCTGTGTCAATTAAAATTTTTAAAGTCTCCTAAATTCTGTACATGTATGCTAAAGAATTTTGTGTCGTACTCCCCATAGCAATTTAATACATTCTTTGGTTCCCCCGATTCTGCTGACACCTCTGTTTGCCGACCTGGTATTGTTATTATGGTACCCTCTTGTAACACCTCTATTGTTGTTGTGGTACCCTCTTGTAACAACTCTACCTCTATTGTTATCCTCATGGTAATTTTGGCTGTTGTTATTATTGTCCCTAGGGTTTGTAAATCTTGGTCTATAGTTACGATGATTGGTTGGTACCTACCTCTAAAATTGGTTCTGAAGCTCATTACAGTGCTTTGATTGGAAGAAGCTTCTACTTCAATGACTACTTTTAAGGCTTCATTGAAAGTCGTTACCCTTGATGCCTGCACTTCTTGTCTACTTGCTTTATTTAGTCCATTTTTAAAAGCATTAAGTCCTAACTGGTCATTATGACTTACTATTACCCTTTTGTTGCATTGTCCCTGTTCTGCTATTTGGATCTCATTTATCTGCGAAACTAGTATTTCTACAAACCTGTTTACTTCTTGATTCCCTTCTCTAAAAATACACAATGAGCTAGCCAGATCATTGTGTATTTTTGGAGGGTATGGCTGAGTTCGTAATTGTAAAACTTCCGCAGTACTGCCAAAATTGCGTTCATAACTGTAAACAAACAGCATAAGCTCTGCGTGAGCATTGCAACACTTGTGTTCCTAAAACTAAAACGACAGTCAATTTGCGGTCAAGTTGGCATTTGTTTTTATTACGTTGCTGAATTTGCACGAAAATGGCAGAGGAGCAAATGTGAGTATTATTTTAATCTGAGTCCAAACTGTAATCTGATGCTGACACCAAACTGCTACTTATTTCTATTCGGTTAGGGATGGAATCGGAATTTGTAGCTGGACAAATGGTTTAAAAAAATGTCATCCGGAAATTCCTTGATCGTTTTAAAGAAACTTATTTTTTGGCATATGCCTTATTAACATCGTTCTAAAGCTTTTTATATTCAAAAACATTTTGCTTCTTCTTCGGTTTTGTCTTAAATTTTATTTGATGGCTTTTATTTTATCGGATTTTATTCTGATTTTTATTTCGTTTGTCAAACACGTCTTTTTAGATCGAATACTTTTTACAAGTCATTGCCTTCTATTTTTTTCTTTATGCATTTCTTGTGGCATTACTTTTTAGTGATGCCCAACCACCACTTTTATACAATTCTTCTACTACGATATAATACTACAGTTCGGCCATCCTGACCGTACAATCGACCTCGATTGTAATTGTTCAACTAGTATAGGTGCTGCCTTCAGAGTCCGAACAATCGTTTTATATTTCTTCCTCCGGCTCAACCCATTTCCTTAACCTACTTGAATCCAAAATACCATGATAAGGCATCTGTGTTACTTGAACACCTTCAATGTCCTCTATTACATAGCGATCATAATCTAATTTATTTTTTACAACATACGGACCACGGTATTTTGGAATCATTTTTTTATTTGTTCCGACGGAAGTGTCTACGTTCTTAATAACCACAAATTCGCCCACTTCAAACTGTTTGGCTGGGGAATGTTTCTCGTTGAAATAGTATAAGTTCTTATCTTGAGACTTCTTAATTGCCTCAGAGGCATCGGCTCTTAGGTTATCTAGGTCTACCCTACGGTCATCTGTATATATCTCACTCAAATGCTCAGTTAGTTCATCGACTATCTGTCCCCTCTGCTCAACCCCAAACAGCAATTTGCTTGGTGAAACTTTGGTACTTGTATGGGCGGTCTTATTGATAGCAAACTCAACCTTGCTCAACTGTTGACGCCAATCAGCGTGCTCGGATGATTCACTCAACTTCGCCAGCATTGCCCTCATATCTCGATTATCGCGCTCGACCTGCCCGTTGGACTGTGGAGAGGCCACAGCAACTTTGACGTGTGCAATACAATATTGATCTAAAAATCTACTAAATTCTTGTGATGTAAAGCTAGTGCCTCGGTCACTGATGATTCTGCGTGGGCGACTATAATAATCAAAGTACCTCTCTAGCGCATTAATAGTTTCCCTCGTTCCCGGTGTATTCACTGGATACAACTTCACAAATTTGCTAAATGAGTCTATCACAACCAAAACATATTTGCTTCGGGAACCAACTAACGGTAGTGGACCAAAATGATCAATGTGTATAGTATCGAACGGTTCGGATCGCTTCGGTATATTATATAAATTTCGCTCGGTTTTTCGTTGCGGCGCTGAATAATATATACACTTTAGACAGTTTCTAATAAATTTATTCAGCTTCTCTCTCACTTTGGGAATCACATAATGTTTTAAAATCTGGTTAGCGCACTTGTCAATACCTAAGTGTCCGTATTTCTCATGAATCATTCGCATGACATTTTCTTCAAGTTCCCTAGGAACGTAAAGTTGGCGAACGTTATTTGGTCCAAGTCTGAAAACTAACCCATTCTCTAAACTATATCCCGATAAATCTTCTTCTTCTAACCTGCTTCGGATTGTTTTTATTTTTTCGTCACGTGCTTGAGTGGTTTGGAGGTTCTTATCAAGGTCCTGAATCGTTACTGCAGCAGTTAATCGGAGCACGGCTAAGCGCATCAACATGCGCCATTCTCTCACATTTTCGGTGTTGCACTTGGTAATTATAATTTTCAAAAGCCAATGCCCACTTAGCTATTCGTGGATTAACATCTTTTTTTCTTAACGTCTGCGACAAAGCTTCGCAATCAGTGACAATAATAAAAGGTAATCCGTCAAGAAACGTTTTGAACCGTTCCAAAGCATAAACTACGGCCAATGTCTCCAACTCGAAACTAATCAGTTTAGATTCCCCACTGGTTGCTTTTCTGGAAAAGAAAGCAACAGGATGAAATTTCTTGTCATCCTGCCTCTGCATAAGGACAGCACCGAACCCATGTGAACTCGCATCACAGTGTCGGTCCAGATAAACGTCGAATCTTTTCTTAGTAAATGAGTAATGGGTCTAGCTAGACAAGAAAATCCTGGGACGAACCGGCGAAAATAAGAAAATAAACCATTACACCGCTGGACTTCCTTACTATTTTGCGGCATCGGATATGCACGTATTGCTTCTACATGATTCTTATTTGGACGTATACCTTTTTTATTGATGTGATAACCAAGATAGTCGATTTCATTATACGCAAATTTACACTTCCTCATATTTAACTCCAACCCTGCCTTCTTTAAAACTGCAAGACTCTACCAAGAATATCAACATGCGTTTCTATATCTTTGGTTGCAATGGAAATGTCATCTAAATACACCATAATTAAACCTCTGTCAATCAGCGGTTTTAGATTTAGATAGATATATCTTGGAAAGACCGCAGGTGCGTTCTTAAGACCGAAGGGCATGTATAAATACTCGAACTGTCCAAAAGGCGTTACGAAAGCGGTATACTGTCTTGATTCTTCGCATATCTTTATGTGATGGAATCCATCTCTTAGATCCAAGGTTGTAAAAATTTGTTTATTTGCAAAATATTCCAGGCAATCTTGAATCAGCGGCAGAGGGAAATTATCTCTAGCTCTGTGTTTGTTAAGAGCACGATAATCCACGCACATACGGGTTTCTCCATTCTTTTTCCTAACCAACACCAACGCAGAAGCATAAGGCGAACTACTCGATCTTATTATACCCTTGTCTAAAAGTAGCTCTATAGTATTTTGAACTTCGTTACGTTCATGGTATGGAAGCCGTCGGGGCGAGCAGAATATGGGTACATCTTTTGTTAACCTAATCTTCATTGAATAATCAATCGGTTTCACTTTCGCACACGGCCTCAAACAGCATTCTTCGACTACTGTCCTAACAGCATTCTTCGACTACTGTCCTAACAGCATTTGAATGAGCTTCATCCAGTTGCTCATTTATGCTCAACTCAAAGCTATCTTTTTCGCAAATTTCAACTGTACTCACTAACGAACCTAAATCAACGAAATGAACCATTTCCCTTTCACAGCTGGGTCTTATTACTGTCAACTCGGAAACCAAAGCACCCTTGACCGGCGCGCGGCACAACTTCAGTCGGAACTTTATACATAATATTAACATCTTCAGTTTTATTTATCTGATTTGTACTGGTTAAGTCGGTTACACATGAATTGCTACCTACTTCATTCGAACTTTTCAACAAATTAAAGGACACAAGTGCACTGGTAGTTTTTTTATCTAAGGCAAAAGTTTTATTAAGTTCCATTTTTTTTTTTTTTTTTTAAATAATATTTTGCGGCCGTAACTTTTTATAAATTGGCAAAGATGTACATCAAACCTCGGTAGCACATCACGCCCCAACAGAAGAGATATTAAAGTTTCATTGTCTGGAATTATGATAAGCGTATGAGTGACTACTTTCCCCTTAAACACCATTCTACATTTTATATTACCATGAGTGCTCAAAATTTGGTTTCCCATTCCTCGAAATGACGTCGGCTTTTTACCGCGGCATACAAAGGGAACCAAAGACTTCTTCACAAAAATACATGGACTGCCGGAGTCAAAAAGAGAAATAAAAGGTTTTACTTCAGTGCACTTGTCCCTACTATCTACAAAGGCAACACCTACCGTTTGAAAAGCTCCTAACTTCTTGGCTATTCCTTCGGTGTCACCCCAGGCCTCGCACTCATTGACATCTGCAGCATCTTCATCGGGGCATACGACAGCAGTCAGTTTCTTCCTTCTTGGACACTCCTGGTGATAATGGCCAACCTCGTGGCACGTGAAACATGAGTTCGGACGATGCTTCGGCTTCTGGCATTGGCTTTGATAATGGCCAAACTGGGAGCAATTAAAACATCGTATTTGATCGGCAGCAACATCGGGACCTCGGGCAGCAGTTGTGGCTGCGGCAGCTGCATTACTTTTCGGCCTTGTCATCGGTATGACAGGCGGAAGGACTTTCAGCTGAGCACTACGGACATGTCTCTTTTCGTACCTATCCACCAACGACTTCAGTTGTCTAATGGTGGTGGCTCCCAATACGATGACGACATTGTTACTGCGGTCGTTGAGGCCTTCGATAATACATTCGATGACATCAGCTTCGGGAATATTGGCATGCGAAGCAATTTCCTGCATTTCGATAATGTATCTCTTCACTGATTCGGTCGGCTTCAGTGTTCATGACTTCAGCTGCTGGAACACCTCGTTCATCGTATAGATGACCAAACTCTTCAATGAGTGCCTGCTTCAGGCTGGCGTAGAGGAAGTGTACCGATTATGGTATACCTAAGGAGGAACTCGTCCTTGAATACTAAAACATTATTTTTTTTTTCAATATTTTTTATGGAAATGATTGAAAATAGTATTTATTAATTAAAAAAACAAAAACAAAACTTAAATACATATAACACTTCATTAAAACAAAAACACAAAATGAACACATTGAAAAAAGTGATCCTAATATGGTCCACTAGTTACCCTAATATGGAATATCACTGATTTTTAAGAAAATTTAATTTGTAGTACAAAAGTCCCAAATAAAATTAGTACACTCTGCGCCCGAGCAAACTACGTGGTACCATTTAAGGCAGGGCATACATTGTATCCACTCCTCACCGCCTTTATCATCGCTAAACAATCCAAAACAAAAACCGCACTCTGCCTCGCCATCAGGATCACCTCTTTGAATAATTATAGATGGGAGAAAGTCAGTTGAAGAATCTGAGTGAAGCGAAATGTCATCATCACAGTCTGATGAAGAAGACGAATCTGGCTGCTGAATTATTTCCTTAGACTTTTTCACCGTCTTCTTCGTTTGAAGGCCACTCGTTGATGGTAGATCAAAATTAGTTGATGTTGCTGAAATGTCATTAACTTCTGATGAGAAAGACGAATCTGGTTGCTGTTTGTTCTTAGACTTTTTCTGCGTTTTATTCATTTGCAGACCGCTTGTTGTTGGTTGGTCGAATATATTTGCTCCTTTTTTAGCCTGGTCCTTTTTCTTCTGTGTTGCTTTAGATATCTGCAGTTCAGCTTTGTATGGTGATGCTGTGATCTTACATGAGAAACCTGATTTCCTTCCCCTATTTGATGTTTTTTTCTTAAGAGGCGGGAAAGGTGAAATAAGTTCCGGACCTATAAAAAGGCTTGGAGAGTTTTGGGACATTTGAGGACTTTGGAGGCTTGAACTAGCGCGTGTATCTTCCACCGGTGGAACATGTTCCTGCTCAATGGCCTGCTCAATGACCTGCTCTTCGTCTAAGAAATCGGCTTCGGTAAAAATGTTCCGGTTAAGAGGATAGATCCCAGTAGCTTTAAATCCATTAACGGCTAGTGAAGCGGTTTGAATTCTTAGGTATGCTTTTCCAAACAGCTCCATAATATCGTAGTTGCTCAGAGGCCTTTCGGATTGTAACAGCCACTGGCGGATTTCTTCACTATAATAACTTTTTAATGCCCCCATAACCGTTTTGTCCAGAGGCTGCATTTTGTGCGTAGAATGGGGTTGGCAAACACAATATTGTTACATTGTTTACACGCGCAGAATCTATGAGATCAATGTTGCGCGTATGGCTATAATGCCCGTCTAAAATTAGTAGGACTGGACTTTCTTTCGTTGGCTTAGCAAACTGCAAAAAGTGTTGAAACCATTCAAAGAAAATATCTGTCTGTATCCAGCCAGAGGAATGACACTTGGCAATCGATCCTGCTGGAGCTCCCTTCATGAGCCTAACATCCAATCTTGCTCTGGGGAAGACTATCATTGGAGGAACAAAGTCTCCGGCTGCATTTATACATAAACATATTGTTATAAGACGCCCCCTTTCAGCTGGTGCACTGACACCAATCTGCTTTTTTCCTTTGGCTGCGATAATTTGGGGTTGTTTAGACTGGGCAACGGACAGCCCAGATTCATCTACATTGTAAATCCTATTCGCCGAAAAGAAGTTTTCTTCATACTCTTTCTCGAGTAAGTCAAAAAAAGACGACACATTCTCCTTGCTAAAACCAATCATTCTAGCGAATGATGTCCCTGTTGGCTTACGCAAAGAAATTATGTCCTTATGTCGGGTTAGAAATCCATTTAGCCATTTACGGCCAGCCATTTCATTTTTAAACGGGTGCTCCAAGTTGTTTCGGCAAGCCAACTGAAAAGCCAATCGTTTAATGTCCCGTCGTGTTAAGCCGTAATACCGTTTTTCCATTCCAAGGACGTACTGGACAAGTTGCTTCTCTAAGCCTGTACTCAGAACCGTTTTTCTGCCAAGTGGTACGTTGATACCTTCATTGGAAGGCGAACTAAAAAGTCTGAAGAGTGTAGTACGAGGAACATTACAAATTTGTGCTGCTTTCTTAAAGCCCATTTCTTTCGACTTGACGGCTGCGATAGCTTTCAGCATGCTCGATTTGTCCCAGACCTTGCGCTTATTCTGTTTTGGCGACATCTGAAAATTTTACGATTACCTAAGTACACAAATTTTAACAAACTTTTTAGCTGGTTCCCAATATGGAATACTATCCAGTGTGTTCCTAATATGGAATAGTATTCCATATTAGGAACACACTGGATAGTATTCCACACTGATATTCCATATTAGGAACAAGGTAGCACCAGATAAAGTTAAAATTGCCTTCACTATTTTACACAGCTAACTTTAATATTCACAGTAGTTTAAAAGCCTAATGTTTTTTCTAATAATGAGTAAAATAGTGATTGAATAAAATTAAATTAAACTTGAAATACACGAAAAAAAAACTTTTGAAAATATACTACGCACTTGTCAAATACACTTGTTTTTACGACTACTCACGTCTGCTGTTATCGCCATGCACAAGTGTTTTGACAGTTAATATGCGCCTAAAGGAAAAGCTATTCGTGAAATTTAAATACGCCTACGTTACTTTGGTTCTGAGATATTGCACTATTCCATATTAGGAGCGTATTCCATATTCTGTACACTTCCTCTAAGTGTGTGCGATGGTCGTCCTCAGAAACATCTTTGCGCTGCCCTTCAATATGCGCCGCACACTGATGAATTTGTCACGTTCACTACAGCCAAACACCTCGAGTGCATCTTCTACGTCGTCAAACCACTTCCGAACTTCGTATGTATCATCCCCACTAAATGGGTTCATTATGGCCTCAAATGCGGCAAAATCGTACTTCTTGGACTCGGTTATATCCAGTTCCTCCATCATCAACTGCAGTTCCTTCCGCTTCCTGAGGAGCAAAATCTCCTTCTCCAATTGAACTATCTGCGCATCTACGTCAGGCACTACATTTTCTCGGCGGCAGTTGTTGTTGTCTTCATTGTTATCTTCTTGGACTCGGGCGTCGTCGGCGAGCTGGTCATTATTCCTCAACTGGTCATATAATGGTCGCAATTCGGCCACCGTTGCTTCCTCGTCAAATTCCACGTGGGCAGTTATACGTTGTCGTTGCACTTAAGCCATTTTATTTTTAGGACACTTTAAAACTGGGGAAATTATTGTTCGTATCCCACTTCTGAGTTGTACTAAATTTTATTTGATGGCTTTTATTTTATCGGATTTTATTCTGATTTTTATTTCCTTTGTCAAACACGTCTTTTTAGATCGAATACTTATTACAAGTCATTGCCTTCTATTTTTCTCTTTATACATTTCTTGTGGCATTACTTTTTAGTGATGCCCAACCACCACTCTTATACAATTCTTCTACTACGATATAATACTACTGTCATAGACGGCGGCGACTGCCTGACAGCAGCAAATGGCGGCTGAATCTCACTCACTTCCAAGATTAAAACACTTCTTCTCTTTTCCAAAGGTTTATTATTCCTCACAATATGATGAGTTTTATATTTAAATATACGATACGATTAAAAATAAATACTTATTTAATTATTTTTGTTCTTACTTTTTGGTTGCGAAAGCACCCCTTCAGAAGCCCAGAAATACAATGCCAACTACAAAAAAATTATAAGTGCTGCCAAACCGGTGCAACCGCATTCCATATGAGCGCGTTCACTTTAATGCAGTTCAGCCGGTTGGTGACATTCCCTCACCCGTGAATCCCTCTGATTCACACCAACATCCAAAATGGCGAGTTTGTTTGCCGGACGTCTCAGCTGACCGCTTGCAGTTTGAATATCTGCAGACCTCACTTGGCCATCTTTTCCCGCGAACACCTTGACTATCTTACCTCTCTGCCATCTGCTTCTCGGCAAATCGGAATCGCATACGATCACCAGATCATCCTTCTTCAAAGGCGGCACTTTCTCAAACCATTTGCATCTTCGAGTCAATACTGGTAGATACTCTGCTATCCACCGTCGATAAAAATGGTTCTTCAGCTGCTGGACTATTCTCCACTGCTTCCTAAGGCCAACAGGAAGTGATTTGGTGTTAAAGGATCTTGCTCGTTTGGATCCACAGGAACGTGTGTCAATGGTCGGGTATTTACGATGTTGGCTGCTTCCAGTAGTAAACTTCGTAAGGTATCTTCCCTAGGAACCCTCTCTCGTAAAGTCGAACTTAGACATCGCTTCACGGTCGTGACTAGCCTTTCCCAGACTCCACCAGCGCTGGGGTCAGCCGGACTGTTAAAAACCCAGTCTATTCCAAACCCGGATAACTCTCTTTGAATTTCGTCCACGTCGAAAAAATCAGGGACATTAAGTAGCTCGTTCTTGATACCAACAAAATTGGTATTGATACCATTGTCACTTCGAATTCGTTTAGGCACTCCTCGTAGGTTCACAAAATTCCTTATGCATAAAATGCATGCATCCGTGGATAAATCTGTGGCTAGTTCCAGATGGACAGCTCTTACGGTGAGACAGGTGAACAAAGCTACCCATCTCTTTTAACGACGTCTTCCGATTGCTACCGTAAGTGGTTCGAAATAGTCTAAGCCGGTAAATGTAAATGGGCGTACAAAGGCAGTTAGCCTTTCCATAGGCAATTGACCCATCATCGTCTGACTTGGCTTGGCTAATTTGACTTTACACCAACGACAGCTCGATCTTGCTGATAATAGTTGCGACCTTAGGCATGGAATGTAATACTTTTGACGAATGGCTGCAATAACTGTTTCGTGGTTTTGATGGAGCATTTTCTCATGATAGAAAACAATCAATAGACGTGTAAGACGATGGACCTTTGGCAAAATAATCGGACGGCGAGTTTCAAATGGGATTATCGAAGCGGCATCAATTCTTCCCTCAATTCGGATAAAATTATCTTCTCCCATGTATGGACTTAACTTATAGATACTACTATCTGATGTGATTGGCTTACCCTTCATCAATGCATAATACTCCTGACAAAGTACTTGGCGTTGGACGTTTCTGCATAACAATTTCTCTGCAAGTTCTTCTTCTGCGGATAGCTCTCCAACCTTTAATGGGTTTCTGCAAACTCTCAGCACCCAGGCAACGGTGCGTCTTAATTTTCTGAACCTCGAAAAGCGTTCGAGAACTGGTATGACTTCGTTAGATGTTTTTTGAATCGTCAGCACAGCCATTGGCCCTCTTCAATTCTGTGGCTCCTCATATTGTTGAAGATCATCTGACTGTTGAGGCCATTCGGTGAAGTTCTTCCGCAGAAATTCGGGACCAGACAGTTTGTCTGGATATTGAAAATAACCTTCAATTTTAGTTTTAGTATCCGGACACTAAAAATTAGGCCAACAAAATAATTTTATTCCATATTTTTTTTTAATTATGAAAGTAGGTTCTATGTAAAGGAAAACAAAGTATTTTCCAGAAGAATAAGTTAAAAAATACTCTTTGATTGACTTACTTCTTGCAAATGCTCGCACTATTTTTTTTGTATGCAAAATGACAACACAACCACACTCTCGGAGCTCGGCCACAACACTGCCGCTTATCTCTTACATTATGCAGATGATGGATTTGAAACTTTTGCACGTATGTGAGTCAGCGTTCCCTCCCTTTTGGCTAGCCGGAGTACTCATTGTCTTACAAAAATGTACTCAAACAGCTACGAGCGTAGTACGCCTTGTAACACCCAAAAAAGACAATTTATTGCGTTGAAAATACCTTTATTTATGTATACAGCCGGTTTTTGTTGTAACTCAAATCACGACGATAGGTTTTTATTGTACGTATTATACCTATGTATTTATTTATAATTTTTCAAAATACATACATATTAACATTATTTGAACTAAAAGTATGAACTAAAATAACTATTTCTAGGTCATTAAAAAAAATATAACATAAACAATAAGTCTTCAGATTATCTTAATTATTACATAAAAAATATTTCAGTCTATTCTTGGTACAAGGAATTAAATCTTAGCATCTAAATCAAAATTCAATTTCAATTTAAATCCTAATTCTTCTGACTAGATTTAAATCAATAGGTGGAAAAGGAAAACTAAATAGATATTGCTCCATTATCACAAAAAAGTAAAAGCCTAAGCTATCACCAAATATTAAAACGAATAAATGTTTATAAATAATGAGCATTTGAGTGATATTTATGCGAAGCTGCAAATTTTAGTAACTTCAGTGTTGGCACAAATACTTCACTACTTTTTACAAGTGCTTTAGCAAACATAAGGTGATTGATAGTTTCAACCTCAAGTCTACGTCGATCTTTGGTTTTTATTTTGTTTAAAGTGGAGAACTGACGTTCAGCTGAAGCGCTGCTGTGAGGTAGTGAACAAAGCACCAGCATATAGTCTGACAACTTCCCAAACGCCAATTCACCTAAACCATTTCTTAGTTTGCCTATTTTCTGCCAGTAAATTGCCACATGCTCATCATAACATTTTTTAATAGCTTCTGTTGACCCAATTAGTGCCCTCCATTCATCATTTACTTCTTCTATATCAGAAGATATATAAGGAAAGAATGATGTGAGCTCTAATATTGATGGGCTCTCCCCTTCCGCAATCTTTTCTGGATTGAGATATGAAAGGTTTTCAAAAACTTTCGAAACCAAAATCTTTCGAAAACGCAGCTGGATCTGCTGGCAAAGCTGAATATAAAATTTAACAAGTGTTGTTTTCACTTGAATGACGTCAATACTAGTTTCTTCTAACTTTTCAGACATTACATACTGTTGAAATTCTAGCCCGAAAAACTGTTTACTTGACGCTAAATGATGTTTTGGGTTTTGAAAGTCGAACTCATAAATCCTAATGTTGATGTCGTTCAAATACTCTAATTGAATGTATTTTGAATCTATGAAATTCTTCAAAATATTGCCATAAAGCGTAATGATCGTATCTCTAATGGTATGGATTTTGGTTTTTTCTGATTGAAACGTCTTATTTGCAGCATTGAAAAGTTTAAGAACATACGCAATTCCATACAAATACAATTTGCTGCATTTCGAAGTTAAAAATAATAATATTGTTTCTGCATTTGTAGTTTTCTTATCAATATTTTCAAAACAAAACTTATTAAAATAATAATGGAGGGGAACCCACTGTTCTAAAACTCTCCTTACTACATTTTCAAAGGATAACCAACGTGTGGAACAATAGCGTAATATCTTATGCTTCTGAACTTCAAAATATTCTTGGAGCTCGCGAAATTCTACCAATCGCTTAGTGCTGTAAGCAAAGTGGGCATAGATATCCTTTAAACTTTTTTCGATGTCTTCGGGTAAAACTGCACTGGCTGTGGAAACAGCCAAGTGAAGCAGATGACAACTGCAGCCAATGCTAAACAAATGCGGAACTTCTTTTTGTAACTTTGATCGTACACCATTAATTTCGCCACACATGACCGATGCATTGTCAGAGCCAAATCCAATTATATTGTTCAATGGAATTTTTGATTCCGCAAAAATAGTTTTCAAAGCTTTATAAATGGACTCGGCATCCGATAGTTCTATTTCAACTAAACCAAAAAATTGTTCAACTACTGTAAATGATTCAAAATATCTGACAACAACAACTAAACATTTTTTAGTGGAGAGGTCGGTTGTCTCATCTATTATCACACTAAATTTATGTGCTCGTAAAGATTCTGCTATAATTTCTCTTGAGAATGGACTTAAAATATTCGAAACATACGATTTTGTTTTTGTTTGTCGACATTTCACTGTTCGTGCGATCTTGCTGTCGTTAAATGTTGCTGAAGAAAATGCCCCCATTGTATCCATGAGCGCAAATGGAAGGTTGTGTTGGACACAGTACATTACCATCATTATTTCCGCCTTTATTTGAGAGTAGTCACTTGATGATGCTGATGACAAGCATTCCTCGATCGTAATCGATTTTTTGGCTTCCTTCAAATTGTTTTTGTGTGCTTCGGATATCCCATGCCTTTTTAAATGGGCCTTATTATTTGTTAAAGGCTTTTTGCAAACGTTGCAAAAACTTTTATTATTATTTACAATAAGCCAATTGTATGTTTGCTTCCATTCTGCCCGAAACTGTTGCACACGCTTCTCGGAATTGTCTTTTTCTGTAGATTCCTCCATATCAATATTGTTTTCAGTATCTTCACCAGAAAATGCTGAGGCAGAAGTTGACGGATGTACTCTGTTTTCCTTAGACGGAATTGCATCATCAATATCATCTGCCTCTGCTATGCTGAAGACAATAACACATATAATTAGGTCGTATTTAAATGCAATAGTTAGAATTTACAAAAGACACTTACATTTTGCGTTTGACTACAAATTTATCCATTTCTTATTGTACCTTTTCGGTCGCAGACAAAACAAAAATGAAACCGGCACGGCAATATTCAAAATATGTAAATAGAGTGAAGTTGGTTGTCTTTCAACTGTAAAGTAAACGAATATTGAACGAAACTTGTAATGGGTGCGTTCATCTCCATCTCGCTGGAAATGGAAACTAGCGAAATGTAACCGGTTGTAGCGTTGTTTAGGTTGAAAATTGAAAGAGTAGTACGCGACGGAAAAGAGTAGTACGCGTACTCAACTTATTGAACTGTACTCAAAAAGTACAATCGTAGTACGGGAGGGAACGCTGATGTGAGTGACACATAAAGGATTGTATTTTTGTTGATATTTGAGCCTATTTGTGTGTGATGCACCTATTTTTCTCAGATAAACAGCATAGTGTCCGGACACTAACACCGTCCGGATACTAGTGCCTTTACCCTAGCTTATTCTCATCAAATATTTCATAAACCAGTGGTGTGTTTTCTTCTGAAAAAATAACTTGCCAATTTATTTTCCTCACTTTTTCAACTAAAATTATCACAACACAAAAGACTGCTTTCACCTACCTCAGCAACTATTAGAGAGTAGGTTACCAAAATGTCAAATAATATCATATATGACTCAAATTTCCCACCAAATTTTTGTTTTTAGAAGAGAATAAACTGAAGAGAAACGATATGAAGTACATTTTAAGAGAAAAGATGCTCAAATTGTTGAGTATTTTATTATTAAAGAGCTTGTACGCAATTGTGGCCACCACGAGTCAAAGGGTTTTATAATGTGTATATCAACAGGTGTATGCGAATATAATTGAATAAATATACTACTTAGTAGATACCTGATGCGTGGATGAGTATACTGACGGTGATGATGAAGTTGTCGATGCACTGATGAGGATGCTGATGTAAACATACGTCGCCAATCATGCGCTGGAAAATAGCAGGCGCATTTTTGAGACCGAACGGTAGCCTGAGGAATTCGTACTTCCCGTTCGTGGTTGAGAAGGCAGTCTTCGGGATATCAGAGGGTTTTATTGGGATTTTATGAAATCCCGATGAGAGGTCAAGCGTCGCGTCGTGAAATACATGGCATTACCAAGACTGGCGACAGTGGAATTGATGTCTGGTATTGGATAAGTATCTGATATCGTTACTTCGTTGGGCCGTTTGTAGTCAATGAAATGCGGTATTGCTTTTCTCCTGTTGGTTTGGGTTTTTTCGGCACTACACAAATTGGGGAATTATACGGAAATTTCCTTCCTCCAACAGTTTGCTGATTTCCTTTTCTACATCCTGTCGCATGCACGGGCACGCAGGTTATGGATAGCTCTTGGTGTAAATAGCTTCAGCAGAGGTCGTTTGGATTTCTGCTTTTACCTTTGCAGGTGGCAATGGTGCGATGGTAGTGTATTCACTAAAGTGATTGGCAGGTCGTGCGTTCGAATCCCGACCAGGGCCATGATTTTTATAAATTGAATACACACAACAAAAACTGATCTCCCTAAAGCAATTTAGGCGCCACCTGTTGAGAAAAAAAAAATCCCATCGCACCAGACTTCTTTCCTATCCTTCTATTCTTTCAGTAAGTAGCACCCAAAAATAGGCAATGAATTGCTGGGAGCTACTTACGCAACAAACTAAATGCCTGCACTGTGGTTTTACCATTATAAGGGTACTGTGTCACTACAGAAAAAAGAAATCCCTTTAGCGCACGCAAATTATAAAAAAAAAAAAAACCGTAGTATTAATGATTTCGCTGTCAGAAATTGGGCCAAAAATTGGATTGTATTTTTCTACCAGGGCCTTAAGCCGACCCTCTGGGTTTTCAGAGAGACTTCAATCTAGGTTAACTAGGGTTATATTATCGGACAATTTTCCATTCAGAGGGATCTTTATATTTGGTTTCAGGGTTAGTATGTTAGTCTTCCTATCTATTACCGCTCCTAGTTCCTTCAATCTATTATCTCCGATAATGCGAGTGTAATGTCAGGATCGCCATGTGATGTGTTGATTCATCTACTTTAAGTTAAAAAGGAGTACTAGAGAATACTCTCTTAGTAACTGTATCAAAACGTAGGGCAGGCACGAATGCCATAGGTTTTGCCAGAATGATGAGTGTTCTCAGGCTGGGCACGAATGCCACAGGGGTCTGCCAAAGTGAAAAGAAACACTATGATTGAATCTATGAATCAAATATAATCTAATTTTTATTTGTCAAAATCTTGACCTATACTAATTCCCTTCTAGACTATCCCAATGCATACCGATACCATTGAATCGCGTAATATCAAATTCGGTTACCAAACATAAACAAAAGCACACTCATAGGTCTTTTATGTCTTTATTTGTCTGTGGTTCTTAAATGACTACCCTAACTTATAGTGCCTAATGAACTGAGTGGCAAAAAGAGACAAATAAAGAGAGAGATTAATACATAAAACTTCCCTTGCTATATGTATAGATATTATTAATAAGAATATGAAATATATACTTATATAATATGTATGTACTGTATGTACATGCAATACATAATAAATTTACTTCAGTAAATTCCTCATGTTTCAATTTCAGTTTATAATTCATAGTTTTACAAATTCAGTTGAAAAATACATTATATTCGATTTAAGAAATGTGGCTCAAACATCATAACACTAAAAATTCCCTTTATAACCTAACCTGCTCGGTGCTTTAATAATTCTTAAAGTTTTTCTAGGAGGTTGTTGCAAAGTATCTTCTTCCCCCGTACAAAAATTATCTTTCCTATGGAATTCTGGATTTGAATTTGATCTTTTTCTTTTGCGTTTGCTTAAGTTCGGATTAAAGTCAAACCTTTCAGTATTTAAATCTTTGTCTAATTTTTTGGAACTATCAAAAACTACCTTTCGTTCCATTCTTTGTTTTATTTGATCTCCATGTACTTTTTTTTGTAATACCTTTAACTGTTATAAAATAAATTACTTTTGTTAAACGTTTCTTAACATAGCCTGGTTGCCATCTTAAGAAATTAGATTTTGTCGTTCTATACCAAATGGGTTCATCGTTGTTGAAGGTATGTTTCTTTTCCTGTGTGCATTTTCGTTCAACATTTGATTTTTGTGTCAAATTTTGAACTTTTTCTTGGGTTTTTATTTTATTCGGTTTTAAATAATCAATTAATGTTCTTGGTTTGTATGCAAATACTAAAGCCGATGGGGGCCACATTGGTTGATGTTAAAGGAGTATTTCGATACTTGAACAAAAAGTTATCCAGCTTAGTTTGGATTGGCAAGGTTCTTGTTTTTTTTATCAATAAGGTATTTTTTCAGACTATTTTTTATCGTCTGAACACCTCTTTCTGCACTTCCGTTAGATTGCGGGTGATATGCTGGAGAATTCAAAAAATTAATTGAATTTGCCAAAAAAAAAAATTGGGAAACTTCCCGTGAGGCGAACGGAGGACCGTTGTCCGAAACAACCTCATTCGGTAGTCCGAAAACTGAAAATATTCTCCTTAACACCTGTATCACATCCAATGCAGTAGTTTTTTTCATAAGAAGAACTTCAATCCATTTCGAAAACGAATCTACCAGTATAATGTTCTATCTTCGAAATAGAAAAAGTCGATGTGAACCCTTTCAAAAGGATTTCCTGTAGATGGCCATGAAGACAATTGCACTGGACTGGGTTTGTTTGAAAGTTGGTGGCATTCACTACAAAATTTAACAAAGTTTTCTATATCGCGATCGATATACATCTACCACACAGAACTTCTTGCCAACATTTTCATCCTTACAATGCCTATATGTCCGTCATGCAACAATTTCAAAATTTGTTCTTTTAAACAACTTGGAATAGCAATTCTATCCCCTACTAGTACACAACCCTCTTGTTGTGAGAACTCAAATTTTCTATGCAAAAGTTTTTGAATAATCGGATTCTTACTGCTTCTTGGCCACCCATTTTTCGTAAATTCTAAAATCTGCGAAAGAATTTCATCATTTTTTGTTTCATCTCGAATTTTTTTAAAATTTAAGGGTAGTTTTTCAGACGAATTAAAAAAAATGATTAACTCAGTTGGTTCATCTAGTGGCAATCTAAAGAGCGCGTCCGCATTCCCCATTAATGAACTTTCCCTATATTCGATCTCATAATCGTATTGAGAAAGAGTCAGTGCCCACCGCTTTAGTCTAGCTGCTGAAATAGAGTTTTGACTTCTGCTACCAAAAATTGCCTGTAGCGGGCGGTGGTCACTATATATTTTAAAATGTTTTCCATAAATGTACTTATGGAATCGTTTGACTGCAAAAATCACGGCAAGAGCTTCACGTTCAATATTTGTATAATTTTTTTCCGCGGCTGACAACGAACGTGACACAAAAATGATAGGCCTTTCCTCGCCGTTATCTTCGCTGTGAAACAATACTGCTCCAACCCCAACAGAGCTTGCATCGCATGCTATTCCTAAAGGCTTCTCAGGGTCATAATGTACCAGCAACTTATTCCGGTACAACCATTCCTTGCTTTCTCTAAATGTCTTCACATTTGCCATCCCAACAAAACTTTACATCTTTCTTTAGCAAATTATAGAATGGTGAAAGCTTGGAGGATAAATTTAGTATGAACCTACCATAGAAATTTAATAGCCCTACGTACGATTTTAGTGACGTTATATCAGTAGGAGTTGGCGCTTTCAAAATTGAGCGCATTTTATGTGGCTTAGGACATATGCCCTCCGAATTTATTTGATGCCCCAAATACTCTACATTGGTTTTAAAAAATTTACATTTTTCTATTTTGACCCTTACATTATATTCTTCAAACCTTTTAAACACCTCTAAAAGATTTTCATAGCATTCCTCAAAATTCGTGCCACCAATTATTATATCGTCAATATAACCTCTTACTTTGTTAAGGCCATTTAAAATTTTATCAGTAGCAGACTGAAATATAGCGGGTGCACATTTAACGCCCATAGGCATACGCAAATATCTTAATAACCCCCTATGGGTATTTATCGTAAGATACTTTTGTGAACGTTCTGATAAGACTATTTGTTGGAAAGCTCCAGTGAGATCCAAAATGCAAAAAAACAGTGCAACCAGCAAACCCATAAAGAATCTCATCAAATCTAGGGAATGGATAATGTTGTGAAACAATATATTTGTTAATAGTTGCCTTGCAGTCTACGCAAATACGAATGTCACCGCTTTTCTTCAAAACTACTACGATGGGAGACGTCCACTCACTGTACTTTACTGGAGTGAGTACACCCGTTCCAATCAGCCTATCTAGTTCTTGATCCACCTTTTCACGGAGACCAAAAGGTACCGCATATGCCTTATGGAAAATTGGCACACTATCTGGTTTAACTACAATATCAGCAACGAAACCCTTAATAACAGATTTGCTATTCTCCTCGAAAACGCTCGGGAACTTAGTTAACAACTCATTTTTAATGGATTTATCATCCGTCACCTTATTGATACGAAAATTATCCTTCCAATTTCTGAAAAGTGCGCTCAGCCAATCCCGACCAAGCGGGTGGCAATGGTGCAGTAGTAGTGTATTCGCTTACGGAATGGAAGGTCGTGTGTTCGAATCCCGACCAAGTCCATTACTTTATACCGAATACATGAAATCGTAATCTCCCTAAGTAACTTAGACACCACCCGTGGAGAAAAAACCCTACAACTGCACCCAAACACTTCTTTCCTATCTCTCTATTCTTTCTAATACCAAGCTTACACTGTGTTCTTAGCATTATAAGGGTACTGTTACAACAGAAAAAAAAATCCCTTTAGCGTAAGCAAATTATAAAAAAAAAAAAAAAAAAGCAAGGGAACAAAATCCTTTTCCGTGGCAACAACAACCAACTCTAAAGAATGCAATTTGTCTTCAACCAAATCAGACACCGAAACCTTAATAAAACCAACAACATTGACCTTTGCACCAGTAATAACATTAAGGCTTCGATCAAATTCATGCAACATGCAACTGGCAAAAACTCTTATACATATGTTCACTTATAACGGAATAGCACGCGCCCGAATCGATTTCCATATTTACCGGTATTTCATTTACAACAACCTTTACAATTAATGCATCAGAGAGGGAATTTATTCTAAGATTTCCTAATGTTAATCTTGATATACTCTTATCCATTTCTTTATCATCAGCCACGTTATTTACTTTAAAATTATTTTCCTTGACTGGACAAGAATGAGCATTTTTTTTTTTTTTTTTTTTTTTTTTTTTTTTTTTTTTTTTTAAAAGGAAATCCAAATCCCAGAGCACTCAGACTCGTTAACGGTCCATTGTACTACCAGGCAGAAATCCTCCTTTTGGTGTAGAGGCATGTGAATGGGTGGCGTATGTTGTTGTTCCACATGGGGATTGAACCTGCACCGCACGGGTCACAAGCCAACACACTAACCTCTACACCGTCGCCACCAATGAGCATAATGCCCTGTCTTACGACATTTGTAACAAATGACATTTATTACGTTAAATTTCCTGTGGTTATCATTAAATTGATCTTTTTTTTACATAACGCTCTTTAGAAAATTGTTTTTTCTTACTGTTCAAATCAAATCTACCACTATTTTTGCTCCTATCTATCCAGTTTTGTCTACCACTATTTACTTGCAGCTCCTTTACCTCTCGCTTCATCATTTCCATAGTTAGCGCGGTCTCGCATATCTCCGCAAATTTTTTTGTTAACGGCTCCTCCAGCAGCTTCCTCTGTATGCCCTCGTCTCTTTGTGCCCAAATAAAATTGTCTGAAAGAGCTTGGTCTAAGTAGTTTTCGAATGCACATTTATCCGCCATGATCTTAAGTTCAACAATGAAGTCACTCAAACTCTCATCATGTCGCAGACTACGTGACATGAATTTATGCCCTTGATTTAAGGTTTAAAATAAGTTTTTAACTGTTCAATTAATTCTTTATATGTAAAATCTTTTACAAACTTTGGTGCTATTAGCGATTTCAAGATTTTATATAAATCTCCTCCAGCCAAAGAAATAAATAAAGACACTTTTTTTTCATCTGCAATGCTGTTTAATACGAACAGGTGCTCCATGCGTTCAACATAATGGTCAAAATCATCTTCCACCAAAAACTGTTCAATATTACCTATCATACCCACTACCGGTTTTGTATCAGTTATGATTTCAATATTGTTTTTTTTTTTACAACTATTATTTTGCTGTTTTTTTTCAAAAATCACTTTGAATTAATAGCTAGCTATTAAAATATGTAATTCATTTTTTTTTCTCTTGTTTTAACGTGTAGTATTTTTAGTTCTTTAGTCTTTTTATCACACGGAGTCACGCCACCATCCTCGTCGCCAAGTTTTATGTCTTTATTTGTCTGTGGTTCTTAAATGACTACCCTAACTTAACAATATATTAATACATAGTGCCTAATGAACTGAGTGGCAAAATAAGAGAAATAAAGAGAGAGATTAATACATAACAAGGTCGTGTGCCCAAACTATAGCCAACATGCACTTGACATACTAAACATCGATCGTGTAAGAATCGATGCGATTACCTAGTTGTGAATCACTCTGTTGACGATATTCCAAACCTCAAGTGTCGTTTTAATAGGTCAGTGTCCTAAACTGTATACGACACTTGGCTTGGATGTCTCTTGACATTAAAATTATGAAGCACTGTTTGCGGTATAAAAACAACACAATGCAGGAAGTATTAATTGGTTTGTTTTGTTTTGCGTGAGGTGATACATATTGTAGTTATGGAATCTTGTTTCCTGGAATTCCTAAAAAAATCTCGAACTTGAAAACTCAATTTATCTGATCTCGAAAAACTGTCGATTTATTTCGATTGTCAAATTATTTCTCCTCCACCACTTAGCACTCTTTTTTCTTTTATGGCCGCCTCGCCCGGAACCTCTCATTCCTTCTTTTTCTCCATTTATGCCAGTCCTGCCAGCTTACAATTGTTCTTTATTATTTCAAATAACTACAGAGGGCGTTGATTACGTTCAATGAAAACTATTACAACTCGGGCAATCTGACAATAATGATTGACCTCAATCAAAATAATACATTTATACAAAAGCTAATCAAAGTGCGCCTCTAAGTGTTCCTCTACTTCGGCTTCGGGTGGCAAATAGTAATGAGTGATCCTGGTGTCTGGCAATACCCTAGGTGTTAACCATTTCCGAATTTTAATAGCTTCAACAACTCCGTCATACGGTAACTGACTCAACTGACAGTTATCAATGTCCCTTACCACATAACGATCGTTTGGTAGCACCTTGTGGATGACATAGGGGCCCCGATATTTTTGCATAAACTTTTTATTGACTCTGACAGTGGTATCTATATGCCTAACAACAACAAAATCCCCAACCGCATATGTCCTCGCCGGTCGACTGTGCCTTAGAAAATACTGCAATTTATATTCCTGTGATCCTTCGATAGCGTTCGAAGCCTCTAGTCTAATATTATCTAGATCGCGGTTTTCGTCACCATTAAATTTGTCCTCCAAGTGTTCAGTCAGTTCATCTATGATGCTTCCACGCTGGTTAACACCAAATAACAATTTACTGGGTGATTGTTTAGTAGTACTGTGGGTGGTGTTGTTAATAGCGTATTCAACTTGAGACAGTTTCGACGACCAATCAGCATGAAGTATTGGATCAGACAATTTGCTAAGCATCGCTTTTAGTACTCGGTTTACACGCTAGACTTGCCCATTTGCTTGGGGTGAAGCTACTGCGACTTTAACATGGCCTATATTACGTGCCTGGACAAAATGACCGAATTCTCGGGAGGTAAAGCAAGTACCTCGATCTGAGACTATGCGCCTCGGGCGACTATAGTAGTTAAAGTACCTATCTAATGCACAACATACTTCTTTCGTGCTGGTTGATTTGACTGAGAAGAGGCGGACAAATTTAGTAAATGCATCAATGACTTCTAATACATGTTTACGATTAGACGCAATACACGGCAGTGGACCGAAATGGTCAATGTGAATTGTATCGAACGGAATTGGTTTCTTCGGTATATTATGCAAGTTATGTTCATTCGATCGGGCAGGGGCTGAATACATAATACACTTAATACAATTTTGTATGAAGTGTTCGATTTTGTACTTCATATTTGCAAACCAATTGCTCTCCCGGACTTTGTTGTAACATTTATCGGTACTTAAATGGTCTATTTTCTCATGAACCATACGAATGACATTGTCCTCCATCTCGTTTGGTACACACAAGAGCAGACGACCTGACTCCACTTTGCGAAAGACTAAACCATCATGCAACTCAAAACTATCAACAACACCCGTTTCCAATTCTGTTCGCATTTTCTCTATCCATTTATCACGGCTCTGGGTCACCTGTATTTGGAAATCTAAATCGTCATCATCAACAGCTGCAAGGATTTGACACGCACTTGTGACACCCTTCTGCTCTTTAGCATCTTCATTGTGATGTTTGTTCGGAAAACCCCGGGTTAAAGCATCGGCATGCCCCATGGAGACCCCACTACGATGCTGAAACTATAATTGTAATTTTCTAATTCTAAAGCCCATCGGCCAATTCGTTGGTTTACATGCTTTTTGCTCAGGGTCATTGTAAGTGGAAGGCTTAATAGCGATATCATTTTTTTACAGCAGCTTATATCCGGTCAAATAGATGCACCTGACTTGCTGTCGTCTATTGGCTTTAATTTTCGTGGTGGTGCCCATAATTTGCGCAGTGCTGAACTATTGTTTAGCCCCCATCATAGAACGAATTATGGGAAGCATGAGCCTATTAGTCGCATGAGTAGAATCTATAATCTAAATGATCATGTGATTGACTTGCATGTTAGTAAAATTAAGCTAAAAAATATTTTGCGTAATAATGCTTTAATGTCTTAAATTGTTTGCATTATTTTGTGTCTGTGTTAGTATTTTGTAGGTACATAATTATTGTATTTTTAATTGTTTTGTCCTTACTAACACCTGCACTAAATGATGAGCCTGTGAGAGCACTTTTTGTGCCGGCAATTTCTGCTCGTGATAGTTGCTTGCTTTAAGCACTCCACGACACAGAGCTGATAGTGTAGTAAAAAAAAAAAAAAAGTGAATTGCAGTCAGTAATTATTTTGAATTGGATTCCCTCCAAATACACTCGAAACCGTCTAAGTGAGTATATGATTGCGAGGGTTTCCAATTCAAAGCTATGATACTTTGACTCAGCTTCAGATGTCGATTTTGAAAAATATGCGACGGGGTGAAACCTTTCATCGTCTTGGCGTTGCATCATAACTGATCCAAACCCACGTGTACTCGCGTCGCAGTGAAGTTCAGTTTCACGCTTTGGACTATAGACTGCCAACACTGGTGCCACAATGAGTCGATCGCGTAGCTCGCGAAATGCCCTCATACACTCATCGGAGAAATCAAACAAACTGTTTTCACGTAATAAATTTAACAATGGCCTAACAATTCTCGAGAATGAAGGCACAAACCTGCGAAAATAGGAGAATAAACCAACTACAAGAATGTAGTTCTTTTTTACTCGTGGGAACCGGGTATCCCTCAATAGCCCGAATGTGAGCATCAGTAGGTCGAATCCCAGTTGAGTTCACTACATACCCGAGGTATTCAATTTCATCATAGGCAAATTTGCACTTCGATAGTTTTATTTCCAGCCCCCTCTCATATACTCTACGCAAAACCTCCTTAACAATTTCCAGGTGAGATTTAAAATCAACCGAAGCAATAAGTATGTCATCTATATAAATAATTATTTTATTTGAATCAATTAAGTCACGGAAAATATTATACACAAAACGTTGAAAATTAGCAGGCGCGTTCTTAAGCCCAAACGGCATCCTCAAGAATTCAAACTGTCCATGAGGAGTTACAAAAGAAGTGAACATCACTGAATCCTCATGCATTGTCAACTGGTTAAACCCATCTTTCAAATCGAGCAAAGTAAACCAACGTTTACCGGCCGTATACTCGATACAATCTTCGATTAATGGTAGAGGGAAGTTGTCGCGAATAGTTTTTTTTATTCAATGCCCGGTAGTCAATGCACATACGTGCTTCACCATTTTTCTTTTTCACTAGGACAATTGCCGAAGTATAAGGAGATTGACTTGGCTGGATAACATTTCTAGATATCAGATCGTCGGTGATTCTCTGAACCTCAGCTCGGTCCTGGATGGATAAGCGGCGGGGTGCACAGTAGAAAGGAGTATCATCGGTTAAGCGGATTTGCATTCGATAGTCCGAGGTTCTTTGCACAAGCCCCACTGGTTTCAAATAAAAATTGGAAATAATTGACTCGATCGCATCTAATTCGGTTTTATCTAATCTGGGACAAATGTCGATTTCATCTCGCGACCTACCTATATTAACAGAACACATTTCAGCAAAGGCATCTTCAGCACAGTCGGTCGGCAACACACACTCCCCTGGAGGCATATAAGCAGAGGGAGAACTGTCAGTTATTTCAGTTTTGCATGGTGCTTGAAGTTTGTTTAGGCGGAAGGTCATTCGCCTCCCAGGATCACTGTTGGGGCAAGAATTATCCCCTGCTGGTTGCTCGGTAATGTGATGGATGACCAAAGAAAAATAAAACGTGTGTAAGGTTTTGGTTCGGTACACTTTATTTCGACAGGTCTTACCTCGTTGAGGTTTGGATGAAGAAGAGAAAGATGTAATAAAATAATCTATTGAGTGGCTTCCGATTAAGAAAAAATGGCGTAAACTACTTAGCTATTTTAGCGACATCTTAGAGTTAACACTTTAATAAACTACTAGAAAAGATTAAGAATTGTTCGACAAGAATATTTTGACTTGAACAATCACTAACTACTTTTAAAATATTGAGCTCAGATGCACTAACATGTAAATTCATATTATGTTTATTTAATTCAGTTTTTTCAAATGACAGTTCAACAGGTTTGGTTTGTATCAATTGAATATTAAAAATACGCATAAAATCGCGTCCGAGGATTAGCGGCACTGTCATCGTTTCGTTTGGAATAACTATGAAAGAAACAATTTTAATTTTGTTACGAAACTTTACTTTACATGGAATTGTCCCATAAGTATGTATTTGGTGCTTACCCAAACCGCGGAATCTAGTAGGCACTAAAACATCTGACAATCCGGCAAATCTCGGGATACTTGAATGTTGAATTAAATTAATTGGGCTACCGGAATCAATAAGAGACAATATATTCAAAAAGCCAGTGCATCTGTTCTGATCACAAGGGTAATAAAAAGCCACCCTTACCTTTTGCATGAACTGTACATAATCAGCGACATCCTCCTCTGCATCCGGAAGAACATCTGTTGGGTCTCGTGATAGAGCAGCGACTATTGGTGATCTCTTAGGCTTCAACCGCGGGCAATCCCTATGGAAGTGCCCCATTTGGTGACAAGTGAAACAGGAACCTGGTGGTCGGGTTGGTTTTGGACAGGCGCTTTGGTAATGTCCAAACTGCGAGCAGTTGAAACACCTTATCTCTCCTTTGCCAGCGGAGACGGACATCTTTGGTTTGACTGCAGTGGCGATGTTATTGTTGTTGGTTGCTTTGAAGCGACGCTGCTCGTACCGATCCATACGACGCACAAGGTCATCAATTGAACTCGCGCCATATAAAAATGTAACACTATTACTACTGTCGGGGATCCCGTCGATTATTATGTCGACCAGCTCTTGCTCCTCGATGTCAGACCTCCCTCCAATTGATTGCATCGTCACCACGTAGCTTAGACAGGATTCGTTGATTTTCAGGGTACGAGCTCGCAGTTGCCGGTATACCTCTTGTAGAGTGACCGTTCGTTTGAACATATTGATGAGACCCGCTTTCATGTTATCATAGTCAACTAGACCCATGTTGAAGACGTACTGCTTAGCCGTTCCTTCCAGGCATCGGCGAACAGCTTGACACTGTTCTCTCTGGTTATATCCGCACATATTGGTGTAGTCATCGAATTATGAGAACCATTTTACAATATCGTAATGATTGTCACCACTGAACTTCGGTACAGCAGTATCCAATTCCTCGAAATTAACGCGCCGGGTGCGAGTCTGCCCACCACTCAGCTCTATTGCCCGAATTTGTTCTTGTAATTCAAGCATTTGACGACGCATACGCAAAAGCCTCAATTGTTCAATTGTTACACTTGGCGTTTGGGAATATTCGGCAGCATTTGAAGCATCAACAACAGCAGGAGCTTCGGCAACAATGACAGCAGGGGTTACAGTGGCAGCAGTCTATGAGGCTAAAACTGGTTTTTCAACAGCAGCGACAGCGGGTGTACCAGTTGATTTGGTGACCGAGGGAACTTCAATGGCAGTGACAGCGGTAGCACCAATTGATTTGGTGGCAGCAGGTATTCCAATAGCAGCGACAGCAGGTGGCCCACTTAAATTTGTGGCAGCAGCTACTCCATTTGCAATTGCGGCAACGCCAGATATATTGGCAGCTTCGGTGAAAAGTTCTTCTTCGGAGTCGGAATTCTTGTGTGGTATTGGCACTTTTGCAAAGTGTTCTTCGTAGAGTGGACGAAGTTGCATCACCGTAGCGTTTGCAGGAAACTTGACGTCTGCCGCAGTGAGTGCTTCAATTAATGCTTGGCGAGTCAGTCGCGGCATCGTGTTTAGTTTTGATTTTGAAAAAAATTCTGAAATATTTATTTTTTATATGAACTGTAGTGGTTACCCCACATCTGAGCTGAAAACTCAATTTATCTGATCTCGAAAAACTGTCGATTTATTTCGATTGTCAAATTATTTCTCCTCCACCACTTAGCACTCTTTTTATACCCTATTCTAGGGGTATATTAATTTTGACGCATAGTTTGTAACATACCTTAATATTGCCCGTAGACCCCTAAAAGTTACTATATTTATGATCAGCATCGATAGTAATGTCGATCTAGCCATGTCCGTCCGTCCGTCGGCAAAAATTAGGCCTTTAAACTGGACCTAGAGAGCTGAAATTTTAACCATATACTCTCTAGGGTCCCGAAATAATCAAGTTTACGAATTTTTGAAATCCGCCCACAGACACGCCCACAAACTCAAAAAAAACAAAATTTTGGAAAAAATCGAATTTTGAGCTAGGAAGCTGAAATTTTTTATATATGATCTATGACTCCTAAAACTGCTCGGGATATAAAATTTTCAAAATCCGCCCACTGCCACGCCCACAAAAAAATAAAACAATTTTATTGAAAAACCAAAATTTGAGCTAGGGAGCTGAAATTTTGAATATATACTCTCTAGGGGCCCTTTAAGCTCATGTATATATATTTTCAAAATCCGCCCACTGACACGCCCACAAATAAATAAAACAATTTTTTTGAAAATCCAAAGTTTGAGCTAGGGAGCTGAAATTTATAATATATACTCTCTAGGGGCCCTTTAAGCTCATGTATATATATTTTCAAAATCCGCCCACTGACACGCCCACAAATAAATAAAACATTTTTTTTGAAAATCCAAAGTTTGAGCTAGGGAGCTGAAATTTATAATATATACTCTCTAGGGGCCCTTTAAGCTCATGTATAAATATTTTCAAAATCCGCCCACTGACACGCCAACAAATAAATAAAACAATTTTTTTAAAAATCCAAAGTTTGAGCTAGGGAGCTGAAATTTATAATATATACTCTCTAGGGGCCCTTTATGCTCATGTGTTAATTTTTTTTTAAATCCGCCTACTGACACGCCCACAATTAAATAAAACAATTTTATTGAAGCACCCAAGTTTGAGCTAGGGAGCGTTTTTTTTTGATAAAATCCTTTAAATGTTATATAACAAAATATGTAGAGCGTTCTTAACAATTTAACCATACTTAGACTTTTGTCACGCCCACTTATGAGGGATAGGAATAAGAATAGGGCATCCAACAGTTCGCCCAAGCAGACTGTAGCCCGTCCCTATGTTTTCTTTTATGGCCGCCTCGCCCGGAACCTCTCATTCCTTCTTTTTCTCCATTTATGCCAGTCCTGCCAGCTTACAATTGTTCTTTATTATTTCAAATAACTACAGAGGGCGTTGATTACGTTAAATGAAAACTATTACAAACTCCAACTTATTGTTGGACCAACGGTTCTTCAGAATAAATGAAACACGGTACCTTCGATATTACGTTATAAGGGGATATATTTAAAAGATACTACTCGCTACGACGTCCAAAACTAGATTAAACATTTATTCTAAAACAATTCTACTTCCAAGTCCGCAGCTGGTTCACGGTCGCCATAGGTTTCCGGTGTCGTCTTCGAGTGTTCCCATGGGAACTTGCTGACTTCAGCATAAATACTTCGGCGCGTGCATTGGTTTCATATTCCTGGGAGTTGACTGCAAATGCACGAAAGAATGTAGATTGCGTTTTGCTAACGGTGCATTTTCTCAGGGTGTTAACTGTCCCCCCTCTAAATGTCTGTGTCCCGCAGATCCTTGGGTCCTTGTGGTTCAGCTGTCTGTGGTAGATTGGTCATTGAAATTTCAGGGATTTCGAGCTTCGTGTACAGTTTCTTCCAGATAAGGATGATAATGGATGCCACCAGTGTGAATATAACTGCGTCTGTAATCATAGAAATATTAAGTTCTAGATTAAGATTACCTATCCTTTTGATGTTTTGTAGGCTGAGGTCATGCACGTATCCTACGTCGACTGCATATTCCCTTTTAGTGATATTGGCTAATGCGGGAGGAAGAGCTTGTATTGTAGACATCATGGAACTGGTAAAGCTGCGATTCCCTAGTGTGATCGTCTCGTTATGAATCTTTATAATGTAAGTGCCTGAAAGATTTCTAGATATATGATTAGAGGTAATTTGTCCATTGAAGTTAGTGGCAAAGACGGTGTCCTCTTTTAATAATTCCACAATTTCGTCGGCGTTGGTGTTGAATGTGCATGTCGTGGACCCTCCCTTTAAAAGACGGGCTAAACAGCTATCCTCAGCGATCTTATTTAAGGCCTTGCTTTCGCAAACGGTAATGTTGTTGATCGATAGGCAGGAATCTTTTAGTCCATACGTATTCTGGTCATTAACCAACATATTCTTGTATCTGAGGTCAATTTGCCTTCCTTCGATTATGGATGGCCTGGTTATAAGGAGATTGAATTCTTCGAGTCCCACCTTCGGTATGGAGAGAACATATAAGAGCATCGAACCATTCGTATAGATAGATGGTTTCCCGTACTCTACACCTTCGATTTCGTTGGCATAGGGTAGTGTTTCTAACTCGTTGATAACCCTATTTATCTCCTCGGAGTCCAGAAGGTTCGTATTAACTACTCCGCTTTTGGCCATTTGGCAAGCACGGACGATCTCGTTTGTCTCTTCTTTAGTGACTTGAATTTCGTCTAAAAGGACTCATTCTATTTTTCCAGTAACTGCATCTTTAATACCATTTTGGTATTTCTCAATTATAAGGTTGATCTTTTGCGTAATCTCTTTCGTGGTGTTCACAAGCTTCTCATTTACGATATATTGGTGGTTGTTGTTTTCGATTATCCTCTGTTCACTTTGAAGAATTTTATTCCAGTCTTCTGCGTCAGGATTTCCTGCTATTCACTTCCACGCTGACCCTATCCAGTTTATCGACCTCTGTACTCGAGTTGGTTTACCTACTAATTGGTTGAGGCGTTCCTTTATTTGCCTCAAGTAATGTATGATGACCGTTCTATATGGATCTTTAACGTTATTGGTTAATAGTCATTTTTTGTTGAAGACGCACAAAAGGTTCTAAGTCAATTGTATGCACGAGCTTGACGCTTCCGTCAATAATCCGGCCTTTTCCTTCCTTTAATGAAACTAAGTGTGATTTATAGTTGTGGATTTGGAATCCCTGCGCGATCGCGAAAAATGTTAACCTGTGAAGTAAATACAAATGTTGCTCGTGTTTCGAGATTGGTCTTGACCTATTTCGGTCATACTAAGGTAATTTCACAAGATTTAGTATATCTTAAGATTAATTGTATAATAAATTTGTTCATGTACTTCAGAAATTATCCTTGGGATAAGTATGTTTAACATTAGGTACAACTATGTATTTCATATAAGTTTTAAATCATAAATTTGTATATATAATGTATATATCAATATAATTATGTTACTCTATAACAGTATCGTCATTAATATACCAATTTTTTGGTTCTTATACATTATAAGTTTTGCATTTTCTATCTCGCAATTTATGAGGCGCAACCCCCTTCCCATTATTTTGGTACGTTTTTATGTGCTTAAATGTGCTTTATGAATCTTTTTTCTGTTGTTACAGTGACTCGATTATCTCTTGCGACAACTTCTCTTCGGAATAAAGGCTTAGCTTTAGCCTTGATACCTTTTACCGCTGCAAACACTACTTCCCCCTTGCTATAATTTTTAGGTTGAATTCTTTTCTTATTATGCCGAACATAACGAGCCTCCATATTTCGTTTTATGATCCCTTTTAGGTCCCTATTTACCTTGGAACGTATATTAAGAAGATTTTGGTAGTTAATCCTTTGACTCTATCTATAGGCTTATACTTGATGACTGAGTGAAAGGTGTTGTTGTACCTATCTACCGCCACGTATATTAGTTCATGGACATTGAGCTGGGAATACTCTGTCCTGAGGCAACGATAGATTTCTAAAAAGGTGGAGTGGACTCTATTTGCCCGCTGACTTCACTACGGTAGGATGGTGTCAAGAACAGTTTTACTCCTAGATTTTTAATAAAATTCAAGATAATGGGACTCAGGAATCCTCTTTCATTATCCGTGATTAGAACTCGTGGTACAGTAAAGAAGTGTAGAATCTTGATTAGTTTTGATCTTATGTAAGTAGATGACTTTTCTTTTATTCTAAAAAATTTGCAAATTTTTTAAAATCTATCGACGACAGTTAAAAATTTTTCGTTTTGTATCTCCATGATATCCATATGAAGGATTTCACACGGATACTGAGGAATTGGAGTAGCTTGCAGTTCGGGGGAAATTGGGTGTCTATCGACTTGTTGGAGTTACAAATTTCGCAAGTCTTAACGATTTTTTTAATATGTGCCATCATTTGGGGAAAGTAGTAATTTTCAAGAATCTGTTCTTTATTCTCCCTGGGTGCTCGATGAGCTCTTTTATGTTCTTGTTCTATTAAAAGTAACTTGCGATTTTCGTTAGCGACGTCTTCGACAACTCGTTGCGTGACTTGAATTTTATAATTCGAAAAATTCTCTAAGTACACGGACTGAAGTATTCCAAGCTTGTCTTCCGGAATTTTAATTCCATTTATAACGCTTGGGTTAAGTTTTTCCTTAAGGACATTTTTGAGGTGCGCGTAGTCTAAGGTTGTTGAGATATAATGCCGATGAAACTTAGAGTGTGATTCCTCGTGGGAGTACAGCTCAATTCCTTGCTTAAAAATCATTTGATTTCTGAAAACGTTCAAGGGAGCCTTCACATGTGGAATCAGGTCTGAACCGTCTTGGTCAGCACTATGTATAGTTCCATTATCACTGGACCGCTCGCAGAATCCTTCTGCAGCCGTGCAGGTTTCATTTGCTTCATCAGCCGTTTCTGTGTCTTCATCCCCTTCGCTAGCGGTCCTTGTTACTGAACTACTGCTCGTAGTTGGGCCAGAAGCAGGAGAAGACAAGTGGTTGACTTCTGTTCTTAATCTGGAAAGAGCATCGGCCACAAAGTTCGATTTACCGGGAGTATAAATTAACTCGTAGTTGTACTCTTCCAAACTTGACTTCCAGCGTTTAAGTTTGGCATTGTAGTTTCTACAACTTAATTCAAACGTTAAGGGCTGGTGGTCCGTAAATATTCTTATTTTTTTCGCCCCGCAAAGGTAGTTCCTTAGATTCTCGAGCGCCCATACTATGGCTCATAGTTCTTTTTCGTTTGTAGCATATCCCTCCTCAGTCCTGTTCAAGGATCGTGAAATATATGCCACCGGTCTGTCCTTCCCTTGCTCCCCCTGGGACAACACGGCTCCACTGACGTAATCAGAGGCGTCTGTTGTCAGATTAAATGGTCTATCAAAGTCTGGGAAGGCTAGGACTTCGGCTGATGTAAGTAATTCTTTCAGATTCCTGAATACTTTCAGTGCTTCTTCGTCAAGTGTCCCTATAATACTTTTCTTCGATTGGTTGACCTTTACTTGTGCTAGTTCTCCTCTGGTCATATTTGTGGGAGGCTTAGCTATCTTAGCGTAATCCCGAATAAATCTTCGATAATACGACGTGAAGCCGAGGAAGCTCTTTAGCACTTTCAAGTTTTGAGGGGGTAAGATTGTTTCGATAGCCTTGAACTTCTTTGGATCGGGAAGGATCCCATCCTCCGTAACGAGATAACCGAGGAACTCAACCCTTTTTGCCATAAACTGGGTCTTCTCTAGATTGATCTTCAATCCAGCGTAATAAATTTTCTCAAAAACGGTTTCGATATCTTTCAAATGGCTGGTTTCAGTTTTGCTGTAGATAATAATATCGTCTATGTAGACCCAGCAAATTTTGCCAATTAATTCCTTTTAATTCCTTTAGCATATCGTCAATCATGCGCTGAAATATGGCTGGCGCATTTTTGAGCCCGAATGGTAGCCTCAGGAACTCGTATTTCCCGTTCATAGTGGAAAATGCAGTTTTGTGAATGTCCCTTTCACTCATCAATATTTGATGGAAACCGGAAGTAAGGTCAAGGGTTGTGAAAAATCTTGCGTCACCGAGGCTCGCAAGTGTAGCGTTAATATCCGAAATAGGATATGCGTCAGCAATGGTTACAGCGTTTAAGCGCTTGAAGTCAATAACCATCCTGTACTGCTTGTCCCCATTTGGTTTTGGTTTCTTAGGCACTATCCAGATGGGTATGGGCTCTTGGAGGGTCTAATTATACCTTCCACCAATAATTCATTGGCTTGCTTTTCTACTTCTTCCCGCATACAAAGTTGTGCATTTTCTCAGGGTGTTAACTGTGTGCATTTTTATTTATGTCGATAATTTGGTTTGTTTTGTTCACTGCACAAGAATGTATTAGTACATGATCCTACTGTCGCTAAGTTACCCGAGATTCCCACTGTTGTTGTTTTATTGTTTTTGTTAACTGTGGTTCTCTGATTTAGTACATGTTGTTTAGTAGTTTTCATACACTTTGCTCCGTTTCTACATCACCCCTGAAATTAGGAGCCCAATGCGTTTTTTTTTAAAGCGGTATCCCCACGAGGCCTAATACTCTATACTAAAAAATCACATTCAACCAACTTAAAATCAAGTTACCATTGAAAAAAATTATTTGGTCCAGTTTCTCTCCTTTGAGGCGGTTTCTTCTGTCATTGATTATTTGATCAGCTTTCGAAAATACCCTCTCTGGGGCCCTACCATGAAATCCGTTTCTACTATTGATTCTATTCGAAAGTTATTTCCGATTCTACTTTCAAATGGTACTCTCTATGAAAGTAGAATCGAACGTCGGTAATGCCAAACTATTTGGCAACAAATCTTCGATTTTCGAACGATTCTCACATGAGTTTGACATAACCCAAGCGAGTCTCGCATTATATACAACAAAAGAAAAAATAGTCAAAAGAATAATTACAAAAATGGACAGCGTTGCAATTTGGTTTGATTTACAAGAAAATCAGGAACGAAATGAGCAAATTGAACGAAGAAGAATTAGAGACACTTCTAACGTGATGGAGCTTAGCGAGAAAAGGTTTTCATTTTCACATAATAAAGTATTCGAACGTGATTTTAATCAAATATAATATTTTGATTTCAGTTTTGTTAAAAACTATCGTCTTTGTAAAGAGAGTTTCATGTTTTTACTTAACAACATATCATCGGATATGTGTATTCGCAAAAGTCAAAATTCTGTTCCAAATATGATTAAGCTATCAGCAACATTGAAGTTTTTGGCAACAGGAGGTTACCAAAACCAAATCGGTGGTGACAAGCATGCTGGACTGGCACAGCAAACTATGTCAAACATACTTGCAGATGTTTTGCCTTCAATCGAAAGAGTCATGTGCCCGCTGCTTATAAATTTTGAAATGAATGACGAAGAAAAAAGAAAGTCAAAACATTATTTTTGGCAAAAATCGCGAATTCCTGGTATAATTGGGGTTGTAGATGGAACGCATATTCAAATGATTCGCCCGGTCACGAACGAGCACCTTTTCTTTAACAGAAAACTGAAACACAGCATTAATGCCATGGTGGTAAGTAAAAATAGTCCATATTTATTATATGTATTATATATGTATTATAAAAGACATCTTCATTCTAAAATACTGTTTTTTTTAGATATGTGACAACAACATGATCATAAGATCGGTAAATGCACGATATGGAGGCGCATCTCATGATTCCCACATATGGGCTCTTAGTGCTGAAAGAGCTTACCTTCAGCGTGGTTTTCAAAATGGGGAAACGACGTCATGGATATTAGGCAAGTTAAACAATAGTTTTATATTAAAATATCTGAAACTATTCAAAACTTTTCATAGGAGATTCTGGATATCCGTTGGAGCCTTGGATTATGACACCATACAGAACGGCAGCTGAAGGATCCCCTGAATGCAAATTCAACGAAAAACATTCGATTTCAAGATCAACAATTGAGCGCGTTTTTGGTGTCCTAAAGGCAAGGTTCCGATGTCTCTTGGCGGCAAGGGAGCTTCATTATTCGCCTGAGAAGGTCGCACAGATTGTAAACGTTTGTTGTGCACTCCACAATTTGTGTATAAAGTTCAGAGTTGCATTACCTGAACCAACCCAAGAAAATTTTTCGGAAGATGATGTAAATCCTGTAAACTTGCAACAACATTCATTGAACAACGAGCAATATTCGAATCTAGCTAAACGAACCAGAGATAATATAAGAAATGATTTAAATAATTCATAAATATTTTTATTCTCACATTTGAGTTCAAACTTAATATACTAAATAAATTCACTTTTTCACATTTGAGTTCAAACTTAACCCTCTAGCAGGACATTTTTTGTTTTTTATGAATAAATTATTCTTAAGTGATTTCAATGCCTAGACCACGAAAATAAAGTCGAAAATAAGATCTGACCAATGGTATGAGTTGCAGTTAAGAAAATAGGTAGACCGCCAAAAGGCGGGTAGTCCAGTACACCAGTACAAATAAGATAGTGTATTTTTTATTTTCGTTTATTTGTTTTATTATGGTAAGTGATACAAAGGTACAAATATTAACATAGTAGATTGATTTAAGAAAGAAGAAAGGTTAAAAAAATATTTATTATTTGGTATGGTAAATTTGGTAACATTTCTTGGTCCCTGATAGGCAGAAATTTACCTTACACTTTAGGCAAAACATTTGAGTTTCCGATGTGCATCCTGGTAATTTGCACGTCCGTTTACCAGAACGATCTAATTGGTCGGGCATATGGCCGACATCATCGTAACGGGCATCCAATCCCAATCCATACGATTTTTTTAAGCCCGATGGTCTTGAATTTGGTGATTCTTTTGAAGGTCGTCCCACTGATCGCTTTTCTGGCTTTTGCTGGTAGTTACACAAAGCATTCGCAACTTGATCGCGAAATTTCGGTAGCTCCGCAGTGCCTCCCCCAGGATGGATACGTCTATGAAGAAGATACGAATTGACTATTGCCATATCAATGAAATGGTAAAACAATTTCAGCGAAGCGCTTTTTGTCTTAAGGCGGATATGGTATCTTCCTATTAGACCGTCCATAAGATCTACGCCCCCCATATGGTAGTTGTATTCTCTTATAATGCGTGGACATCCAACTTCTATCATCTTTCTATTTTTTCGATCGTATCGCGGTATTTTTTCAGGTTCCGCCAGTGGGTTTACTGTTCGGAATGGTTTAATACCAACATATGTTGATACCAGCCGAACATTTTTTGTATCCTTCCATAGGAACGACGAAATTTCTACACCAAAAGCAGTGCCCATGTACTCCTCCATATAACATCTTTCTTTGGCTTTTAGTACTGCGTCAGTTGACAGCTTGCAGTTATTTACTCTATTTGCACGCACTGTGCCTAACGCATAAATACCGCGACCTCTTAGATAAACCATGAGTGGAAGAGATGTATAAAAGTTGTCGAAGTACAAGATATGGTTCTTGAAGTCCGCAACAGTTTGTGTTAGGCGGATAACAACATTACCAGTTGCTCCTAAATCGGGAGCATTCGGAAGTACCACATTATCGTTTTTGCCGCAATAAACCTCAAACCGATAGGAGAGGCCAGCAGAGTCGCATAACACAAAAAGCTTCATTCCCCATTTGTGTGGCATATTGGGCATATACTGCCTAAAAGAACTTATCATCTTCGTAGACACCATCTGCTCATCGATGCACAACCGCGCTGGCTTAGGAACCGAATCAAACACTTTGTTCAGATGATTGTAGATCGGTCTGATTTTGAAGAGTGGATCGTGGTCGGGGTCTTTGCGATCTTTCATCAGCGAAAAGTCGTTGAAGCGGATGTACTTGCGAACATCATAGAACTGCCTTGAAGTCATAGTTAATCAAATAGCTTCAAACGAATGCTCTGATGTTACTCACCAAGAACTTCGTATTGACATCTTGGCTCCGAGCATTTAAATTGGTGTAGCGACAGATTTTTCCTATCAGGTTATCGTCAAAAAAGTATTCAAAACATTGAAATGGTGTTTTGAATTCAAAAAACCGTTCAGGGCATCTGGCATCTCCACGAAATACCACCTCGTTCCTATGAAGTTGCATCTGTTTTCTTCGCCAAGTTATTTTATTAAACTCTGCAGATTTTGGGTCGATTTCCACTAAACTTGACGTAAATCCACCGTCATTCGGCTGCACATCCGGTCCACCCTCTTCCTCTTCTAATGGTGGTGAACGAGGACGTTTTTTACGTTTACCTTTTAGGCGCGGATGTTCAATAGGAGCAGGCGATGCAATTGAAGGTATATCTGACAGCTCATCTTCTAGAAAATGTACCCCATGTTGTTGTTGTTTAATCAAGGAAGAAGGTGGTATGAACTCACCTGCTGGTATAGCAATGTCACTGAGATTTAAAGCTGTGTTAAGAAAAGTGGAAGATGAAGATCTTTCCAACTCAGCGACATAATCGTCAATTTGTTCTTCATCTTCTGGTGATACGCGATAATCTGCATCATCTACATTGTTCTCATCATCGAAATCGCCGATAGAGTCTCTATCATTATCAGACTCAGAATCCGTAGGAATTGAGTTCATCATTTCCTCGATCTGTTCATCACTCATTTTTGAAAGATTGAACTTTCGTCTTCGTTCATTCTGAAAGTGAACTGCCTTCCTCATCTCATTTCCCATTTCTTCACACATTTCTGCAACCAAAAACCGCAAAAATCCTTTCGATTAACAGATAATACATAAATATAGAGCAATCCATGAATGACAAAAACGAAATTCATTGAAATATGAAAGCTTTCTCCGAATCAAATAAATAGTTTCTATCAGAAAATGCGCAATATACAGGTGCACAAAACTTCACGTTACGTGGATTACCCGCCTTTAGGCGGGATTCATTAAATGGTCAGTAGAAGACAAATATTTATCAAAGAAACATAAACGGCCTTGATAAACAAAAATAATACTTCTTTTCCTACTTACCAGTAATTTTTTTAGCTTCAGGAAACAACACCAAGTATTTTTTAATAATTTTTAAAATTTTCACTTTATAGACCGATAATTTTTTGTCGACACGGATTGAAAATTCGAATCTAAATGACGATACATACCAAACTACCTCTACAATAACCCCTAAACTTAAATTAGTTTGTAGAGAATATCAAATAGTAGGCGGGGTGGTTTGCCAAACCAAAAAAAAAAAATTTTATTGAGAAATAATTGAGTCAGAATGTTGCCCGCCAAAAGGCGGTCAATCCTGCTAGAGGGTTAATATACTAAATAAATTCACTCTTAAAACTGAAAAAAAACTTATTAATTCACTACTAAAACTTAAGGAAAATAGGTATTTGGTTAATCGCACTGCATAATTAAGGAGCATTCATTTCCTGGCGAAGTCTTAAAATCTCTTTTTTTATTTCCAACCTAGCAACTGCATTTTTGTTTTTTTGGATTGAATTTTGTTTCATAAATTCAAATTTTTGGGTTTTAAATTTAAATTTCTCTTTTCTCAGTCTGTATGATTTTTCTTTGATTTCAAAGCTCTTTCTTGTATATTTCAATACGCCTTTTAAGTTTTCATTCATGGCGTTCATCAAGTCGTATGAATTTTTCTGGAATTTGATTTGATTATCTACTTGTTTTTCCAGCAGGGAAGTTTTTTTTTTTCTGGGTGTCATCCGTACTTCAGGGACCGTTTCATTTTCTTTATCGATTGTCATAACATCGTTTTCTACATGGCTTGCCAAAGCATCGGGCGTATAAGTATCTCCAAAATCGCCATTGTCAACATTTTCGGTCAAATTCGCATTGCTTTTATTGTTGAGACCGAAATTCAAAACTTCAGTCATTCCATCAACAGCCTTACCTAAGTCCAGCAACTCGCAAACTTTCTCTTCCAGTGGTGTTAAGGAACAATGCTTAGATGGCCCACCACCAGTTCCGGACAGATTTATTTTGTTTCTTCGCAGCTTTCCTTTTATATGGTTTTTAAAGTCGGCCCAAACCTTAAACGTAATAAATTAAGTAGGTACAAATTAATTTCAGCCTTTGTATATTTACCTTTTTCCACCCATAACCATCGCGCTGTGGTGGACCTTCTGCATTTAAATCATTCGACAAATTTGCCCATAAATGTGAGGATTTTCGTCTGGCATCCGGAGTTTTCAGATACCCTTTCGCTAAATCGGGATGCCTTGTCATAAACTCAACAATAATCTCGAATTGACACACTTTTGTGTTTGCGCATTTAGATGATTCCCTACGACGAATAAAATATACATATCTTGAAAATTTTATGTAAAAGAAATTTGTTACACTTACATTTTTGAAGATACAGCCGGCTCGCAAACACATTTGCATTAGAATGATTATTTACGAATTCGATCGAATTTGACATTAACTTTCGCAAATTGTGGTACCAATTTTGTACCAAGAAAACAAAAAAGAAATGGCAGTACTTAAGCTGTTCGATTTTCGTTTTCAGAACTTACTTATAGAATTACAGAGTTGCGATTTTGCGAATTCGAACAGTTTCACTTTAGAATCGGATTTCATGGTAGGGCCCCTGATGGGACTGACGTTGCAGGAACCTACAAATATTTTTGAGAGAGCTGAAATAGTTCAGGATGAACTGCTTTTTGAGAGCTCCAAAATGTAAGTGAGTCTCGGGAACGATCCAAATATTCGCTTCTGATATATTGGTCGATTGATAGCTTTGCCACAACGCTAGGCGCGTTATTATAAATCGTCTTGACTTCGCCTACTTTATGATAAAGCATTGACCATAGCGATTAAGGTTTCGAAACTGTATTCTCAAGAACTGGCTCATGTATTTCCATGCCCGTTGTAGTTGTGTGGACGCTTTTATTATTCAAAAGGAAGGTAACTTCCTCTGTCAACCACTTTTGCGCATTGGTAGCATTTGCTTCGTTTCCAAAAGCTATCTTTAAATCTTGGATCGAGGAAAGTTGATTTGGCACATGTTTTATCCGCTTCCAATAGACCAAGTCGTCTCTTAATGACATCGAGCAAAGTTCTTTTAAGCAATTTACCACAGGAAGTTGTCGTTTGCTGATGGACAATCGTATATTGGAGCCCTCTGATCAGTGGTATTACCATCGACATTGTGGGGTGTTTTTCTGCTGATAGTTCGATTGTCATGGTTTCTACTGGCTTAAGAACTGCTATAAAGTCCGGTAAAATATCACACTCGGAAGCATTTAAAAACGCTGGAGAATTTGGCAACGATGTTATGATTGCTGACAGTGGCTCTTTAACCAAAAGAATCCACTCTAGCATTGTCAACGAAGAATTTAATCGTGTGGAAACATCCTATTTTAGATTCAATAGCTTTGATCCCATTTGTCTCTGCATGCTCCTTAATTTTTCGGTTGCAAAAACACTATGTCTAAAATGTGGCATGATTGATTTACATTTGAAAAGTAGGCTTCCAAATTCTACAACTTGTTTAATTGTATCGCTTACACACAAATTTAATGTATGAGCGACACATGGGTGATGGTGTTTCATTAAATTGTCTGTAATGGCCTTTTTTATGTTGGCTGCGTTGTCACTTACGATAGTGACAACTTTTGTCGTTATAGACCATTCCTCAAAAATATTTGACTAAGCGGCTGCTATATTATTCGCAGGATGTTTTTCTGGAACCTCTCTTGTTGCAAGAATTGCAGAATACATTTTCTCTTGGAAAATTAAGTGGATCGTTACAGTCAAGAACGCGCTGTTGCTATCCTATAATTTTTGGCTAAAAAGTACAATACCTACTAAAAATTGTTACTTATCGCCTGCAAGTCACAGTATAAAAGACAAATTTGGAAAGTGTAACACTTAATGTGTGTAAACACGCTAAAACACAAAAGAGCAAAGCAACAGCAAGCAAGCAAAATGCGTTTTACACATAAGAATAATCCATAAAGCTAAACGACTCACACGATATCAGAAATGGAAATAGCTTTCCCCGGATGTTTTGCAGACCACGTGTTAAACTTGGCTCTTAAACGTGATTTGAAGGGCCCGAAAACTGCAACGTCACGAGGCTGTAGCCTATGAGTTGTATGTGGTGGAAAAGTCAGCAAAACCAGTCCATTTTGATGACAGTACATGACTAATTCAATTGAGCAGTGAGTCTCGTGGTTGTCGAGAAGGACAAGCACCGGCTTTTCCTTAGATGCATGAGTCTATTTTTTGATGTGCTCTGCTACTTTCACAAATGATGCGCTGTCCATCCAACCACTTTGAACTGCTAGGCCAAGACACTCCTCAGGTGCACCTATCATAAAGCTTTCTTTGAAAAACACCCTCGGAAATATATAGACGGGAGGAATAGCATTCCCATTTGCCGTCACAATTCCCACGAATGTAACTTGCTCGCCACGTTCTGCAGTTACTGCCTGGCCGACTTGTTTGCTTCCGGTTCTTGCAACTACTCTTGGCACTTGCAAAACCGTGCTTATACCAGATTCATCCACGTTAACAATTCGCTCTCCAGTGAAATTCCATTGCGCTTGAACTTCTTTGAAATTTTTAAAGAAGCTTTTAACATTGTTTTCATTGAAGCTCATATTTCTTGCTATGGATGTATTTTCTGGCTTACGCAAGGAAAGCTTTGGATGACGCTTCATGAATGCCTGCGTTCAATCAACCCCAGCAATCTTATTATCATGCCAAGGAGCTGGAGTTTGCCTTTGAAGTTGTGTTGCGTAGTCAAAAGAGAGTCGACGAATCTGATGAAAACTCAGACCATATTGGAGTCTTGAGCAGTGAAGAATGTAGTCCTCTAATAAACCCTCCCATACCGCACTGCGATTTGGCGTATTGACCCATTACCGTTTTTAAAGTCTGCTATGGCTAAAGCAACAGTATTTTCTTTAATAATAGCCCTGTTTGTTGTTGTCTTCCGATTTCTAACCATTAAAAGTCTTAAAAAGATACGTTGTATCCCTATTTTAAGGTATTTAAAACAAAATATGTGACTGGGGTGGATTTGGAAACTGTCCCAAACGACCCCATGTAGTATGTCCACAACCACCACACAAGCTCTTTTTGTAAACTAATTAATTTTTTCCAGAACACTCAAGTTAACAAAAAAAATTATCACCAATATACTCAAAACACTTTAATAGTATGAAAAACACTTACCTGCATTTATTTCTGTTTTTTTTTTTTCATAAAATACGTACGAATTTCTCACAAACGAAAATTTTACTGTAAGAGCGAAAATCACGAATTGACCTATAAGAATTTTTTCAGCAGACTGACAGCTTTGAAAATTTCAAGGTACATGCGCATATGAAAAATATATATGAAAATTTTCAACTAGTGCACTGGAAATGTCGATGTCCACATCCGCCCCTGTCCACATCCGCCTCTTCCTCCCCTATTATATTTTACTTTCTAAATCTGCCTCAAATTTTGGTTTAGATTTGATTTTTTTTATCAAGCTCTCCTATTTCTTTTAGAGATTTATTTGGGAAATCATAAATGTTGGCCATGGCTGTAGCAAAAAGTTTTTCATGGATCGTATTGATTTTTATTGACTGCTCAGCAATTAATTTGGAGCCTGTATTATAATTTGCATACTTTTAACGGCTTCTTTCAAATCTAAAATATTTGTTTTCAGTGCTAATAGACGTTTGTATTGAAATCAGATAAAGCAAACCTACCTTGAAATTCAGCAATCATCCTGGAGTCAGACGAAAAGCTGCCAACCGTTGCTGCTAGCAAAGAGTTGGCTGGTAAAAATGGCTGCGGTGAATTGTTGTCGTTCAGTTCAATATCTGCAGGAATTGCCATTAGGAAAAGCTGTTGTTGTTGACCAATGTTATTTTCTAAAGGGCCAAACATTTCGTTATGATGAATTCGATTTTCTTCAAAATAGTTATCAAATCAAAGTAAACCGTTACCTGGTTGTAGCTCCATTGTTGTTTTTACTTATATTGACTGTTGTGATGATTTATTAGCAATATTGCTGATTGATTGCTAAATGATTAAATCTAATTTTGAATTTGATGCAAAATGGGTATAAGAATATATTCTGAGTTGCTCATTGGAATGGGGAAATATTTCAAAATGCTGGCATTTAGTTAAGACTCTTTATTCTTCTTCAAGCCCGGCAACTTGCATAATCCCGATTTCTAGTGAATTTATTTTGTAGTAGAAAACTATCGAAATACTTGAAAACTTTCTTACAACAACATAATGTTTTCAATTTTAATTCCCAATGCAGTTATTATATATAAGTTTTGCCATTTATGGCGCAGATATTGTTTGGTTTTTTTTTGACAGAAAAGTTTGATTAAACTGAAGAGAAATTAAGGATTTATCAATTACAGAATTTTTAGTTTCGAAATTAGTTTTGATTGGAATATTATTTAATTTATTATTTAACTGCATTAAAATGTGTTGCGGCTTTTTAATTTTTTTTTGAGGATCTGCAAATAATTTTCAAACACATAACTGTCGGTTAACCCTATTTCTTTTATTGAGTGTACTAAACGTATCATGCCATGAACTTTGTATGAAATACTATCCTCGCCGTAAACTTTAGAAAACTCGGAAACAAATAACTGAATCATTTTTTGAACTGTTTCGCTATTGGTTTTAAATAAGTTAGAATTGAGACATATTCTGTACGAACAACATAATATTAAGTAATGTTCGTACAATTCTTTTGTTAGTACCTACTTCCTTGAAAACGAAATCGATTGGCGGAATTCGGTTCCTTTCTACATTGAAAGTTCCTCAAAATGTCTTGGTTTTCTACAAAATTCTTTGGGTACATATTGTATTAATTCCAAAAGCTTAACGGTCAGTTGTATCTTATTTCCTACAGAAATGCGGTGCAGGGCTCTAATTTGCCATTTATCATTTTTGACACTATTTTCTTGCCAACTGCAAGATCGATCAAATGAAGAAGGTCAAATGGGAATTGTACAACACAGTTCTACCATAGGCTTCTAATAAATTTCTATTTTCATCTATATTTTTTAATTCTTCTACAAATTCTGCTAAGTATTTGTCTAAATTTGATGGTTTTTTGGGACCAACAAAACAACCTATCATGAAAGGACGCAAATCAGACCGATTAACAAAGGCTCCAAAGTATTGGCCAAAGTGAAGTGCCAGAACTTTTGTATAACGGAAGACCATCAACATTAATATCTATTTTAATTGTTTTATCGAAAATAATTATGTTCATATCTACGTATTTTTGAATCATTTTGGGTACACCAAAATGCATGTAGCTACCGGGCACTATTTCTTTTATTTGGTTTCTTTCTATTTTATTTCTTTTAATTAAAGATGGAACTGACAAAGGAAGTTCTAGTCCAGCATCTTTTAAAATTCGCAACAATTTGTTACCAGCACTGTAGGAAATATTTTCCTCTATAACCCAGTTAGCTAATGTGTCACAAACTATTATTTAAACTAATATCACAATCAATTTCATCAATATTGTTATTTTTATCGTCTTTTGTATCAATGAAGTTGTAGGAATTAAAATTGGCTGAATCAAATTCCCTATTTTCTTCTTTTCCGACATCCGACATCGTGTCCTTTATTTTTTTTACAAGCCGCTTATAGTGGCGTTTGGAAAAGCCCGCAGTTGATGTCATTGCACTTATTTTTAAAAAAAATCAATTCCACACAATTTTATTTTTTAGCACTTTAACTTTTGCAACCATAATGCACACAAGTTTTCACTGAACTGCAATCAAATCGTCAACAAATAAAAAACGAAATATAAAGTTCTTGATACAAAGTTATGTATGTCAGCGAAATGTACAGAACACCTAAGTTAAGACATATTATAAGCAGTGTTGCCACTGGAAAAATCGATTTTCGGTCAAAATGCCCCCACGAAGATTGTTGCGTATTAACCTTAGGATAGCAACACATTTTTCCCATTCGCGAATAGCAACAGGGGTGATCTGGCAATCCAGTGTATTCAACTAAAATAAATAATAAGAAGTAATCTCAAATTGCAACTTTTAATTTTAAAAACGTATTATTAAATTCATTAGAATAATTAATTAAAATTAATTTTTGGGAAAATTAACACAAAAAGTATATTTTTTATTAATTAAAACAGTTTTTGCAAATTTCGCTGCAGTGTTCTAGACACGTTGGCAACACGCATTTTGCGCAAGCTGTCTTAACTTTTCTGTCGCTGTTTCTTTTACAAATGGCGCATCTTAACTGCTTCTTTAATTTTAATGGCGGTTCTATAACTTCTGGCTCCTGGATGTCTCCTAGAACGGCTCGAATACTATCACCCAACTCTATGTAAATTTGTTTGCAATCGGCGCCTCATATGTTGTTTAGCAAGATGTAATGCTAACTGTCGCAAAAAATATTTACGAAAATGTTTTGCTGGCTTATTAGGGTGCTTAGCATCAATAAACAGGATCATTGAATTAAACCCAGCTTGATCTATCATACCATAAAAATACCGGAGTGGCCAACGTCTTGTACCTCTGCTAACACTATAACTGTGCATCATTTTGTCAAAGGTGTCAACACCTCCTTTAGTTGCATTAAAATCATGAATGATTATTGGTTTTTGAGTGTCCTTATTGATTTCTTTTCTATAATGCATAGTAGATAATAATCTAACAGACTTATTGCGGTTCGGAGTGCAAGATATGATGTCTTTTGTTGATCAAATGCAAATTGAGAAGACAATGCCTTATTGTTTTTCATAGCTAGAAAAGATTTTGGTATTTCACGTTTATTTTTACGAAGTGTACCAATAGTAGTTAATTTGTAGTCGTTCAACATAGTTTTAGCAAATGGAATTGAAGTAAACCAATTGTCATAAGTAATATTACTACCAGAACCTCGAATGGACTCAGCAAGTTTTTTGACGTAGTCTGCAGCCGTTTTGCACTCTGTTCCTCTACCAATGTATGGGATTGCATCCACCATATAAAAGTTCATAGCATCACACATAGTCACTATTTTAAGTCCATATTTATCTGGCTTTGAAGCTATATATACACGAAAAGGGCACTTTTCACGAAACGCCAACAATTGTTCGTCAATTGTTAAGTAAAATCGGGGTTGATAAGACTGCAGCTTTTTATAAATGTGGACCATACTTCTCGAACAGGAGCAAATTTGTCGTCTCTGTCCCTGTTGTCTTTATCATCGAGTCTCAAACAAACCAGTAAAAATCGAAAACGGTTTAAAGACATAATACATTTGTATATAGATGCACTGAAAGGCGACCACATTTCTTGACTGTTTTTCCGATTGTCTTTATTAATTGCGGAAAAAAATAGAAGTCCAATCAAGGCTTCAATTTTAGTGGGGTCAGTCTTATGTAAAGGGTTTTTCAATAACAGCGCTACAAAAGCTTCGATATTCGTACGAAGTTCATCAATTGTCGCTGGCTTGTTGGCATAGACCATAGACCAAATCGCACGACCGAGGCGGCCAAGCGACTGGACCATTTCGTGAGATAACACGGTTTCCAAACTTGGTTCCAATAAATTGATTGTGGCATTCGCTGTGTGGCTTGTGGCGCCATCCTGTTGGAACCGCAGGTCCTCCAAGTCCATATCATCCAATTGGGGCCAAAAATATTCGGTTATCATTGAACGGTAGCGATTCCCATTCACAGTAACGTGCCGTTCTTGATCATCACGGAACGTGAAATTGCAGCAGTATCGGCCGATTTATGCTTGAAAACCGTCGAAAATTGGGTTCAGCGTCTGGACTTCTGCAAGCGTGCCCGTGGTGGCCATGCAAAAGAAATCGAGTTCCATACATAATGGCATCGAACGTACTTTCACAGGAATAAAGAATTTCATTGATATCCAAAACCGAATTGGCTTACCAAATAAAATTCTGAACGCATCCCTCTCACAATTGATACCCCGAGCATCACCTTTTGCAAGTCGCTGTATACTGACGATATTTCGACATGGTGTCCTGCTTCTTGGCTGGTGGTACTGAAGACCAAACGTGTCCATATTTTCCTCTCAACACATTTCCCTGCAATTGCGCTAACGGAATATCTTCGTCGTCATCAGAGCAATTAGAAATGATATCATCTTGCTGCGAATGCTCGGAGGCGTTATCCTCCGTTTCCGAAGGCTCCACATCGGACACACTGCTGTCATCATCAGAACTATTTCCGCACATACTTTTCTAAAGTTTCAATTGATTGAAAAGCCATTTTGAACTGAAAAAATAAGAAGTTCGAAATAAAACACAAAAAAATATAGTAACATAAATAGCAACTGGGGTGACCACCCCAGCCATGCCTGTAAAAAGAAAAGTACGACATACCGCAGCAAACTCTGACCCAGAACTGAAAGCTCTGCTGTCAATTTGAAAATAGCAGAAAAAAATAGAGCGATGTATAGCGGGAATGTGTGAAATTGAGAACTTTTTGTTTCGTTGGGGTGCTGTATCACCCCTGTTGCTATCCTAAGGTTAAAAGAATGCTGTTAGTCAATTTTATTTTCACTCTATTCCTCTCCTTGGTTTTAATTAAATTTAATTGGCTGAAAATCCTTTCCACGTCTGCATTCGAAATAGGCAACACTAAAATTGAAATTTCGTGAAAAGGATTTTCTCCACTAGCATCCTTAAAATTAAAAACCTCGCACCAAAATGAGTCCGTGCTTTCGGTGTTAAGAAATTTTTGGTTAATAGATTTTTCCACTGGCTACAAATTTTGTCTTTAGTTAACCTGTCGATATTTAGCTCGTCTAAAATTGGAGTCAGTAGTTTTTTCTGCAAACGCATGCACTCTTCAATGGACAAATGGCTAATTTGTTTAAGTATATTCAAGTTTTTGGTCATTCGAGCCTGCAATTCCTCAATGTGCTTGATGAGAAAGTTCTTGCAATTGGAACGTAGCACATCAATTTGTTTTTGAGTAACGATGTTTTTAGATTGGAGTTCTAAAATATTCTCCTCGCAATCTTCTCATAGGTATGATCGTGTTAAACTAAATGAAATACAACGCACAAATACTCTTGAAACACCTTTATTTATTGAAACGTTCAGTCGCAATCTGTTAAATTAATGTAAAATAAAACGCACAAATACTTTTGATACACCTTTATTTATTGAAACGTTCTGGCGCACGTCTACTCTTGTCTACCGTTCAACTGCAACTGCTCTTCTCGATCGTGTCCGTGTGTGTTGGGAAGCAACACCAACATCGGCGACGGACTTCATGTTGTTACATTCGGCCATCCTCAGCAGGAAACGACCTCGTTTCAATTTCGTCGATATTATCCAGTTCAGGATCTATTTGGCACCAAGGTTTCATTTTATCCGATGCAAAAACTGACTGGTAAAACCTAGATTTTCTCTGCATTCCAGGCACATCCTTAGTGGCATACCTATCGTTCGGAAGAACAGTCGACACGATAAACGGACCCCTGTATTTTGGTTCCAATTTACGCGACTCTCCAGTCGAAGGCGGTTCTGACTCAATGACGACAAGATCATCTTTGTTGTACTTCGTTGGTTTTTTAAACCGGCGATCGTATCGTACTTTCCACTTCTTCTTCTGCTCTTCGATTTGCTTTGATGCAACTATGCGATTTGCAGCTACTGATGTGCTCGCTGGACCTTCACCATCTTGGAAAACTAAAAGTAACTTGTTTTGAAGGATATCTCTGGGTCTAAAATCGAAAAGGAGTTCATTGGGGCTCTTCCCTGTGGTGTTATTCGGAGAGCTATTTATTGTCCACTGTATATTACGAAGTGTCTTGTCCCAGTCCCGTCCAGTGTCTTCATTAGTCATAGTAGTAATTGAGCTAAGGAGTGTTCGATTTGTGCGCTCAACCTGCCCATTAGCCCTAGGTGTGCGAACCGCATTTTTAATGTGATGAATATCATTTTCATCGCAATATTTTTCGAAGCCTTTGGAGGTGTAGGCCGTTCCTCTATCAGTAATTAGTCTTGTTGGTGTACCAAATATAAGAGTGATTTCGTTTAGAAATTTAATTACATGGGACGTTTTTGTATCCCTAACCGCCTTAATTACAACGTATTTTGTAAAGGCGTCCGTGAGAACGATTAAATACTGATTCCCAAAGGAGCTCTTTATGAAAGGACCCAAGTGATCCAAATGAATCGAGTGAAAAGGAACTGGGACAGTTTCGGAGAAATGGAGTTCACCTTCTTTTTTCCCGCCTTGCCGTTTATTGTAGCAACACTCGACACATGCCCGTATATATTTGCTTACGAATTGGCGCATTCTTGGGAACCAAAACGTTTTTAACAGTTGTTGTAACGTCCTTTCAACCCCGAAATGCCCTCGATCATCATGAAAGTTTCTAACGAGTTGCGAACGTACACCCGTAGGAACTACCCACAATTTCTTTCCATTGACATTTCGAAATAAGTGATTGTTTTTAAACGTGTAGTCGATCCGTAACTGTTTTGTTTCGTTATCCTTTCTGTCTAATTTCATTTTATTCATTATTTCTATCAATTTAGAGTCTTGCACTTGCAATGATAAGACCCAGTCGGTGTTATTGATCTCTATTTTAAAAACACTATTTGGAGAAAACTTTGCAAGAGCGTGTTGTCCAACAGGCTGCCGACTTAGCGCGTCTACATGCTGCATTTGCTTGCCCTGTCTATGCATAATGGTAAAGTCGTACTCTGACAAACGTAACCACCATCTAGCGATCCGTCTGTTTAAGACTGTGCTGTTTTTAAGTGCTTCTATCGCCTGACAGTCAGTGACGATAGTTAGATGCTTTCCAAGAACATAAACCCGAAATCGCTCCGGACTTTCGACAATGGCGAGTACCTCTAACTCCAAACTTGAATAGCAGCTTTCAGCGCTATTTGTTTTTCTGCTAAAGTATTGTACAGGTTTAAGGGTGCCAGCTTCCTCTTGTAACAATATACCCGACAATCCAATGGAGGATGCATCCGTGTGCATTTCGTGTCGATCATGCAAACGATAAATTGCTAATAAAGGTTCGCTACACAGCAAAATCCTTAGTTCCGAAAATGATGCATCTTGTGCAGATAGCCACTCAAACTTTGATTCCTTCCTAAGTAATGACGTTAAGGGTTCCGCTATTACAGCATAGTTTTTTATAAATCTGCGAAAATATCCGCTTAACCCTAGGAATTGTCGTACCTCGTGTACATTTCGAGGAGTTGGATATTCTGAAATGGCTTTTGTTTTTGACCCCGGTTTTATGCCATTTCCAGTTATAATATGACCCAAGATTTCGACCTCAGTATTGAAGAAACTACATTTTTCTAGTTTGAATGTCATACCGGACTCCGCTATTGCTTTAAGCAAGACTCGTAACTTTTTTTCTCCTTCGAAGGAAGAATTGCTAGGAATTACTATATCGTCTAAATAAACCAATATTGTTTCATCACCAATTCGGTGAAGTATATGATTCATGATGTTCTGAAACGTGGCTGGGGCGTTCTTTAGCCCAAAACTCATTCTACGAAATTCATACTGGTTTGTACTTGTTGAAAAAGCCGTGAATTTTCTTGATGACTCATCAATTGGGATTTGATAATAACCTGAAATTAGGTCAAGGCAAGCGAAATATTTAAACCTAGCCAACTTTGCTAACTGTTCTTCTATGTTTGGCATCGGAAACGGTTGTCCTACAGTAATCGCATTTAGTTTTCGATAGTCCACACACAATCTATCCTCATTATTTTTCTTTTTAACTAGTAAAAGGGAGGATGAGTACTCCGAAGTGCTTTCCTGTATTATTCCATTTTTAAGTAATTCTTGCACTATTATTTGGACCCTGTGACGTTCTGTGAATGCCAACCGATATGGCTTTTTATTTATGACCTCGTTTGACTTAAGTCTAATAGCAAAGTTTGCTGTCCTACATTGACTCAACTCTGTGATATTTTTAGCAAAACAATGCCCAAACTCGTTTATACAGTTAACAAGGGAGATGACTTCTTCTTCGTTGATTTCCGGGTTGTCCTTGATGTCTGTGAAGCGTATAGTTTCAACATTAGAGTTTTGGACGCAATCATCTTCCTTTTGATTTCGGATTTCAAATATCAAACGTTTGTTCTCTTTGATAACGCGAATATGGTCTTGGTCTACAAAGTCCCTGCCAATAAGAATGTCTGTCTTGAGTAGTTGGTCATCTACCACCAACAAAAAAATACCGGCACTTACATCATCAATAGATATTTCCACAAATACTTTCTCGGAGGATCGGTACGATTCACCGCCAAATCCCATTAAATGATACTGGCCAACAACAGATGCTAATTGAAGTCTAAGAAATTTGCTTCTCTTGATTAAACTACACTCACTCCCAAAATCAATAAACGCTACATATGGTAAGTCTTTTATTAAAATGTTCTTATGATACTCGTCGGGCAGCGTAATTAAATTCACACGCCGTTCCTCCACGTTAACCTTATTCGTGGTTGGTTTATTTTTCATTGGACACTGCTCCTCAGTATGGTTCGTTTTGTGGCAACTATTACAGCGGGAACGCCGTGTCGGTTTTGGGCAATGTATGGAGATATGTCCGCGTTCTGAGCAATTATAACACATTCGATTATCTACCTGGAGGGAGTGTGTTGCCCAAGCATTTCGTCCTTGGAACGTTCTTTCTTGACCAATATTTTGCGGTTGGTGAACGTTTGAACGATACCCGAAGGAGGCCTGTGACAACTGAGCGCCTTCAAACGATTTAATTCGAACGAGCAGTTCATTAGTTGAACTAAAAGATACCCCTGATAGTAGACTACTAATAACAGCATTTCGTAAACCTGATATGACGTATTTACAAATAGCTGGAACGGACAGATTAGCCTTTGTTCCCATTGCACACACGGAAAAGAAATAAGATTCCAGATCTTCTTCAGCACGACGAAAACGGCAGGAAAGTTGAGCATGCACATCTGCTTCATTTATAGAACACGGAAAACTTTCACGTAATGCCACAGAGAACGAATCCAATGTCTGAAATAACTCCTTCTGGCCGTCAAGCCAGATTCGAGCTGATCCCTTCAATTTTGTTGCCATAGCAAATAGTATCAGTTTATTATCCCACGAATAAACTTCCCGCAGTGAATTAACTTTTTCGATGAATTGAAATGCTGTTAATCCCGCGAGCTGATCAGCTGGATCGAAATTTGGAAGAATATCCATTACATCCCGTGGATTACAAAACATTTTCATGTTTTCGGTACTAACCACTGGACGTTCTTGATCGTTTCGCCGATGCTCGTCACATTTTTTTTTCAAATCGACAATTTTTTCTTGCAAGCGATTAATGTGCTGTTCTAATCTTGCGATACGATGATTCATTTCGATTTCCTTCCGGCTCGGGTGACACTCAATCATTCAACGCAGTATCGCTTGGAATGCGCTCATTCTCTCTATACCAGTCTTTGAGTAGCCTATTTCTTAGTTCATCTAACCTACCCTGCACAGTTAGTTTTCTTGTTTTCAGATGTTCTTTTACCACCTTTGTGGACATTGTCCTGAACGCTTGTTCTGTCACACACACAGAGAGAATTACCCAACGAGATAAGGACCAGACGGGAGGGGAATATTTATTGTAGGAAACAAGTCGGAGAAAAATAAATAAATAATAAACAAAAAAAAATGAATAGAAAAAAAAGAAGAGAGAAAAAAAAACAATTAAAAATTATTTCACATGATCAATTTGGAGATAATTCGCAATCCGTTTCCAACTACGCAAAATTTAATACATTACACACAATAACTCTACCCAACTAGAGAAGTGACGATTGCGAACTTCATTGAAAAAATTAAAGGTACACAATTTTCATTACCCGATAGAACCGCAACTCCTGAAAACAGATCATTATCGCGATCCGACAATTTTCTTTTTCTCCCTCTACCTCTTCCTGACATCGTGCTCTTCGTATCATAACAAAGACAAATAAGATACGTCGTTTATTTACCCTCAACGTTTGTTTGCCTTTTTTTTTTTTTCTTCTTTTCGTTTTTTTTTATACCCTATTCTAGGGGTATATTAATTTTGACGCATAGTTTGTAACATACGTACCTTAATATTGCCCGTAGACCCCGAAAAGTTACTATATTTATGATCAGCATCGATAGTAATGTCGATCTAGCCATGTCCGTCCGTCCGTCCGTCGGCAAAAATTAGGCCTTTAAACTGGACCTAGAGAGCTGAAATTTTAACCATATACTCTCTAGGTTCCCGAAATAATCAAGTTTACGAATTTTTGAAATCCGCCCACAAACTCAAAAAACAAAATTTTGGAAATTTTGGAAATTTTTTATATATGATCTATGACTCCTAAAACTGCTCGGGATAAAAAATTTTCAAAATCCGCCCACCGACACGCCCACAAATAAATAAAACAATTTTTTTGAAAATCCAAAGTTTGAGCTGGGGAGCTGAAATTTATAATATATACTCTCTAGGGGCCCTTTATGCTCATGTGTTAATTTTTTTTAAATCCGTCTACTGACACGCCCACAATTAAATAAAACAATTTTATTGAAACACCCAAGTTTGAGCTAGGGAACGTTTTTTTTGATAAAATCCTTTAAATGTTATATAACAAAATATGTAGAGCGTTCTTAACAATTCAACCATACTTAGACTTTTGCCACGCCCACTTATGAGGGATAGGAATAAGAATAGGGTATCCAACAGTTCGCCCAAGCGTTTCGTTATTCTTGGTTGAATCCCACTTCTGAATTTGTTAAACTAAATGAAATACAACGCACAAATACTCTTGAAACACCTTTATTTATTGAAACGTTAGTCGCAATCTGTTAAATTAATGTAAAATAAAACGCACAAATACTTTTGATACACCTTTATTTATTGAAACGTTCTAGCGCACGTCTACTCTTGTCTACCGTTCAACTGCAACTGCTCTTCTCGATCGTGTCCGTGTGTGTTGGGAAGCAACACCAACATCGGCGACGGATTTCGTGTTGTTACAATCGCGTCTGTAGTCTTGCATTTTTTAGGTCTATGTCTGTTGTCATTATTTGTGTGTTTTCGTTGTCATTTCTGATAATTCGCAACCGTTCCTGCAGCTCCGATTTTTCGCCTGACACCGACAAACCTGCTGCGCTCAACCTCGCACGCAACTCATCCCTAGTCACACACTCTAACTCTTTCTCCATCTCCCCCTCACAATTCAAATAATTTTATAAAAAAAAATAAATATACTGCCACTACGTTGGCCTTAGAAAATTTTAAAATTTTTCGGTGCCAACAACTTCGGCTTTATTGAATTTAAAATTATGTAAACAAAACAACACTTTTTTCGATCGTCTGCTACTCCTGCTTGAGTATAAGTTAAACTAATCACTTTTAATTTTATTAAAAAAATATAACTTTATTTTTCAACTCTTTAATTTCACAATTTCTTAGTTTTGAACAATTTACTTTGGTAGACTTAAACTCTAACCGAAAATGAATTACTTAACTCTCAAGACTTAATTAGGCAACTGAACTTAATACTATAAACTTAACTAGGCAACTGAACATCGATTGCTTGAAGACTTTGCTATTTATAGTCCACTTGATGTGTGGGTCTGCTCCAGAAATATCATCATATTTTCGGGGGATGAATGGTTTCACGATCGTACGTGCTCAATGTGTTTATTTCATAGAGATTGCCATCTGCACTTCTTGTGCGTAACATTGTTGTTAATGGTCAATCTAATGGCACTGCTTGTGACGACCGACTTTGTTGTTGATGTTATCTGGTGGATGGGAATGGCTGCTTCTTTGTTGTGGAGTGGATCGATTATTTAATGCGATTGTTTATTTCATCTGGTGGATGGGGATGGCTGGGCCGTTACTTTGTTGTGGAGTGGATTGTGCCTCGCCTCGTCAATAAACTTTTTGTCGTCAATAAACTCTTCTTTGTGTCGTTTATTAACTCTTTCCCTCTTAAGATTTTGCGTCCACGCAAATTAATAGAATGGAGTATTAAGGATGCTGGTCGGTTTTAGGATTACCTCCGTAGGCTGATCTGTTGTTTCGGAATTTGACTGCATCTGCATTGGTATTGGTTGCGGGATGATGTTAATGTTGGATCCTCTCTTTATTATTAGCTTAAAGAGAAACACTACCGCCAGGACAAGAAATACTACTGCAAAAAGGGAGTAGTTTACTATTTTCAGTGATTCCTTTTCACCTTCGATGAGTTGAATCTGCTTTGTATTGTTTGTCTGTAGTTCCTTCATTAGTTCTAACGATAGGACTTCTTCAAGTTCGGATGTCTCAGATATCAAATTCAGGAGAGGAGGTGCCGCTTTGATGTTGGCTATTTCCTCTGATATATATTTTTGGTTGTTTATGGTAATGGTGATATTTTTGAATTTTACAATGAAAGTTCCCTGGAGTTCTTTAGTTGTTCCGTTGGTTTCTAGCTGACCCTTGAAATCATGCAGCAGTATGACCCCTGGTGCAATTTCTTCAACTTGAGCAATATGATGGCTATTTGTTCTGTTGCATGTTGCGTTTAAACTCTTAAGGAGTCTTGAAATACATTTGTCATTGCTTATATTTAATATATTATTTCTTTTACAAATAGATAGTTCATTAATCGTTTTACATTCTTTTATTATTCCGTAAATAATGTCATTGTTTCTTATTATATTTTCAAATTCTATTTTATTAACAACATTGTTTCTTTTAATTGACTTAATTGTAAATTTCTTGTAAATATCATCTTCCGTTTTAGGAATGCTTACAATATATATTAATTTGTTTGTACTTAGAGCTATTTTAACATCAGCGAATTTTAACGCTTCTTCAATATTCTCATATGGAATATGTGTTTCATTAAACTTATTCATTATTGAATTAATTTCTACTTTTGAAAGTATTTGAGAGCTCACTACATTTGATTTTGCTAGCTCTATAGCATAAATAATATTTGCCAATTCTTCTTTTAATATTTTAGTTTTATATTGTAGGCTTAATGCCAACTCTAATTTAAATGATTTATCAGTTTTAGTAACTTTCAAAAGTTCGTTTGTTATATTAGTTATTTGATTTATTCTCTCGCTATATGCTTTATTAATAATAACTTGGTCATTGTTATTTTCTATTATTTTATTAATTTTATTCTCTATCAAAATGAAATCAGAATGATCTGGATTTCCGGCTATCCACTTCCAAGCGGATCCGAATAAAATCTAGCGATAGTTTCGCTTTATGAATTTTAATATTATCGATTAAATTTTTAACTTGAGTTAGTTCATGTTTAAGGAGTGGGAATAAGGAGAGGTGTGTGAAATCATGTTTGCTAAATGTGGAAAGTATTTCAGATACGTATATCTCGTACTGCTCTATTTCAACGATGTGGATTAATTTTAATTCTCCGTTTTGAATCCTGGCCTTGCCATTGATTAAAACAATTATTTTTGAGCTTGTGTAATCGAAATATTGGATTTCTGCAAAGGCGACGACAGCGCAGAATAATCTGTGGGGAGACGGAAATATAAAAACCATTTCAGTTTCGGATATTGCTTTTGTGAATCGTTCTTCCGGACTTTGTTATAATCACAGAAGGTTTATTTTCTTGTACGATTTCTTTTTTGTATCTAACTGTTAGTTTGGAACCAAGACGTTTGTTGTGCTTTACATAAATTGTTTGACCTACCTCGTAATCTTTTTCTGGTTGTCTCTTCCTGTTGTGATTTGCTAAATCTTGTTCCTGTTTTGCTCGTAGTCTTTCTATTGTCTCGTGTCTACACTTTTCAAATTGGTCAGGATCGGTTGATACGTCTCTACCATAGAAAATTTCGATGGGCTTCCTATTTATCGTAGAGTGAATACTTGAATTGTACTCGTTGTATTGGAATTTCGATGTTACCCTCGAATTTAATGGGGGTGAATGGTTGTGATATACTTGTGATCTTTCGTCCATACTACAATTCAATGGAATATGAAACCTGCAAGATGATTCGCATTATAGATGTTATGCCAATGGGACTTTCCGGCCACAGACTCCATGAAAGTACCACGGGTTAATTCGAGGGGTTGCTTAACCAGCAGAAGCGGTAGGCATGCTTGCACACGCTCGAGCTAGCTCGCCGGAACGGGGTGGGATCTTGCTCCTACTGTTAAGCTGACCATACATATGTTTCATGCCTGGTTCTACAATATTTCCTAAAATGTTTTCGCAGTTCATCGGAATGTGTTTACCCAGTAACTTCTCGTAGGTGTTGTTATCAATTACTAATCAAAGCAAAGATGTGGGGAACCTAAGGTGTAGATCGGACCCATTGAGTGTGTGATTGACCCTCCCTTGGCCGTCCACACGAGAGGGCATGGAGGCCCCTTGGTCATTACCTCACTCAAACTTAGGTAACGACCCCTTTTTAAACTTAGTAGAAAATTAAACCATCGATGACCTCTGGATTGTCTGTAATAAATAAAGAATGCACTTCCCCGCACGTTCTATACTACTCAAGCTACCATAATTGCGAATCAAGTTCGGAAAAAGGGAATAAAAAGATCCAACGAAATATAATTTGGTTTAAACGTTATAAAGGTTTTATTCTTTTATGAATATATATATAAATAGATATACTAATTCTATCCATATTGTCCTTATTCTCTATTGGCTCATACACCGCCAGATTTCTAGTTAAAGCTACAGGCAGAGTGAAAGTAAGATGAAGATTAATTCTTTTGGAATTGCAAATGAAATTAAATAATTGTTATACTCTTAGCGATTTAATGAACCTACTCGAACACTAGTAAGTCTTAGCAGATGTCTCAACCTATTTTCTTGGGTGATTATCCGTTACGAGCTATAATCTCGTTTTAGGATATTTTCATTTTCGCCGGCAACACACGTTCTTTAGTCGGTGCGCTCCTGGCTCGTGTCTTCACTAGGAATTATTTCAAGAGAGGTTGCAGCCCAAATCGAGAGATGGCGCGAATTGTATTGACAACATAGTGTACTAATTAGAATTTCTTGTATATCTTTTTTTTTTGTTCTGTCTTTTAATATCTACTCAGAAATGGTTTGCCGGTGCAAAGAAAAATATATGTGAAATGGATGTACATAAGTATATAAGTATGGTTTCAAATATAAGTATACGCAAATAGATATGTAGATGATTATGATTTTAATATATTTATATGTAATTGGCTAAGCAGATGCGTTCACTTGTCTGAATTTAATCATTACTATTAGGCTGATTTGACTCACCGATAAAGAATATTTACTACCGCTTACAACTTTCGTTTTCCCACGATCTCCGCTCCACGATGGTGTGCACAGCATGATGGTTCGGCGCAGGGAGGAATTTTTCTACACTTGGGAAGGAAATTTTGATTAGCACAATTAAATTAGCCTAGTTGAACGATCTTTACAGTGTAAGTAACCCAATTGGGAAGGATAATTTATATATATTGTAATTGCGAATGAAATCTACATAACTTAAAACTAGGCATGCAACTAAATACTTATACTCTCACTACTTTAACTGCAACTCCAGTGATGTTGGTACTGTTCTCGTACAGCTGCTGTTCTGATGTGTATTTGGGATCGCTTTCATTTAGCTGGTGTTCCTGCTACTTTGTCCTGCGGCTGCTGTTTTAGCGTGGCTCTATCGAGCTACTGGGACTTCATATGGTGGTTCTTGGTGGTGGTGGTGGCAATATTGAGGCGTTGTGTTGTGCCGTTTCGTGTGGCTGCGAGACTCAGATTTATGTCTCGGAGCGCTCTTTTAATGGGATCATCTGCGACCGACTGCTTCTTGGAGCATTGGTGGTCTTGCTGGTGTTGTTGCTTGGTGGCGTCTGCTGGCGTTTGCTCAGAACTTAGGTTGCTGGCGACCTTATTTGCACGTCACTTTTCATTTATTTTTTCTTTCTAATTCGTTTTATTTTATTTTATTTTTACTTTAGTGTGTTACTGAATTGGTTATGAGCTCAGCGCTCTACTCTTATGCAATTTACAAAGGAAAATTTAAAGTATGACTTTGTACTGCGATGTCGCTGATGGTGAAAGATGAAGTTTCACGCCACCGACCATCTTGAACGACGATCAAACCAAGAGAGACCGACTCGACTCGCTGGATAACGTTCTCGACTTTTTTTCTTTTTTCTTTCTTTTTGTTTTAATGATGGCGGATTCCTTTGCCATCCGTCGGAGATTATATGTATGTACATAATTATTTTTTTGTTTGTGTTGGCGGGCTTGCTTTAACCGGCGCGTCACACTAGTGTGTGAATGGAAAAGTTTAGTAAATCTGTAAGTGGGCTCATTTGGCCGGCGCCAGTACTAGATTTAATTTTAGATGCAATAATATTTATTATTATGCTTCTCTTTATATGCTGGCCCCTACATCGTACACAGCAGATCGTTGGAGTAGTTCCTCAAAGGATCGGTGTGTGCCATCTGTTTTGAGACATCTCATGATTTCCGAGAGGGTTGAATGAAATCTTTCAACTTGACCATTGACTTCACTCTTATATGATGGTGTTCGGAAAACATTAAAATTTAGTTGATCTTGCATCATGAAAGTGATGGAAGCTGAATTGAGAGACTTCGTTGTCTATAACAACAAATTTCGGTACTCCGTAAATGAATAGAATTTCTCTAAGAGGACTTCTTATATCCTCAATTGCTCTCGATTTCAATGGTTTCGCCTGTGCAAATTTAGAAAATTTGTCTAGGGCTGTTAGCACGAGTTTTCGTTCGGTAGAATAGATGTCGATATGTAAAGTATGACCGGGATACTGTGGGATTGGTGTTGGTTTTATAATGGGATTATTGGGATGTCTTTCGTACTTGTTTTCCTTGCATATTGTGCACTGGTTAACTAATTTCCTAGTTTTAGCATTCATCGCTGGAAAATAATATCTTTCCAAAATTTGGATTCTATTTTCATTTGAATTACGATGAGCTCTTTTATGAGTTTCTAAAATAATATTTTCCTGTTCAGACTGTTCTGTTATATCCTGTACTTTTACTCGAGAACATTGCATTTGGAGGGGAAATATGCTGAATGGCGGCGACTTTCTTTGGGTCAGCTCGCACACCGTCGCCAGAAATAAGATATCCCAAGAACTCGACTTCGGTTTTCATGAAGTGCGTCTTTTCTAAGTTCACTTTCAGATTTACTTCGCGAAGTCTAGCAAAAACCGTGTCGATGTTCCTAAGATGAGTTTCCGAATCGTTGCCGAAAACGATAATATCATCTATGTATACATAGCATATTTTTTTCCTATGTATTCCTTCAGGACATCGTCGATCATACTCTGAAATATCGCGGAAGCGTTCTTTAGGCCGAATGGCAACCTAAGGAACTCGTATTTCCCGTTCATTGTCGAGAATGCTGTTTTTAGGATGTCAGAATCTTTCATTGGGATCTGGTGTAACCCAGAAGTGAGGTCTAATGTGGTGAAGAACTTTGCTTTGCCGAGACTCGCGAGCGTACTGTTGATGTCGGGGATCGGATATGCATCAGAAATGGTTACAGCATTAAGACGCTTATAGTCTATAACCATTCTGTACTGCTTCTCCCCGGAAGGTTTGGGTTTCTTGGGAACGACCCAGATGGGCGAGTTATACGGGCTTTTGGATGCTCGAATAATACCTTCCGACAGTAATTCTCTTATTTCCTTTTCCACCTCTTGCCTCATGCAAGCGGGGTAAGGATAGCTTTTTGTGTAGATCGGTTCGCTAGTAGATGTTTTGATTTCCGCTTTCACTGCGGTCCGTATCACCTCATTCGAGTTTATTGGCCCAAAAACAGATTGGTTTTTACTAATCAAATCGGAAAGCTTTCACCGAATATCGTTAGGGAGTTTCTCGTCGAGAAGAGGGTTGACCTCTTTAGATACCCTACTTCGTAGCGGGATCTGAATATTAGGTTTGAGAGAAAGTATGTTTTCCTTGCGATCGATGACGGCTTCTAGCTTTTTTTAGCGTGTCGTCACCGATAATGCCGTCAAACGATGTAAGTCCAGGGAGAACATAAAAGGTGAGGAGTGAGTCATTTCCGATTTTCTGGAAGAATTTTCCAGTGACTTTGTTAGTGACTTTGATATTGCCGGCTGCCGAGTGTACTGAGAAGGGTTTTGCGAGGGGGGACGCTCCATATGCTACCCGTGGGCTGATAAAGTTCTTATTTGCGCCTATATCGATCAAAAAACTTAAATTCGTCCCCTATCACGTAACATAGTCTATGTATGGTACGCTGGAATGGCGTCCCTCATAAAATTTAACGTATCTGCGACATCCTCTCCGGACGCTTCGTCGTCTTCTTCATACAGCATTTCTGTATTGTATACTTTTTGTTGCTTATGAGGCCTGTTTGATCTGTACCCGTCAGATCTTGAGCCCCTCTTAAATGGATTACCCCCATTGGAGTTATTGGGGTGATTCATGTAGTTTACTTGCCGGGTTTGTACCGACCCAAGCTCCATTTTTTCGGCCGGTTTAGGCCCAGTCGGCCTTGGAGGAATCGCGCTGTAGCGAGAGTGTGAGTAGTGCGGTTATTGTTGGAACCTATCGAACCTTCTTCGTGGCACGAGGGGTTTCGTGTCCTGTCTGTCTGAAAGTTATCTTGTTTGGTGTGTCCGGGCAATGTATCGTATGGCTTCGGTAGTTGAGGTTTTGAACCTCTAGACACGCCGAATACGCTTCCGGAAGGGTCCGTGGTTTTTGCATGACGAGCATTTTTGAGATGTCGCCGTTTAGGCCGCGAATGAATACATCTAGAGCTCGATTGCGGTAGGTCTCGACTAGGGCTGTCACTGTTTCCTGAGAAAACGTTTCCGTTTTAATTTTGTTAATCATCAACGAAAGTTGAAAGGACAGAATCAGCACTACCCCTGACCTTCTGGCGAATATGTTGCAAGATAGCTCGATATATCGGCTTTGACCTCACAATCTCGAAGTATTTGAGAATTCCCTCTACTATGTGTATCCATGATACATATTGCGTGGGGTTGCCGTCAAAGACTTAAAGTTCCTTGACGCAGTCGGGCAAACGTCTTATCCCGATTAGCTCCGCTTCGTTTTCAGGACCACGCAACTCGATCGTCGCGCCGGGCTCGTTGGTGGACGTCGAGTCCTGTAACGGCTTCTCCTCGAGCACCTTGAGGCGTCCTTCGACTGCCTTTAGCTGTGCTAGGATGGCATTCACCGCCCCGGTGAGTTCCGTTACCGCTTTCGCAATGGATTCCATTTATATTCAATTTTGTTTCAACAATAAAATATAATAAGGGTACTTATCTGAATTCCTGAAGGCCAATGTTAGCCCTATTTGCACAATTTCAGTTTGGTTTCACTTTGTCACTCACATACACCAAGTAGGATTTTTAACTTTTACATATATTTTTCAATATTGAATTCGCTCTTACAGCAATTAGCTCGGCTATTGATTTTTCTTTTTTTATATATATATTTTTTTTTTATATAATTTAAATATAACTGAACTTAATCAATGGATTCGCTCTTACAGCAATTAGCTCTTCTATTGATTTTTTTCTTATTTTTACATATACTTTAAATATTTGATCAATTTCAACACCAAAAAAAATTTTTTTTTTGTTTGATTTGTTACGTCGCGTGACTATTGACTCCTTCTCTTTCCCTTAAGAATGGTATTTGAATTGCTTATTTGCACGGAGTTGATTTTCTAGTTTTATGTCGGTGTGTTGGGTTGTTTTTTTTTCATGTATCTCACTATTCTAATTGGAAACACAAAGGTTATGGGAATTGGTTGTTTCGATTTTAACGTGTTAGCACTGATTTAATGGAGAGTTTTTTCCCCTGAACTTGCTCTTGTGATTTTATTTTCTGACAATCTTAACACTGGTTTTACTTGCTTTGTTGACTCACATGCACAACACTGAATTTTTTATCATGCTGTTTTTTTCTGGTATATTAGAATCGTTTCACTGGGAAAGAGAGATTTTTTTGTTAGTCACTTTATCGGTTTGGAGACTGGCATATGCGGGAGGTGTCGTGTTGGTCCCGTTTAGTTGCAAGCAACCTACTAATGGCACGAACAACCATCACCACTGCATCCCTTAGCCTTTTTGGATTGCCACATGTTCCCATGGGTATGTGAAAGCTTTGTGTTCTACGCCAAAATGGTCAACTGTGTTCCCATGGGTACAGTGACGTGCATTCGAGTAGAGCGTATTGGGCTTTGCACAGATCCACAGGCAAAAAGGACACAGTTTTAATGCCGGTCCCTGCTCGGGCGCCAGTTATGGTTATCCTTGAGGAGGATACCAAAAAAAAACGCGAACACGTGCCCGAAGGCACATCACTTGTTCGACTTACAACTCACTTAGAAACACCACCGTTTTATCGTATAAACTTTTATTATCAATTAATATATAACAAGGATAATTCAACCCGCACACTCTAGATCCAGAATAGAACCAACTTTCAAAAGTATTCGTCTTCGGTTGGGAAACCGCTGGTCCCACGATGTGAATCGCTGATTCATCAAGTATCCCTCGGTGTCATATCCGTCAGTTGCACTGCGCGTGCATGCAATATGATTCCATCGCCCTGGTACTGTGGGAACATGTTCATTCATGAAAGTGATGACGCAGCCATTCCCAGGTGACTGGCTGCTCTAATCTTGGAGTGTTGGATCAGATGTCTCTCGTTAACTTCGACGTTTATTGTTTATTTTCTTTAATTTCTTCCTTGCACGAAAAAGAAAACAATGTTCTAAATCACTTTTCCTTCCTTTTTCGGCATGTATTTAGAGTTCACTTTTTGTGTGTTTTCTTCACCCTCCTTTTTGATTTTTTTCTTTCTTAGTCGAAATTTTTAATTTTCACTTCCTTAATCGGAATTTGATTTTTATATATATACTAGCTGACCCGGCAAACGTTTTTTTTTGCCATATAAATTATTTCTAGTGAATATTTTGGTAGGAAAATGGAAAATAACTAACTTATTGTAAGTGTGTGGGGATGTGGTCTATGACTGATAGAGGAATTGAGCGCTGTGGACGTTTAGTGTGTATCAGCAGTGAACTCAAGATTATTATTTCTTCTTCAAATCACGATTTGTCGCGTCGCTGTACGGACGATAACCATGATTCCAGCAAAGTCGTCAACAACAGGTGCATGAAATCCACGCATGATCTCTCCAGCTGGTGTTTTATCAGGATTGATGACAATGGGTGGTGTGAATAAAAATTGAGGGAACACTCTGAGTAAAATCTGTTAAGGGAAGTATTTTCTGAAGAGTGAATAGTCAATTCGGAGTGAATAACAATTTTACTCAAGTAGGTTTGTACCCTCAAGTTATTTGAGTGGATAACTGTCAAATTCATGTGTCTTTTTGATTAACCCGCAAATAGAAAAGATTGTTTAAAATGTTTATAAATGTTCAAACGCGAAAAATAAAAAATTATAATTCACGACGTTATGGTAATACGGGTGATAATTTCAAAAATTTATTTCGATTTGAGTTCCATAATAAATAATATATAATAATTAAATTATAATGTGCATGGGAAAATGGAACTATAACAATTGGTCTTGTTACTGTGTCACTTGAATTTCTTTTTGCTTTAAGGTTGAGAATTCTGCTTTAATATTATTACGAAGATTGATTTTTCAATTAAATTGAACATCCTGATACTTCTTGAAAACATGGGGTAAAACTCCTCTGTACGCGCACACATCTCCTCCGATTTCTGTCATTAAATGCAGCTGACGAACAGTGGTTTCAAATGAACCGATAGTTCCGGTCACTTAATGAACTGAACCGTCTGAAGAAGCGCTACTTCTCATAGTCACATCTGTCGGGTGTTGACAGAGTTCAACATTTCTTTCAAAAGAATTTTCTCGGCGTCACTCCGATCATGATTTCTCTGAACCTTTAGACCGTGGTCGGATAACGAGTAAAAACTTCCGAAGTAGTGAACTTGCTAGATGAGTTGAAACTAGAATTTGTTTACTGGTAACTTTTCAAAATTTTCTTTACTGTTTTTAAGTGTGGGTTAGTGAATGTTCAAAGATATGGTTTTCTAGGCAGTGAGTCTGTCATGACGAGCAATTCTCCAAACGCTACTGTCGACAGTGGTTTCAAATGAACCGATAGTCCAGGTCGCTTGTTCAATTTGCTCCTCAAAGACACACATTCTTAAACCTGTCAAAGTTGTTAAAGGGCATATCAGTTTGGTGTAATCAAAACTCAAATGCTGCTGACGAACAGTGACGCATCCGACGATGAGTGCAGCTTTTCGCCTCTCTGCTTCCGCGATAAAGCTCTCCAGGTTACCACCAGGGAGAGGTCCCATGTTGTCGTGGGAAGGATACGCTGATGCCAACCAGTATATGCCACCAGCAGTCTCTAGTTTGACAGCCGTCGTATCTCGATCGCTGAAATTAGGGAGCAAATATGCATTAAGAGTACTCTTCACCAATATGCACGATCTAGGTTTACCTTTGTCGGACACATATAGTGGGTAGTATCCAGGGGTCTTAAGTCCACGAACCAGGTTGTTGACAACCCAGGGCGCTTGGACCAAGACTAAGTCTTCTCCAGTTTTTGTTAACCGGAGAATAAGGGCGGCCGAAGCCTTAATGGAGTGTTGGAGGTTAATCTGTATGATCTGCAGCATTGTTGCTACAATCTTGTAGAGAAACCCCCACCACTGTGTTGTTGAGGTCCTCCAATTCAGAGGACGAGCTGAGAAGCTCATCCTCACTCAGAAGATCCTTGCTGGACATGTCTTCCAATACAGAGGACGGAAATGGTAGACACCATCGTCTGTGAAAACTATAATTTTTAAAAGATCTGTTTCTTGTTTTCTCTAGGGTCGCAGTGAGCTCTTTTGTGCTCGTTTTCGATGATAACGTAGGTGTGCTCCTCCTTGGCCACATCTTCAACCACCCCCTCTGTCACCCTGATCTTATATTTTTCGAAGCTCTTCAGATACACGGCTTGGAGTATTCCAAGGGAAATTTCAGGAATCTTTATCGCATTAACTAAGTTAGGATTAAGCTTCTTTTTGAAAGACTCTGTGAGTTTGTTTTGATCTAACTTCTCAGTGAAGAAACAGTAGCGATAATAACCACGTTTTGATTCCCCATGAGAACAAAGGTCGATGCCAATTTTGAAAATAATTTTGTCCCTAAGTACGTTAATCGGAGCTTCCATGCATGGTATTAAATCTGAGCTAATCTGATCAGCATCAGCACTGTGCATAGTGCAAGAATCTTCGTTGTCAAACGATTTTTCACACAGTAAGAGTTTCAGCCCCCTAGGTCTATTTTTCATCCTTTTGTCCGCAGTGTCTACATTTGCCTCTGTTGATATAAGTTAATAAAATAAAAGCTTTGTTATTAAAAAATATATTTTTCCTCAGGCAAATTGCCTGACCTTTATTGATTGAGTTTTTTATAAACACTATAAGTACAACATTATTCAATTCTATTACTCTGCATGCATTCATGTATTTTTGCTGTTGTGAGCACAGGTGTTGTTGCAATCGCTTCTAAGAATTTCGATACCAGTAAAGGTGCAATACTATAATTCGAATAGATTTTATCTGTTGATTCGTGAGAGCGGAAATTGGGTCGTGTGAATAAACTGCTGATGCAATTCACAAAGTTGTTTTGTTTCATGTTAACTTATACTCGCTGTGTCTGTGCGTGTGAAGGAAGAATCCAAACTTGAAAGGTGATTAACCTTTGCTAGGATCCGTGAGAGAGCGTCAGACATAAAGTTTGATTTACCAGGTGTGTAAACCAACTAATAGTTGTAGTCCTCAATTCATGATTTCCAAGTTTGACCTTCGCTCGATTTCTATCACTAAGTGAGAAAGTCAAGGGTTGGTGATCAGTGTATATCCTGATATTTTGGCTCTTTTTGGCTGCATACAGATAATATCTTAAGTTATCGAGTGCCCTCACTATGGCAAGAAGCTCCTTTTCCTTAGTTTCATACCTCGTTTCCGTTTTGCTTAGAGAACGGGAAATAAACGAAATTGGTTTGTACTTAACAGGTTGACCCTGGTAGAGTACAGCACCAATGGAATAGTCTGAAGCGTCCGTTGTCAAGTTAAAAGCCTTTTAAAGTCCGAAAATGCTAATACTTCTGCCAAAGTAAGAAGTTGTTTTAAGGTTTCAATCCCATCGTCATCAAGGTCGTCGTCAAGGTGAACTATTGAGACTGGTTGGCTTTTGAATTTATAAAAACAACATTCGGAGAAGATCTCATGTGCATGTTTGACATCAACATAAATGACAACCAACTATGGTCTGTCGCCACATATACTCGTATATGAATACTTAATTTATAACTCTTAATTTATTATCAAATAATATCAAAATTTGTGCGAGCTGCACGGCGTAGAAAATCTCAAGTCAATCTGGTTGTTTGACGTGAAGCGTCATTAAACGATTACTTTTTCAAATATCTCGGTAAGATAGTTCTGCCCCCTGGTTGTGGTTTACTGCAAGTCGCTACATGAGCCCCTCACGAGTGGATTGGGTATCGATCGAGAGTCACGAAATGAACAGCTTTTCCTTTTTGGTGGATATGTACGATGTGTTATATGTGATGCTGTTGGTGCTGCTAATGATGGTGGTGTGAAAGGTTGATCACTATTTGTCGTCTGAGCAGATGTTGTGTTGCTGACGTTTGCACAGGTAGTGTGAAGAGAACAGCAGGATCATTTTCGATGAAGGCTGGTTTTAATCTTTCTGTAGAAACTGTCATTGGATTTCCTTCGATGTTTATATTAAAAACGAAGTTTGAAGGGCCACGATATGGCTGTTCCAAGGGCTTTTTTACGCTGTCGACCCGGATGAAAACGCGTGAGCGCGTATACAGAGTACCATGGGAAAATGCCCGATTCCTGTTGTGATGTGCTGTGGGTGCTCAGCGAACTTCTCTCATGAAAATACGGAACTGCTCGATAAATGCTTGAGGACTGACTTCCTCGTCAATGAAGTACTCACGGGAGTCGCAAAATGGTTGCATACAACATTTCGGTGGCGCTTGCTTTGATGTCTTCTTTTAGACTAGTTCGGTGTCGGTTGTAATATCCTTCAACGGAATCGCCTCGGGCCAGCGAGTGAAACGGTCTATTAACGAAGCAATACCGATAACCATCACAGAGTGGCATCACGATTATGTCAATGTTAGGATTCCGAGTGAAAAGGGACAAGAAATAATTTTATTTTATTTATTAAATTTTTATTCACTTAATTTCAGTTGCTTTTAACAGTATTAAATATAAATTTTTATTCACATAATTTCGGTTGCTTTTAACAGTATTAAATATAAAATTTTATTCACATAATTTCGGCTGCTTTTAACAGTACAATTTATTTAATTTCGGTTGCTTTTAACAGTATTAAATATAAATTTTTATTCACATAATTTCGGTTGCTTTTAACAGTATTAAATATAAAATTTTATTCACATAATTTCGGCTGCTTTTAACAGTACAATTTATTTAATGTTCTACTCGTCTTCTTTAAAAAAACCCAACTGACTGACCCAACCGCAAAGAAGAATTCAAAGACGTCGCGACAGAAACGATAAAGGTGCGTCAGCAGTTTTTGCGACAAACAATATTGCGCATAATTGCACAACTGTGCACATAGCAGTAATCGGAGAATTTTGTTTTTCGAAATTAAACGTTCTCAGTGGAATTCGCAACTTGCAATCTGAGAAGTGGTGGCTGCAAAAACAATGCAACAAAAAAAAAATGCCATGGGAACGGAAATGAAGAAACTTGATTAGATTAGGTATAGGGGTTCATAACACCTTCCCCCATAGGAACAATTGATTTTAAAAGAAAATCAATTTGAAAGGTTGTAGTTAGATCCTAAATTGGAAGATTGAGTCCTTAATGGACGCCTTGGAGCGATCTTAGGACTATCTGTTTGATAGTGAACCGTTGGAAGATCTGCATTTTCGACATGACTTGTTTCTTTTACTGTAAAGCATTTATTTATAACTTGGACTAAACAACCGGTATTTTCTGGTTGAATATCTCCTCGACAATTTCTTTTCAAATTTCGATATTTCTTGCAACACTTTAAGAGTATATAGAACGTTATTATTATGATTATGATATAAACAATGCTGGAGAATATTGAGGGGTAGCTAATAAGTGTAGGATGTTTACTAGCCTGATCTATTTTCTCCTTAATATTGTCTAAGGTATGAGAAACTAATTTTAAACTTTCTAGATTGACATTAGATAGAGTTATAGGGCTTAATTTAATATATTCATGTGAAATGTTAAGAGATGCTTTTTCGCAACAATCGTCCTTAATGATATCGACATTAGGGATAATAGATTGATTTCCTGTTATAACTGAACTTTCGCTTTTAAGAAGATTTGAACCAAAATATGCTTCGCAATTTTCTTTAAGAGTAAGTATTGATAGTCCGATAATCATTACTTCTTTGATACCTTCTTCATTTTCGCATATTAGGGTCAATTGTTTTTGAAATGTTGTAATAAGTATCCATTTGTTAACTTGGAGCTTATGAACTAAGTCTAAAACTCCATTGAAAACTTTAGTATCGCAATTTTTTGGAATTTTCCTGTGACTTCGCGTGAGAAGTGTGGCTTCACAATTAGCATTTATTGTTGTGGAATAAAATATATCTTGTTTACAAATGTAATCGAACTCCGAAATTTGTATATCCTATTCTAAGGGTATATTAATTTTGACGCATAGTTTGTAACATACCTTAATATTGCCCGTAGACCCCTAAAAGTTACTATATTTATGATCAGCATCGATAGTAATGTCGATCTAGCCATGTCCGTCCGTCCGTCCGTCCGTCCGTCTGTAGCCAAAAATTAGGCCATTAAACTGGACCTACAGAGCTGAAATTTTAACCATATACTCTCTAGGGTCCCGAAATAATCAAGTTTACGAATTTTTGAAATCCGCCCACACACGCCCACAAACTCAAAAAAACCAAATTTTGGAAAAAATCGAATTTTGAGCTAGAAAGCTGAAATTTTGTATATATGATCTATGACTCCTAAAACTGCTCGGGATAAAAAAATTTCAAAATCCGCCCACTGACACGCCCACAAATAAATAAAATAATTTTTTTATACCCTATTCTAAGGGTATATTAATTTTTGAAAATCCAAAGTTTCAGCTAAGGAGCTGAAATTTATAGTATATACTCTCTATGGGTCCTTTATGCTCATGTGTAAATATTTTCAAAATCCGCCCACTGACACGCCCACAATTATTCTTTTTTTTTTTTTTTAAATTCAAAGTTTGAGCTAGGGAGCTGAAATTTATAATATGTACTCTCTAGGGGCCCTTTATTCTCATGTGTTATTTTTTTTTAAATCCGCCTACTGACACGCCCACAATTAAATAAAACAATTTTATTGAAACACCCAAGTTTGAGCTAGGGAGCGTTGTTTTTTTGATAAAATCCTTTAAATGTTATATAACAAAATATGTAGAGCGTTCTTAACAATTCAACCATACTTAGACTTTTGTCACGCCCACTTATGAGGGATAGGAATAAGAATAGGGTATCCAACAGTTCGCCCAAGCGGACTGTAGCCCGTCCCTATGTTTTTGCATGATTTCAGATCGTGAAATTTTACATATTTCTGATTGTTTTCGGATATGCCTAAGAAATTAACATTTGGTTGAATATAGGCATATCTTTGAGTATCTTCTTCATACGGTATTGGTAATGGAATACATTGATAAAGAGTGAACAGTGTTGGATCCGTTAAGGGAATATTTATAATAAACATTAATTTATTATTTAAATGAAAAATTTGCAAGTCAGCTATATCCATAAATGTGTGAGCATTTTCTATGCTTGGAAATATTGGAAAATTTAGACCAGACTTTACAAGATAGTTGTTATTACTAAGTTCGGTAATTAATTGTATAGGTGTAAGTATAGACGGATGAAGCACATTGCGTTTAGCAAATAAAATTGAGTTGATTATGTTGTCTAATTCTTCACTTAATTCATTGGTCAGATAAGTTAGAAGGCTTACATGTTGAGAGGCAAGTTCGGCAAGCTCAAGTTTATTTATTTTTTCCGAAGTTGTTTCTATAAAATTATTTATTTTATTTATGTTTCCGTTAAGAAGGTTTTCATTAAATTTTAAGTTATTTATTGATTCATTGAAATTTGCAATAGTCGTTTTCACAACATGCACTTGTTCTTTCATTAACTCAAGCATTTCGTTTTCATCTCCTTTTACATCATTAATAGCTTTTTCAAAAAAGGTTGCGTCATCATAATCAAGTGTACCGAAAATTGTTTTAAAAATCGTTCCGATTCCATTAAAAAGTCCTCTTTTATTTCTAATTTGATTCTTTCCTACTGAAGACCTCGTATTGATTGATATTTTAAATATAAATATGGAATTTTGACTTTTAAGTAATTAAGAGACTGCTGACAAAAATAGAAATGTATATGGAAAAGTTTCTCATTATACCATCATTATTATAGAGGTAATGATTTAGAATAAGTATTTTTGATAAGGTACAGCTTTTCGTAGTATATTGAAAAATTGGTATAAGTTACCATCTTCCATTTCGTAGACGAAGTTTTGATGTGTCCTAAGTTTTCGAAGTATATACCGCTTCCGTTGTTGATTTTGTCGACTTTAAAGGATAGTGCATGTATTCCGCACATGAAGCATGTCATAAGAGATAGTCTGAAATTAAGGGGCTGGTTTTAGTCTATTTATATGTACTCTAAATTGTTTTCTTTTGATTTTTATAGTCAAGTTTTGATTGTTATGGATGTCTACTACTTCGAATGGTCCTTTAAAAGTTGGAGACAAACTTTTATTTTTCCGAACATTTTCGTTGCGTAAATATACCTTATCACCTAGTTTATACGAAGGATTTTTAATATTTCTATCATAATATAGTTTTGACTGCTCCTTTGAATTCACGATATTATTCTTTGCAATTTCATGAGACTTGTTTAACCTATACTTGAGTTGATCTAAATAGTCGTCATATGTATATTTAAATTCTGGACTTTGAGTTAGGGAAGACGGAAGAATTGGCTTGTATCCAAACACTAGCTCATACAGCGTAAACTTAGTAGTGCTATGTATCGAATTGTTATAGGAAAATATGGCAGTTGGTAGTCATGTGTCCCAATTATCCTGATATTCGTTTATATAATGCTTTAGATAATCTTTAATTGTTGAATGGCAGCGTTCTAATGCTCCATTACTCTGTGGATGATAGACAGTAGTACGTATTTGTTTCATGTGGAAAAACTTGGAAAATTCTTTCAGTGTATGAGACATAAAATCTGAGCCTTGGTCGGTAAGAACTGTTTTGGGAATTCCATAGTGACTAATAAATTTAAGTAGATTTTCTGCGACTGTTTCGGCTTTGTGATCTTTGATTGCGTATGCTTGCGTGAACTTTGTAAGATCGTCTTGCATTGTAAGTATAAATTTATTCTAGTCTATTGTGATAGGTAATGGTCCTACTATATCTAAGCTAAGTCTGTCAAATGGCTGATTTGAAGTTGAAGTTATTTCCATTGGAGCTTTATACGTGTTTCTTAAGACTTTGTTCCTTTGACAGCTTTCGCAGGATTTGATGTACTCTTTAATAGTTCCTTTCATTTTATGCCAATGGTAACGGTCTCTGATCCTACTATACGTTCTTCGAAAATCGGAATGCCCAGATTGCGGATCATCATGGTTTTCTTTAAGTATTAAAGGTATCTCATCTTGAGTAGGGGTGATTATTTTGTTCTTATGAACAACAATTTTAATTTTGGAATTTCTAAATATGAATTGAATAATATGACGTATTTTTTCGTATTTAAATTGATTAATTTTATCTTCAAAAGTAGGCAATGATATGCTTTATATATTATCCTCTTCTAGTTTGTTCTTTAAATTCTGAATTGTATAAAAGAAATCTTGATAGCTAGCTTTTTCCCAGCTTGTTCTTTTAATAAGACAATGATAAATATGTTTTTTAGTTTTGATATTATTCGAACGAATAATACTGTATAATTCGTGAGGATGGTTTTGTAATTGGGAAAAGTTATCAGCTGTTTGCGAAACTGTTGTAACAAATTTCTTTTCGTTGCCAAAGTCAATACTGTTTAAATAAGCTATGTGGTCTTTTGAATTTAGTAGATGTGAATTTGCTTCTAAGCAGTCAAATACCTTTGATTTCAAAGAGGAGTAATAAAACTTTAAATAATTGTCATAAGTTTCCTGACTGGCAAAGCAGATTGTATGATTTTCGTTGATGGGATTAAATTTGATTCTTGATAGACAGTCAGCATTTGAATTCATTTTGCCTTGCTTATAAACGATATCATATTCATACTCTTCGAGTTTAAGTCGCCATCTTAAGAGTCTTGAACCAGGATCTTTGCATGAAAATAACCATTGTAATGGTCTATGATCGGTAATAATTACAAATTTCCTTCCGTAGAGATATGGACGGAAATGGCTAACGGCCCATACGATCGCGAAAAGTTCTCTCTCGATAGTACTGTAATTAGATTCCGCATGGTTCAGTGTACGAGATGCAAAGCATATTGGTAAATCTTTTCCTATAGGTCCTTGAGACAATATGGCCCTAAAGCAAAATTAGATGCGTCTGTGGTGACTAAAAATTCTTTTGAAAAATCTGGATATTGGAGTATAGGTTCTGTTAAGAGTTTCGTTTTTAATTTTACGAATGAGTTTTCTTGTTCTTTGCCCCAATTAAATTTAGTATCCTTTTTTAATAAGGATGTTAAGGGTTTTGATAGTTTGCTGAAGTTTTCAATAAATCGACGATAGTAACCGACGAGCCCGAGGAATGATTTTATATCCTTCGGATTTTTAGGTTTAGGAAAGTCCTTAATTACCTCAACCTTCGAAGGGTTAGGTTTTACTCCATTTTCTGAAATCAAATGTCCGAGATATGCGACTTATTTTCGCAAAAACTCGCATTTATCCGGTTGGAGTCTTAAATTATTTACTGATAATTTTTGGAAAATGTCCATAAGTTTATTTTCATGATCTTCAAGAGAGGATGCATATATCACCACGTCATCAAGGTAAACAAAACATTTTTCGCCAATCAGTCCCGCAAGAACATGATTCATTGCACGCTGAAAGGTGGCGGGAGCGTTTTTGAGCCCAAATGGCATACGACAGAACTCGTAATGACCATTTGCGGTGGAGAAGGCGGTCTTTGGCCTGTCTTCTTCTTTAACGTTGATCTGGTGGAACCCGGAAGCGAGGTCCAAGGTTGTGAAGTATTTACTGTGACCCAACTGGTCTAGTATTTCACAGATATTGGGTAATGGGAAAGAATATCCTACAGTAACGTCGTTAAGTTTCCTGTAGTCGATAACAATTCTCCATTTTTTTTCCCGAAGCATCTGATTTTTTAGGAACCACCCATAAGGGTGCGGACCATGGAGATTTGGAAGGACTAATTATATTTTGATTTAGCATTTTTGAAATTTGATTTCTAACTTCTTCTTTGTGAACATCAGGATATCTGTACGTTTTATTGTTAATAGGCTTATTATTTTCTAGATTAATTTCGTGTTCAACAGATTTCATGGCTGAAAGGATGTCTCCTTTTAAGTAAAATATTGTTGAATATTTATTGCATATTTTGAATAAGCTCTGTTTCTCTTCTTGATTAAGATGTTCAGTTCTTATTTCTTTAAGTAGTTCGGTTCCATTTTGGAAGTAAAAAGATTCTGATGATAACGGTATTAAATTGGCGTTAGCCTTTAAAATTTTTACCGGCTTTTCGAGAGTATTAAGCACAGTAGCTATAGCTTGAGATTTGTTATCAATTTTTGTGATTGCTTTACTGAGATAAACGCCATTACTATTGAAAGTTCAGGTAGGATTCCTTCCCCGATTTCTGGATTTAGCACATTTATTTTGATTACTGTTTCTGATCGTGGGGGTAAGGTATACGACTCATTTGAGCAATGGTTAATGAAGAATGGAATTATTTTACCATTTTCCAGGCTCATAATTTTTGTTTGATAATTTAAATTTACTCGTTTAGAAACTAAAAAATCATTGCCCAAAATACCGTCATGGGGAATATTAGATGGTGAGTCAATTATATGGAATATGTTACTAAAATTTATGACTTCTGAATTTTTTGTTTGAATAAAAAATTTAAGACTTATAAATCCTATGCTTTTAATGGGATTCTTTTCATCATTTATCCCTTTAAGGGTAATTTTACTATTCTGATTAATGTTTGAGTTTTCTTTTAGATTTGTTTTCTTAATTATAGATACGTTTGCACCACTATCGATTAGGAATTTAAAGTAACCTATTTTAGATTGATTAGACTTAACTACTACAAAAATTGTGTTACCATTTGATAAGACTATTCTGAAAGAATTTCTGCTGCTACTATATCCTCTCGAAACTCCGCAGTTTCCGTTTCGAGAGCCCTTATGTTTTCCGATGGTCTCGTGTTATTTGCATTTTCTTGTTCTTTCTTCCACTTGAGTTTCCTACATTCTTGGATAGTATGCCCATCCTTTTTGCAATATTTGCAAGTGTTAATTGAATTTCCTACAGTATTTAATACAGATCTCGAAGTACTTGGTTTTTTGTAGCATTGATTTGATGAGTGTCCCATTTTATGACAAATGGAACATTCAACTGATTTAAAATTGGAATTTTTAACTTTGATTAATAACTGAACCTTCTCTTCCTCAATTGCCAAATTAAAGGCTTCATTTAAACTTTCTATGTTCCTTGCTCTTAACATGTTGCTAATATCAGGTTTGATATTTAGAATAAAAGTATGTAATGCTAAGTCGTTCATGGCGGCTAATCTTCCAGGTAATTCCGCGGGAATTGTTGTGTTTTGGTGCGTAGATGTTAAAACGCGTTTTAAGGCAGTTTCTATCCTACATATATATTGAGAAATTTGTTCGGTGGATTGTTGTTTGCAAGATAATAATTCTATTAGTAGATGCCCATGATGCTTAGAATCTGAATATATACTTTTTAGGAATTTTTTAAGATCTAACCATTTGTTGAAATCGTGGTTTGAAGCGGCTACCTCAGCTTTACCGCTGAGTTGTGTTTTCGTATAGGCTAATAGAATGTCTATTTGATCGACTGTAGCTATTTCGAAAGCTGCATCGACAGCATTAAGATATGGGATTAATTTTTGTCTGTCACCATCGAATGGTTTAATAAATTTGAATAATGTTTGTAGAGGAACAGTAACGCCTACATTGTTTTCGATCTCTAAATCGTTACCGTCCGCATCGTTGAATTCTTCGTTGTTATCATTTAAAGCCATTGTGTATTTTTATTAGATAACAGGTATTATTTAAAGCAATCTCTGTATAAATATCTTAAATTACAATTGTATGCTACAATAATATATAACTTACAGTAACATTTTTCCTTAAACAATATTATATCCTTCTTATTTGAAGAGGCTTGTAGTTGTGGATAGATCTAGAGTTGTCTTCAGGTTAGAGTTGTCTTCAGTTTAGAGGCACTCGTAATTTGTAGATTTGTTTCAATTGAAGATTTGTGCGAGTTTGTAATAGTTTGTAGATTTGTGAGAGTTTAAATTTAAAGGATTTCACTGAGGTTGTTATGAGAGTTTTAATTTTAGAGGATTTAACTGAGTTTGTTATTTAATGATAGTTTTTAATTTAATGATTTCACTGAGTTTGTTATGAGAGTTTTAATTTAAAGGATTTAACTTCTGACACCAAATTTTGTTAGGATTCCGAGTGAAAAGGGACAAGAAATAATTTTATTTTATTTATTAAATTTTTATTCACTTAATTTCAGTTGCTTTTAACAGTATTAAATATAAATTTTTATTCACATAATTTCGGTTGCTTTTAACAGTATTAAATATAAAATTTTATTCACATAATTTCGGCTGCTTTTAACAGTACAATTTATTTAATTTCGGTTGCTTTTAACAGTATTAAATATAAATTTTTATTCACATAATTTCGGTTGCTTTTAACAGTATTAAATATAAAATTTTATTCACATAATTTCGGCTGCTTTTAACAGTACAATTTATTTAATGTTCTACTCGTTTTCTTTCAAAAAACCCAACTGACTGACCCAACCGCAAAGAAGAATTCAAAGACGTCGCGACAGAAACGATAAAGGTGCGTCAGCAGTTTTTGCGACAAACAATATTGCGCATAATTGCACAACTGTGCACATAGCAGTAATCGGAGAATTTTGTTTTTCGAAATTAAACGTTCTCAGTGGAATTTGCAACTTGCAATCTGAGAAGTGGTGGCTGCAAAAACAATGCAACAAAAAAAATGCCATGGGCACGGAAATGAAGAAACTTGATTAGATTAGGTATAGGGGTTCATAACATCAACATGAATGTGTTTGAAGCGTTGTGAATGTGCGGTATGTTCTTTACGTGTCGGTGTATTTTACTTCGCTGGCAAGGGAGACACGTACGTGCCCAATCCCCGATATAGTGGTTCATGGATGGCCAAACGTAGCGTTGTGTGATAGCCTTCTTTGTAGCACGGCTGCTGGGGTGCGAAGCGTTGTGTATGTTTTCAAACACTCGCCGTCTTAGGGTGAAAACACACCGGATAAAGCAAAACGTTTTTTTTTGTTTCGTGAAACAAGAGAACATTGTTTCATATCAGAGCGCACACACCAAAAACGTTTTCTTTGTTGTGTGCGTTCTCATAAGAAGCAATGTTCTCTTGTTTCGTCGAATGACGATTGTTGCGATGCTTCTATCGCAATTGTTTTTGTTGATGTCCAGATCACAGTTCTTGGTACTGTGACTGGAATTGATGATTACAGTGAAACACTATAACACGTGAAATATCGGGTGGTGACAGCTTCAAGCAGACTCATTTCAAGAAATTAAAAGATCTTAACTTCTTTACCTCATGCTGACTTTTATCCAAGAATGTGTAAGACTGCTCATTCAAGTTTCTGTGATGCTTTGACAATTTCTTCAACAAAGCCTCGCTATGCGTTAACACTAATTGATGGTGTTTGAGCTTTTGCGTTGACGATCCCTAGATTTATTCAGATCCTGAACCAGCGTATCGTTAAAAAATTCCCGAGTTTCTGTTCTAAATTCTTCACGGGCTGCATGGAGCAAGTATTCCTCGTGAAGATGTTTTTCGACCGAATTCGACATTGCCCAGGTTTCAAATGAATCAAATTTCAACGCTAGAGAAATTGCCAAGTTGGTGGCATTGTCGCAATAAAGATTTTTGCAAAATCCTCGTCGACCAATAAACCTTTTTAAAGCACCGATGAATGCGTCCGTAGATAGATCGCTGACGACTTCGATGTGAACGGCCTTCGTACTAAAACAACAGAATATTGAGAGATAGCTCTTTTGTGGACGGCTGCCCCTTGAACGGTAATGAATCCAGATTGGGCCGGAAAAATCTACGCCGCAATTTATGAAAGGACGCGATGGTTGAACTCGATGGGCTGGTAAGTTGCCCATCATCTGGGAGTACATTTTTGGCTTAGCCCTTATGCAGTTTGTGCATTGCTGGACGATTGAGCGTTTTTCCCTCTTTCCTTTGATGGACCAAAAATGTTGTCTATTTATAGCTAATAGACCATGAGGTCCCACGTGCAAATTTTCAGAATGTATGTCGTTCATCAACGTTTTGACAAACGGGTGGGCATATGGCAATAATATTGGATGCCTTGCATCGTAAGCCAAATTTGACGCCTGTAACCTTCCTCCCACTCGCAAGAGATCGTTTTTATCCAAGAACACGGAGAGCCCAACAAGTTTACTCTTTGAGTCTAGATCCTTATATTTTTTAAATGAAGAATGTCTGTGTTGAACTCGCATTTTTGAATGTGCTTCAATATGAGTTGTAGAGCGTCATCGAGTTCTGCAATTGTCAACGGTGAAATAGGCTTATGATGTCGAGAATGTGAATGGCGCAGCGCATGGATCTTGGAATGGAATTTACCATTCTTAATGAAACTAATGAACCGTAGACAATAAGCTATTATCATTTAAACTTGGAAAATGAGTTCGAATGTCTTATTTGTTCCAGGATTATGGTTGATTGATCGTTAGCTGCTACTAACGCTACCTTCCTTCTTTCTGCATATGGGTTATTATTCCTGAATTGCGGCGCCCATATTTATGTAGAAATCTTGGACCATATTTCCATAAACTATGATCTTGTAGTTTTCCTGGCGAGATCCCTCTTGATAATATGTCCGCTGGATTATCGGCTGACCTGACATGTCGCCACTGAATTGAGGTGGTGAGTCGTTGAATGTTAGCGATTTGACGTCCAACGAATGTTTGGAATGATTCTGCATTAGAGTTTATCCAACTCAGGACAATTTGAGAATCAGACCATAGGAAACTGCTTGCTTCATCCAAGTTGAGATCGGTTTTAATACGTTTTCACAGCTCCGCAGCTAATAAGGCTACACACAATTCTAAACGAGGAATGGTCGTAGATTTGAATCCCGATGAGGTTTTAGAAGCTGATGCTACTCGTGATTTGGAGCACAGTAGCCGCACGATGACTGTGCCATCCTTGTTTATTGATCTTATGTACACCGCAGCCCCATACGCCTTTTCTGATGCATCAGCAAAAGAATGTATTGGAGCTGACAACGGAACACAATTGCTGAAGACGTGTCGAGGAATTTGAAACTTATCCAATTCTTGTAATCCTTGGTAATACGTATTCCACCTGGTGTGCATTTCTTTAGGGAGAGCGGCATCCCAATCGTATTTTAATTCCCATAGTTCTTGTAGAAATAATTTTGCGAGGATCACTACCGGAGCAACGATCCCAAGCGGATCGTTTTGAATTGTTGGTCCGGTGTACATAATGTCATTGAGCGACAGATTAGATGAAGTTTTCGCCGAGTCATCAAATACTACTCGTAATTTCGTGCTGCTGCTGTCTGGCTTCATGATGTGGTAGGAAATAATGTGGTTGTTGAACAGTTTTGTACTCGATCTCTGTCATATGGTCCAATTGTATGAATTCATTCATGAAATCGGTGTACTGAACCCGTAGTTCTGAATTTCGTGCTAATTTATGTTCCAATGCATAGAACCTGCTTAAGGCAATATGGGTCGATGAGCCCAACCTTTCTGGGTCGTCGGAAAACGGTAGATTGACAATAAATCTCCCTGTTGTGTCTCTTGCGACGGTTTGGATGAACAACTCTTCACATCCTTCTTCTGCAAGAGTACGCCTTGATGTAGAGATAGGTACCCCTTCAGTTTCCCAGAATTTGCTTATGGCTTTCTCAAGGGACTCATCTTGCGTAAAGACACCACAAGTTTCAGTCATTGTAGATGAGTCACCGACCTTCCCCGTAACGATCCATCTAAGGAGGGTATTTGGAAGTAGTGGGAGTTCGTTTCCGAGCCTTATTTGTCCAATGCAAAGAAGTTGATGGAAGTATTCCGCTCCGATTAACAGATCAATGCGGTCGGTTTTGTTGAATTGGGAATCTGCCAGTCTGATGTTCTTTTGTATCTGCCATCTTGATATGTCGAATGACTGAGGGTTGTGGATACCCTATTTGAGGTAACACGATTGCTTCTATCCTAGTTGAATAGCTAGTCACGTCCGATAGTAACTGCACATTTGCCCTAAGATGAGTCTCGCGTCTTGAATGTCCTATACCAGTCACTATAGTTGTGTTACGTGTGAGTGGTATCTCTAGTTTGCGCATTATTCTCTCTGTAATAATGTTGATTTGTGACCCGGAATCCAGAAGAGCACGACATGGGACACTGTTTCCATAGTTGTTCACTAGTTTCACTAATACGGTGCTTAGGAAGATATATCTGTATTATTTCACCGTTTCTCTAATTAAAACACTTGCCGACAGAAATGTATTAAATTGTTTTTCCTTTATTTCATTTTATGTTCTAATATATATTTTGTGTCCGCGTTGGCTGCTCTAACAAGACTACCCAAACTGTCAAAACTGATTCTACTCCTAAGCTACTAATGGGGTGCGTTCAGTGTAATGACACTTTTAGCTTGTATGTTACACGCTCCTTATTTTAAAACTAATATATGTTTTTTTTTTACTTACTAACTACGTCACCATAGCGCATGGGCGGACGAGAAGCACATGAGCTACGGCGTGGCTGACTAGCCGGAGGCCCATCCTCGGCTGATTCCGAATCATCAGAGGTGGCAGTGTCCCTGCCGTTATCAGGATCACCGCACTTAGTCTCATCAGATGGCTCTGCTGTATGCTTTTCAACAGTAATTGGCGCTCCACCCCCACTAACTAATCTTCTCTCTCCCTGTGCATTTGGTTGAGCATCGCTATTTTCGTTTCGATACCCATCGTCGTCAACTTCGAATTTACTGTTTACTGTGACCGCTAAATACCGTCGGTTACGTCTAAAGATCTGACCCGTTGACGTGTCCAAGACTAAGAATGAGTGATCATTTACTTTACTGACAATGTTTCCATAACACTATTTTGTATTCTTCTTAAATATAACTCTCTGATTTACTTCAAGCTTGGACAGGGGACGCGATTGACGATCATAATAAAGCTTTGACCGTTGACGTTTTTTAATTAACTTTTCCGTGATTATTGGTTCTAACAGCTGTTCGCGTAGTAAAAGTTTGCTGCTAATTGGTGCCTTTGTTTTAATTCTACGTCCGAAGGACAATTGGGATGGCGACAGAGACATGGAAGCCAAAGGAGAGACGTTATACTCCAGCAAGCGACTACTATACTCATTTGGGTGACCTTCATCCAAGCACTTTTTCAGCAAATTCTTTGCGATTGCAACACCTTTCTCCGCTAGTCCGTTACTCTGTGGGTAACCCGGGCTCGAATATGTCAATGTAATGTTAGCCTTTTCAGCAAATTGATAATTGGCGACAATTAAAAGGACTATTGTCAGACCGGATTTCCGAGGGATACCTATATCTGCTAAATATAACTGTGGTCATCGATTTGTCTAGCAATTTATCGCATACAAGCCAGTTCGAGTACGCATCCATCATTGCCAAATAGTACTTGCGGCCTAACTAGAATATGTCAATCCCAATAGACTGCCATGGGTATTCAGGAATATTGTGAGGAGTGAGTGGCTCTTTTGAATTCGCACGAGTAAATTTTTCACAATTAAGGCACTTTTTAACTGACATCACTATGTCCTCGGCCATTTTTGGCCAGTAAAATAGTCCTCGAGCTCTCAGAAGCGATTTCTGGATGCCCAAATGAGGTTCATGAACCATTTGAAGGATTTCTTTTCTGAGCGATTGCAATATGACTAATTTGTCGCCGAAAAACATTAAACCTTCTTCGAACTTTAGGTCATCCCGAATCTTATGATACTGCTTAGCAGTTAACGTAGTTGAACGTTGTTAAAATAAAAAAAAATCTTTATTCTTTATTCCAATTTATATTACTAAAGTAAGTATTACTAATTAAAACTTCCCGGAGCGCAACAGACAACGCGTGTATATTAAAAACTCTAAAACTGAAACTCTCGAACTGGACTGCACACTATGAACTGAACTTCTGCACCTTCGTCGTGTGTTTGTCACTTGCATTTGATATGCACCCCTATTGTGAGTGTCAATCGACAATTGATAATTGACTATTTTCAATGTGTGCTATTGTGAACGAATCATTTTCATTGATGTTCTTGTCAATCGCATTTTTGCAATTGACTGCGATCGACAAAATCCTTTAGAATCGTTCGTTCACAATAGCACACATTGAAAATAGTCAATTATCAATTGTCGATTGACACTCGCAATAGGGGTGATGGTAAAAAGTGCTGATGCAATGTCTACTGTGGACAGAACATGCATTGCGGGCATGCATTGCATCCGTTCGAATTCTGAGAAATTATTATCGCAATATTTGGTGTGAATGCACCTAACATTGTCATGAGAAAATGCATCAGCAAAATTTGGCGATTGCGAAATTCTGCTGATGATAGGATAATGTGAAAATTATGTATTTCATATGATGTTGGGTTTGTGTATAGCTGTTGCTATAACTCTTAGCCTCGCCACTCAAACGTTTGTACACTGGCCAGCTTCCTTCTAAATATCACATAATTGTCGGCAAAACGCTGTCGTTTTGTGTTGCCCGTACATAGATCATCTGATTATGATCTGACATGCTTACTCGTTTTCGAACTGCATGTATGACTGCCTGCAACTGGTTATCATCTTTTTCTGCTTGTTTAATGGCTGCTCGTGATAAGCAATCAGCTACTGGGATTTTCTTCCCCGGAACGTACTTAATTTCGACAAAAGGATACTTAAGTAGCCTTCGAAATAGTCGTTGTAGTCGAGCTGAGACATCATCAATCTCCCTTTTCATTAGCGTCTCGAGTGGTCTATGATCGGATTGTACTTCCACTTCGCGGCCGTAAACAAAATAGTGGAATCTCACAGGCGAACGTAACAGCCAGCAATTCCTTCTCTATTTGGGCCCATTTTTGTTCGCATTCCAGCTCATGTTCACTATTAAAATGCCACTCAACGACTACCCGCGTAAGTTCACGAAGCTTTGCCGTTCGCTGTGACAAATTTGGTAAATACTGGCTTACCTACTTCACCATCCCCAAAAACCGAGTTATCCGACGGATTGGGTCACGTCGGATAGTCCACGAGTGATATTACCTTTGAATTTTCCATCTCATGCAATTCCGCCTTAAGGCGCTGATGAAGGCTCTCTGGAATTCTTTTGCGATATCGCAATACGGGCACAGAATCTGGTTTTAGATTGATATAACATTTTCCGGGCAACTGTTACCCAGTCCGTCAAACACATCCTCAAACTTTTTAATGAGCTCAGCTGCTGCCAATTTACCATCCGCTGATATCAAGTCAATCCCCACATTTCGGTTGATTAGACTCAAGCTTGAGCTCGCAGCCCGAAGCAATATAGGCTGTAATCTGCTGTCTACCACCTCAAACAAGAGGTTCTGTTTACTCGTTCGACATAAATCAAAACAAGGCAACGTTATTTGACCCAGTGTATTAATCTTATCGTTATTATAATTAAACAATTGTGTATTTGAATTACGAATTAAATGATCAAATTTCATTTCCTTAACAGAGTACAATGGAATGCAATTAGTGTCCGCTCCCGTGTCCAGCTTGAAGTTAACCTTAACATTGTTGAAAATGAGATCGTGCACCCATAGTTTGCTTATGCTATTAAACGAATCAATATTTACTACATTACTAACAGCTTTACTACAATCCCTATGCAGCCAATTACAAAATTTCGAGTTACCTTGATCAAAATATCTCTTCTGGTAATGCAACACATCTGCCTGCTTACTTGCGCTTCCTCCATTTCGTCGGCTGAGTTCTTAAGTGTTCAATCTACCAAAGTTTAAACTGTTCAGCAGACGACTTTTTGTCTTAATTTTACTTGTAAGTTTTTTCCTAAATATGCAATCGCCTCCAAACAAAAAATAAAAAAAAACTATATATTTTGTGGTCCTAATAGTAGCAGAAAGATGGTTTAAATGCATTACATCTATTTAAAAAAATAACATTTTGATAGAAGATCCAAAAAGGAGATTGAACAAGCCCCCATACATATACTAAACGTTTGAGAAAAATACTGGAGATTGAACATTTTTTGGGATATTGAACAAACAAGAACTCAGTGCACTGTTCCTGAAGCAACATGAATATGTATGACTTACACCTTAGAAAAGAAAACTCAAAAATGTATTTTATTGTTTTAATAATTCAGTCTTTTTAAATTCAGGTAGTTCAGTTTTAAAAAGTAAATAACAAATTCAATCAACAAAAACAAACTTAAAAATAAAAATAAATAAAGGAACTCTTAAAATTAATTTCGTTGGTTTAATAATATTTTGTAGAATTCAACGCCACATAATGGCATCCAAGGGAGCATTGATTGTATATCATTCTTTTTGTCTTTAGACAAACACTTTAACACTTTCGTTGTGTTTTGTACTTTTGGCAGATTACGTTTTATTTCATTTGATTTATTTGAGCTCTTCTTCGTTTTAATACGTTGTGGCATAACTGAAACACTAAGTACATATATTAGCTTCTTCACCGTAACTCTCAGGAAATTTTATTGGCGATTTGTCATAAATAATTTCTCTTGCTTTGGTATATGGAATGAATTGTAGTCCGTTAGTAGCTGCGCTTTAGTTAAAAAAATCTTTTGCCGTGCACTGCATAATTTTTAAGGACACATTTGCGTAATTCATGTCTTTAAGTTCACGAATAAGTGATAAATTTGCTGTAATAAGAAATATGTTTCAAATGTCTATCGATAACACTATGAACAGCGTCCAATTCTTGAATTGTTGAATGTCCAGGTACGGAGAAGCGTTGTTCAATACTTTTTATCTGTTGATTTTCTTCCAGGAATTTTAATATTGCTAAAGATGTAATTCGATTCCTGTTTTGCGGAATACAGGAGTCCGACCAGAGAATAATACCTGTTATATCTGGATTGTCAGCCAGTACAGCTTTCAGTATTTTGATTAGTACACTAGCAATGTCGTTACCACTACGTCCGCTTTGAGATTCATACCAAACCGCACAATACGTTATTTTGTTAAGATTACACAGTCCAGTCAAATTATACATGTTGAGTTTCCTTTTATAATAAAAGTTTGACACATTACGGCAGTGTAAAACCAACGACCATACCACGTCGAGTTAATCGGTTCTCGTCAGATCACCGTAATTAAACGACGTTGGGCGCGGTTAGTACGTATATGGGGGACCGTTTGAGAACAACCGCGTGTCGTTGGCCAGTCCCATCTACAGAGTTGAGGTAGATAATATACGTGGTATCACAATGGACCTAAATTGGTCTAAGTGTGTCGGCTTCTGCCGATAGCCACATAAACCTAACCTAACCTAACGGCAGTGTAAAAACACTTTGCAAATCGTATGATACAACTGCCACATTTGGATCTCTAAGTTCACGATCATCTTGTTGTCGAAGTTTAGCCTTTTCATTCAACTGCTTGTGATCTATGTAGTTCTTTTTGTCTTTATCTGTTTGGTCTTGATTATTGTGAGATCTCGTGCAAATGTCGCACAAATCCTTTATTGGTTTGTAGAAACTCAAATTATACTCTGTGTTAAAGATGTTTCTGAAATAATTTAATAAATAACAGAATATTGTAAATATGTTCTTAACCATGAAGTTAAGTAACCAACCTGTAAGTATAAAGTGTAACGGGATTACTTGATACTTCATTTTTGTATAATTGGTACATTTTGCACACATCTAAATTCGATTCAAGATACTGCTTTTGAGTATTTCGCCGTACATAATGGGAATCAATACACGGGAAGCGTTCAATATGTTGTCTAACTTTTTTAAGTTTCTCTGGATCAATTTTTCGTGAATTGGTTTTGCCCTTTAGCATGGGTTTTGGAGAGCCATTGTTATTACTCGTATTATTATTTTAAAAAAAATAATAGATTCTGTTTTGAGAAATATTTAATGTCGCAAAGAAAAAAACTTTGCAAACTTGAGAACGCTGACCAAAATTCTCAAAATAATATTTAAATGTATATTGTCTACGCGAAGTTGTAGAAGATGTTCGTTTTCTAGAAGTCTTGGTTCTTTTAACAAACTTACTGTAAAAGCATGTTTTGAGCTCATCTGTTAGCTTCCAGAACTCCGAATGAATGCTTTCGCGAACTGATACGAAAAAGTTGACACAGCAATTAAACTTACATTCATTGCCACAAATACAATGTTTCAGTACTTTTTTAGGGAACTTTCTTCCAGCTTTATTGACATATTCTTCTCCTTGTTCTCTGAGTAAGGATTACGTGATTTTTTCTTTGAAGGTAAATCAGAATTCTTAACTGATCTTGGTCTAAGAAGTGGATCGTGTGGTTCTACTGAACTTGGAGTTACATCCCTGAATCCATATTTCACTTTCATTTCATCACTATTCAAACTCAAATCACAATCACCATCCTCAGAGTCCAGATCATTGAGAATAAAGTTCAATTCCCTGAAATTATAGCTTCATTACTAAACAAGAACAACAAATTAATTAACAAAAACATTTACTCTTGAATGATTTCTGGTATAAATGGAACTGGTGACGAAAGTCTTTCTGATGTACTCGCAACGGATACGAAACTAACAATATCCTGGCTAGAAAAATATCAATAATATGAATTAGAGATTCTACAATCGAATTACATTATAATATTACCTACCTCTGAGTACTTTGTGAAGTCATTGTGCAATATTTATTGCTAAATAATTTTAATAAGTCTGCCTGACTGTTTTAAGAATGGTAATGAACTCCCGCCAAATTTTGTGTCAAACGATTAAGCACACTCAAAGAAGAAGGAGATTGAACAAAGTAAGAAACTAGTAAAGTAAAGAGAATTCACTTGTATAAAACCGAATAAAAATTAAGACACTTAAATCGTTTGCGAATTCGACCGAGCGCCCGTAACCATTGATGTGGGCTGACTACTTTTCGACTCAACCACCAACTTCACTCGATCGAGCTGCATGCAGACCTATCCCTACTCTACTTAAACTAATTGAGTGATCGCGATTTTACCACTCCCTACAGTAGGTCCCTAAAGTTAGCCCACTGTGGGTTAACAATTCGGCCTTCCGACGCATCACTGCCCTCAGTGAGTTTCAGCTAAGATTTTTTTTTTTTTTTTTTTTATTATAAATAAAATGTGCACTATGACAGCCTTAAAATTCTTTCTTTTCACAATCCTAACAATATTAAATAAGTGCAAAAGTCTAAACTCTAAACAGCCTAAATAATTAAAATTTTAAAATTAAACTCGGCCTACATAAATTATACCTCGGCATGATCACAGCCCAAATAATTCCAGTTTAACCTTGGCATGATCACAGCCAAGAAAACAATCTTCACTCGGCATGATCACAGCCTTCAAACGTCTAAGATCGGCATGATCACAGCCTAGGTGATTTAAATTTTTACCTTGGCATGATCACAGCCAATAACAACTTTTTATGCGGCATGATCACAGCCTACATAAGTCTTACCTTAGCATGATCACAGCTAATAACAACTCTTCACTCGGCATGATAAGTCTTACCTCAGCATGATCACAGCCAATAACCACTCTTTACACGGCATGATCACAGCCGTTCTTACCCATCTGGATTCTATACTATCTATAAATCAATAGAATTGACCCAACAATCCTTACTTGCCATTAACTTGAAATGGATAGTTCTCGTTTTCCTTGCCAGATTACCTGTCATCATTCTACCCCACTTGATGATAATTGTTAAACAAGCAATGTCCAACAAGAATAAAATAAACAAAATAGCACAAAATTAATTTTTTTTCATTTGGGTTTCTTTTAACAAATGACTATCAAAAAATAAACGACAAGACATACAAAAAAGAGCAGAAATTCAAAGAACAATTTTCATTTGCTAATCAGTCTCAGAACCGTTACTTAGATATTTCTCCCCGTCTAAACCATTTAGATCACAATCTTCCAAGGAACACCAGGGCTTGATGTTGATGATGAATCTCCTATCAAATACCTATCATTTGGCAGAACACACTTGACTTCATACGGCCCCTTAAATCGTGGTAGAAGCTTTCTTGACTGGCCAGTAGTGGTATATGCAGCACGAATTAACACCATATTCCCAGCTTGATATTTCTGAGGTTCAAGGTGCGTTAAATTATACTTTTCGGCTTGCTTTGTCTGCAGCGTGTCGACTCGGAGCTTGACTTGTTCTCGCAACGTAGCCAATGGGACATTCTCGTCTTCATCGTCGGTGTCGTCTCCTTGCAAAACTATGCTCAGCTCGTTACTCAATGAATTCTTGGGTTTGAAAGCGAATAAGATTTCTTGTGGTGTTTGGTTGGTTATAAGATGCTTTAGGCAATTTAATCCCCATTGAATCGCAGAGAGATGGGCATCCCAATCTCTTCCATCCGGTTTTACTGTCATTGTAGATATAGCGGTTCCTACAGTGCGAAAATAACGTTCAATCTGCCCATTAGCACGAGGGGTACAAACTGCGGTAGTAATGTGTTGAATTCCGTTTTCCTTACAGTAACTGTTAAATAATTTTGAGGTGAACGACGTTCCTTTGTCCGAAAAAATAAGGGATGGTGTCCCAAAAAATTGTGTGAGGTCTGCCAAAACTCGAACAACTGCTTTAGATGTGGTATCTTTCACAGCTCGAAGAATTACAAATTTGCTGATAGAATCAATTATGCCCAAAACGTACAGGTTGCCCTTTGAACTTTTCATATATGGCCCAAGGTGATCGATGTGTATGGTGAAGAATGGAACTGGGTGCTTCTCGATCGGATGAATTTGGTACCTCGATTCATCTTTTGAACGTTTGTTGTATAAGCAAGGAACACAACTGGAAAGATATTTCCCTACAATGTTTCGCATTTTTGGAAACCAATAATGTTCTTTAATGTGTTCGATGGTGCGGTCTATACCACAATGGCCTATATCGTCATGTGAAGTTCTGATGATCCTCCAGCGAACACCGTGTGGTATGACAAAACGTGGTCCATCAGGTGTTATTTTAAAAAGACGGCCAGACTTTAAACAATACTCTTTCTGAAGGGATTTTTTCTTTGCATCTTTTTCATCGCAGCTTGTTAAAGTCTGTTTGATCTCATTTAGTTGTTGATCCTTGTACTGCAATGTGGCAACCCAATCAATAACTTCCATCCCCACAATATTGATGTTTAATCCGACTTCATCCATGTCAACTGCTTTTCCACTTGGATTACGGCTAAGGGCATCTGCATGTTGCATCTGGGTTGCTGTTCTGTAATCCAGATTGAAATCAAATTCTTGAATTTTCAGCCACCAGCGAGCTATTCTGGGTATAAGGTCTTTTTTAGTTTGCGTCATCTTTAGAGAGTTACAGTCAGTGAATATAGTAAAGCGTTTACCAAGTAAATAGTACCGACAACGTTCAAGACTCTCCACTACAGGTAATGCCTCCAACTCATAGGTGTGGAATTTCTTTTCTAATTCTGTAGTTGCTCGGCTATAAAAAGAGACTGCCTGCTTTTCGCCTGATGTATTGACTTGCAATAAAACTCCCGCAAGGCCCAAAGAAGAAGCATTGGTATGAAGCTCATGGTTAAGATCTGTATTGTACATGGCTAGTATGGGCGATTCACACAACTTCGATTTTAAACTGTCAAACGCATTTTGCTCAGCTTTTGACCAGATGAAAATTTAATGTGCATCCTTTTTCTAAGAGGTTATGCAATGGCGCTGCTATTTTTGCATAATTTGCTACGAACCGTCTGAAGTACCCAAACAGACCAAGAAATTGTCTAACATGCTTAATTTCAGTAGGCACGGGAAATGATTTGACTGCTTCCACCTTATAACTTCCAGGCCTAATCCCTTCGCCACTGATTTCATGGCCCAAATATGGCATTTGTTTCAAAAAGAATTTGTATTTGGACAAATTTAAAGTAAGATTAAATTCTTTCAACACACTTCAAAGTTTTTCGATAGCTAAGAAAATAGAGTTAAAGTCCTTGCCAAATAGGACAATGTTGCTAAGTGTTCCTTTTGTTTATATTAAATCCCGAACAAGAAAACAACCTCTTTCTTTTCGATCTAAAAACAGACTACTCGTTTCAATGTCAAGCGAAGTCGAATGTAGTGTAAAAGTATCCAGAACAAAACGGTGTATCCACCTGCAGTTCGTGGGAACGTCGAAGCTCTCACGAATAATATTGCAAGCCATGCATTTCGTCTGTCTCGAGTGTGTACTGTTCCATATGGGATACAGTTACCCAGACGATATCTTACACCAAACAGTGTAGATACCTGTAGTTCGTGGGAACGTCGAAGCTCTCACGAATAATATTGCAAGCCATGCATTTCGTCTGTCTCGAGTGTGTACTGTTCCATAGGGGATACAGTAACCCAGACGATATTTTACACCACATTTTCCTCCCACCTGAGAAAGAAAGTCATCTTTATTTAAAAACATAGTTTTTGTAATAATAACATGAATACATTTTTTATAATAAGATTTAACAATTAGTTTACTTTTATTTTAATAACAAATATGTCTTATTTATTTAAGTATACATTTTTTAACAAAATATATGTTATATAAATAACATGAATATTATTTTTATTTTTAGGTTAAACAATTAGTTTACTTTTATTTTTAATAACAAATATGTCTTATTTATTTAAGTATACAATTTGTTAACAAAATATATGTTATATGAATAACATGAATATTATTTTTATTTTTAGATTAAACAATTAGTTTATTTTTATTTTTTATTATTATATATTTATAACAAATATGTCTTATTTATTTAAGTATACATTTTTTAACAAAATATATGTTATATAAATAACATGAATATTATTTTTATTTTTAGGTTAAACAATTAGTTTACTTTTATTTTTAATAACAAATATGTCTTATTTATTTAAGTATACAATTTTTTAACAAAATATATGTTATATGAATAACATGAATATTATTTTTATTTTTAGATTAAACAATTAGTTTACTTTTATTTTAATAACAAATATGTCTTATTTATTTAAGTATACAATTTTTAACAAAATATATGTTATATGAATAACATGAATACATTTGTTATTATTTTAATTTTTAAATTAAACAATTAGTTTACTTTTATTTTAATAACAAATATTTCTTATTTATTTAAGTATAAATTTTTTAACAAAATATATGTTATATGAATAACATGAATATTATTTTTATTTTTAGGTTAAACAATTAGTTTACTTTTATTTTTAATAACAAATATGTCTTATTTATTTAAGTATACATTTTTTAACAAAATATATGTTATATGAATAACATGAATATTATTTTTATTTTTAGATTAAACAATTAGTTTACTTTTATTTTAATAACAAATATGTCTTATTTATTTAAGTATACAATTTTTAACAAAATATATGTTATATGAATAACATGAATACATTTGTTATTATTTTTATTTTTAGATTAAACAATTAGTTTACTTTTATTTTAATAACAAATATGTCTTATTAATTTAAGTATACGATTTTTAACAAAATACATGTTATATGAATACCTTGAATACATTTTTTATTATTTTCATTTTTAACATGCAAGTGAGTAGAAAAAGATTTTAATTTATTCTGTAATTTCGGTAGAATTTTTGGAGCAAGCTAAAGTTATCTTATATTTAATTTTAATCAGGTAATAAATTAAGCAACAAAGTACAGTGCCTAGTAGGATGGGGAAACATACTGAAGTTATTGTTTTGGTGTTTTGATTTTTTGTTTCGTCAAGTTTTGTCAATGTTTGTATCTCTTCCTGTAGCTCTCGCACACTATAACTAAAGGGAAGCAAGTCGGAGCTAGTCTTTATTATAGCTTTGGGACCCTTAATAAATTTGTTCGTGAAGTTATAACTATTGTCAAAAAGAGCATCTAAATTAAAAGAAGAGTTCAAGGCGAGACTTGTTATTTCTTGGGGAAAGGTCACCTTTGTTGAACCCGATTCTTTCACAGTCAACAACTTTATGGAGTGTGTTTCAGCTAGGCAATTATCAGAAAGGGTGAGTAGCCCTTTCTTTTCAACTTTAATAATTTTGAAAATACTTCCACAGTGAACTCTAAGTTTTCCTGGTGTTGGCATTAGAAATATCCATCTGTTGGCTTGTTCAAAATTGATCCAAATTTCCTGTTTAATTTTTACGATTCGCATGTCACAATTTTCTAAGCGCCCTTCATGGAGAATTAAGCTTGATAAACATACCTCTAGCTCTGTATGTATCGGACGATTGGGCAAGCGAAGAAATGTGTGGTTTACATGCTTACAGGATTCTATGTCGCTAGAAGTTAAAGGTATATACTCCGAAAATTGTTCGTTAATAGCTACTTTCTGAAATGAAGGATTGTAAAAGTAGTACAAGTCGTTTTTGTATAGAATTGGAATTGAATGTATCCGGTTTAATAGGAATTTATCTGCACCCGTAAGAGGCACAGTAATAAGATACACAATTCTGTTTGCCGAATATTTAAGTTCAATGTCCAAGAATTTCATGACTTCAAAAATACTTTCTATTGATACATCAATAGGAAATCTTAAATCGGCACTAGCTATGACCGGAATTTTTGCTATGGCTCCAATTAACACATGCGGATCTATCGCTTTTAGATCAATTCGGTTTTGTCGCGCTTCAATAAGAGAATTGAGGATATTGTTTTGAACATTATTCAAATTTAAATTAGCGCCAAGCAGTATATTGGCTGCTTCGTCTAGGTGATGATTTAATTGTTGGGCAATAGTTAAATTGTTTGACTTCTTAATAAGCTGATCAATAATATTTAACTGGTAATCTAGCTTCTGGGTGTTATTATTAATAACTTGAATACTATTTTGTATGAGGGATGATTGTGTATTTAAAATATGTGTTACAAATTTCTTAGAAGTTTTTAATTTTGAATATGTCCACCCAGATTCAGCAGACCTCGTTTTGCCTTTTTACTAAGAAATAGATCGGTTATTCGGTTGTGTGTTCGAATTAATTCTTGTAGTGACTGCTCTTGACTTTTAACCATCAAACGGCAGTGATCAAATGGGGACCTAGTTCTTACCTTGTCACAGATATCTCTTATTTGTCCAGATTGACGTATAACCATTGTGTATTCCATTTGTTAATCATCCAGATTGAAAAATAGGACTAACCTCCAATTTGCCCGTAGTATGAGGTATTCTCCTATGGTTTCTAGGTAGATGCCTGTATTGTCTTCCAGTTCTTTCAACTCTATCGGCAGTGCAGTTACTCCGCTCATCATTAGGATGACACATGACATTGACCAACATCTAGTAAATGTGAAAAACAATATAACTTAGCTAAATATCTATGGTTTTTTTTTTAACTTTTTAAATGATACGAGTAGAATTTAGTCGTAATAATGTTTGAGCCTATTGTTATGAACAGTTACCGTGCGTCTACCCATTTTTATCGTCGAATTGACTGGGCTTAAAATTGCACAAATTGTAAAAGGCCCCAGCCACACCTGACATAATTTGTGCTTTTTTACGGAGTTTAGTAGAAGTACCTTGTCTCCGACATGGAACGATGATGATCTCGCTGTACTACGATAACTTTTTTGACAGATTCTTACTTTTTAAAAGGTTTTTTCGAGCAATTGAATGCATTTTTTTTGCAATTTGTAGCGAAGCTCATAGTAGTAGTCTTCGCAATTATACACTGGCTGCGGTGTTTGGTGGAGATTTGATGGAATATCTGATGTAAAACCAAACAAGAAATCCATTGGGCTTAACTTTGTGCCTTCGTGTATATTGTTGTTATGTACAATAGCAGCAGTTCGTAAGAATTTGTCCCAGCACTTAGGGTTTTCATCAACTATCCATCGGAGATATTCTATTAGTGGCTTATGTGTTCTTTCCAACGATCCGTTCGATTGGGGGTGGTACGCAGTTATTAACTTATTAACTTTTTGGGAATTCGATATCTACTTATCAGTTCATCAAAAAATATCTGTGCTACTGTTTCCGCTTGCATATCTGCCAACGGATACCAATCTGCAAATTTTGTAAGATCGTCTTGAAACGTTAATATGTATTTATTGCCCATATTAGTCTCGACTAGCGGTCCTACAATATCCATATAAACTTTTTCGAATGGAAGTTTGGCTGTGTCTGTTATTACCATCGGCATTTTAAGGGTTCGTCCGCTCTTGTTTTTCTGACATTTTTTGCATTTCCTTACATTGTTTTTAACATTGCGAATCATACCTTTCCATTTGTATCTGCGGAGAATACTGCTGTACGTTTTCCTTATGCCCTGGTGGCCCCCAAACTGAGTGTCGTGATAATCATGCAAAATAATAGGAATATCTGTAGGGGTAGGGTTAATGGTTTTTCTTGCATTTGAACCTGGCGACCAATTTGTTCCCACAGTATCAGAAATAGGTATAGTTCTTGTTACATCCTTTTGAGCGTCTTTATGGTCAGATGAATTAGAAATCAGATCCTTGTTTTTTTTATCTATCTCTTTTTTCGCTTGCGAACGGGTGCGACGAAGCACTTCGTTTGACTTTCTACATCTGAAAGTGAGTCTTCCACATCTGAGTCCAATGAGTGGTGCACGTCAGCTTTGATTTGTATTGTTCTACTCTCGGGCTCATCTGAGTCGCTATCACCATCGTAAGGAATACGACTTAGCGCGTCGGCATTTCTGTTTACTTTTCCTGGTTTGTACTCAATGGTGAAGTCGTAGTCGGAAAGTTTCATCAATAGTCTGATAATGCGCGCAGACGCGTCTTTAGTCTTGATAATTCCTTTCAAAGGCAAGTGGTCTGTATAGACCGTGAAATGTCTGCCTTCTAGATAGCAACGAAAATTTTTAACCGCCCAAACTATTGCTAAAAGCTCTTTTTCTGTTGTGGAATAGTTTTTTTCAGCAGGATTTAGGGCACGACTCGCATATGAAAGATCTTCCCCCAATTTTCCCTGTGATAAAATGGCCCCCAGCGACTCATTACTGGCATCCGTTGTGAGTAGAAAGGGTTCATTAAAGTAAAGATAAATTAAAATAGGAGGGGTTGTCAAAATTGTCTTAATTCTTTGAAAGCTATATTCGCATTCATCATTCCATTTAAACTTCACATCCTTACGAAGCAATTTCGTAAGTGGTAAAGTTATTTCCGCATGGTTTCTTATAAATTTGCGGTAATAGTTGCATAAACCAAGAAAAGATTGTAATCTCTTTACGTTGTTCGGTCTTGGGAAATTTTGAACGCATGCAACTTTGTCTGGGTCCGGTAAAGCTCCAGAATTTGTGCATTTGTGGACCAAATAAATAACTTCTTTCCTTAAAAAATTAAACTTCGCAGGTTGTAACTTTAAATTGTTTATCCTCAAACGTTCAAAAACGGATTTTAATTTGGAGTAATGGTCCTCAAGGTTCCGACCATATACCACTATGTCGTCGAGATAAACAAAACATTCGAATCCCTGTAACCCAGTCAATACGTAGTTCATTAAACGCTGGAAAGTGGCCGGTGCTCCCTTTAGGCCGAATGGCATTCGTAAGAATTCATAATGACCATAGGCAGTACTGAACGCAGTTTTCTCGCGGTCTTCAGGATTGACTAATACCTGGTGGCAGGTCAACGGTAGAAAAATATCTAGAGTTGCCTAATTGGTCTAGTAAATTTTCGTTAAGAAGCTTAATACGCTGTTCACTATCAGAATCGAAATGAGCGTGAATATTTAAACTAAAAATATTAGGATGTTTCAACTTCGCGCGTGCTATTTTTGTAGGGGAGTAGTAATAGTTCTGTCCACTAAACTCTTCACCTTTTAAAGAGTTTACGGAGAACATGTTTAGGGGGATACATTCCAAAATAGGGATAATTGAATCGACATTTATTTCCTCGGAGGTCGTGTTCAATACCCCTACATATATTTGGTCATTAACTGGTCTAACTATACAATTAGCAATGAACACCCCACTCTTTACCTCTTTAGATACACAAACCATTTCTTCTTTTAAGTTAGTGTTTAGTTTTATAATACGTTTAGTGCTTGGCGGTATAAGCAGGCTTTCTTTACCCTTTTGCATTGCATCCACCGTTTTGTCTAATAATGTTGAATCGTCTCTCGGAGTCTCGATTCTACCATTTTCTGAGTTTTTATACTTTATGCCTTCAACATTGGTAGCAAAAGAAGAAATTTCTCTCGGAGTCTCGTTTCTCTCTTCCTTACCTGTAGTGAGTGGCAAAGCAAATTCTGAAGGGTTGTGTTTTGTAACCGGAAAACGTAATAGTTTGTTCGGCCCCTCTACATTGCAGTGTTTGTTCAAAAAGTTATTTCCTAGAATACCATCAGTCCATGTTGAATCGTCTCTCGGAGTCTCGATTCTACCATTTTCTGAGTTTTTTGGCTTTATGCCTTCAACATTGGTAGCAAAAGAAGAAATTTCTCTCGGAGTGTCGTTTCTCTTTTTTTTACCTATTGTGAGTGGCAAAGCAAATTCTGAAGGGTTGTGTTTTGTAACCGGAAAACGTAATAGTTTGTTCGGCCCCTCTACATTGCAGTGTTTGTTCAAAAAGTTATTTCCTAAAATACCATCAGCAGGAATTTTACTATTATCTTTAATGAGCTGGAATTCGCATGGGAAGCCTTTGTTTAAATCGATTGTACCCTGCGTGGTACCTAAAGTTTCACCTTGGCCATACATTGTACTGACTTCAACCTTTGTGGAAGAGTCTGGGAGTATGCCCCTAGCATTCTTTATTTTGAGCAGACTTATATCTGCCCCTGTGTCCACTAACAACTTGACACTTTTATTTTTAGCTATATTTAGTGGCAAGTGTACAAGATTGCTAGTGTTGGAACCTTTATTCCTATTTAATGTCGAACCGGGGAGTTTTCGGTCGACCGCCGACGGTTTTCCGATCCCTTACTTTCCAACTTCTGTCGGGCAAAGCACTCTGAGGTAGAATGTGTAGTTCGCCAGCAAAATTCGCATTTAACCGTGCCTTTGGTTTTTTGGCTGAAATTCAGATTCTTTGTGGTCTTCTGAGCCTGCGGACAGGTTTGTAGATTATGTCTATAAACCTTGCAGAAATTGCAGTAGGGAGTATTCTTTCTCGTCCTGCATTCAGAATAGGTATGGTTGGGCTTATTGCAGAAACCACATTGAATATTCTCATCCCTATTATTTTGTTTGTTTTTACTTGCGAAATTGTTTGTGTGGTTATTGGTGGGTACTTTATGGGTAGAACCTCGATCAGAACGGATAAGATGGATAAGATGGAGCTAGTGGTATATTACTATATGGCGGCACCTGTTGCCATTGAGGCATCTGTGGACTGAAGTTATAAGTTGTAGGTGACATGCTAGAATAAGGTAGGGAATTTAGATTGTGCGGTACGAAATTGTTTAAATCTGAGCGGAAACTTTGATTTTGTGGCGGCCAAGCTGATTGTATGTTAAAAGGATTCAGCATGTTGGCACTCTCCACTTCGATCTTTAAAATCTGGGCACACAACGTTTTTAAATCAGTTTCCTTTGCCGTTAAAAGGTACTGCCTAATTGTTGGACTTATTACCCCCGATTTTAAAGAGTAAGTGGCGGCAAGTTCAGAGTCAGTAGTCAATGCCCTTGCATCTGAAGGAAACTGTTGTTAAGTCGCAGTAAAAAGGAGTTTAGCGTTTCTGTTGGATATTGCCTGCATTGTCTGAGCTCATTCAATATTTGAATGGCAGAATTGGATTTCCTGCTCTTGTTTTAAACAAGCTTTCACTTGTTTACAGCAGTTGAGGAAGGTCTGTAAGCCTGTAATTAAATTTGCATTGTGTTCCCCGCTGAAAGTGGGAACTAAATTTGTTATTAGTTGTATTAAATTATTCTGTTGAAAAGGAATTTCAAATACACTCTGATCGAGATCATGCGTTTCATTCCCGTCTCTATTAGCCATTGTCGTTTTTAACAACGTAGTGTTATTAATTCGTTTTGACGATGAAGAGCAGGCAGGTATATTAACTACACCCAAGATTTGTTCTTTAAATTGCTCCAAATCTTTCTTAAAATCGATTGTTTCCTTTTTAAACTCTGTATACCCAATATTCACTTGATTATCAAACTTATCTACTAATGACAATAATTAATTTTTCATCCAACTTCTCATTTTCTAAAATAATATTCTTAAGGTTGCTTACTTTTCTATATGTGTTTCCGCTTCTTAATCTTCTATAGTTGAGGGTGTTCTCCTGGTCTCCTTCTGTTGTCCTGGTGGTGTCCTGGTCTGAATTTTCTTCTTCTGTTTCTTCTGTCCGGTTGGAACGCTTAACAGGGGTCTACTTTCCTTTGTCTCGTTCTTGCTTCCCTGGTATCTTTCTTCTATTTATGCAGAAGGAAAATCCAGGCATTTAATTAATGTTAAGTTGACACTCGAGTGCTAGTTCTTTTAAAAAAGTACTTAGTGCAATTGTCAGCTGATTCAATCACTTTTATTTTTCTTAGATGGTTTAAGTTAATTAACTGATTTTTAATCAGTGATTGGCTTTTTATTTTTTGTATTCCTGAATGTCAAGCCAAATGATTTTATTTTATTTTTTTTTTGTTTTGCCTGCACTTTTACACCATACACACCATACACACTTTAATTTTCAATTCACAATTATTTTTTTCAGAAACGAGCGGGTCGAGTTGAAAGCACCAAAAATTTATCGGCTGCGCCAAATTATGTTAAGCGTTCCTTTTGTTTATATTAAATCCCGAACAAGAAAACAACCTCTTTCTTTTCGATCTAAAAACAGACTCCCCATTTCAAAGTTAAGCGAAGTCGAATGTGGTGTAAAAGTATCCAGTATACAAAACGGTGTATCCACCTGCAGTTCGTGGGAACGTCGAAGCTCTCACGAATAATATTGCATGCCATGCATTTCGTCTGTCTCGAGTGTGTACTGTTCCATATGGGATACAGTTACCCAAACGATATCTTACACCAAACAGTGTAGATACCTGTAGTTCGTGGGAACGTCGAAGCTCTCACGAATAATATCGCAAGCCATGCATTTCGTCTGTCTCGAGTGTGTACTGTTCCATAGGGGATACAGTAACCCAGACTATATTTTGCACCACAATGTCGTCCATATACACTAAAATATTTTCAAATCTCACACGTCGCATTACTAAATCTAGAAATCTCATAAAAGTCGCCGGTCCATTGGTTAGACCAAAGGGTACGCGTTTGAATTTATATTGACCGTGTGGTGTGATGAAGGCGGTCAAGTGTATAGATCCTTCGCAAACTGGTACTTGATAGTACCCACTCATCATGTCAAGGACAACAAAAATCTTACCATCAGATATTTGATTGATTTGTTCTTCGATATTAGGAGTGGGAAAATTTTCACGCACGGTTATATCGTTCAAACGCCTGCAATCAACGCACATTCTAAAGGTACCGTTTTTCTTTTTTACAAGCAATGTCGGGCTAGCATATTCTGAGAAAGAATCTTCAATAACGTAATTTTCAAGCAATTCAGTAATAATTTTTTTGAATTCCGCTGATTCATTACAGGCAACGCGATAGGGTTTATACCTAATAATTGTGTTTTCCTTTAAATTTATTTGCATTTTTATCAAATCAGTCTTCCCTAGCTCTCTTAGTGAAGTCGCGAAACAGTCCCGATATTTATTCAAAAGATTTACAAGTTTTTCAGCCACCTCTATATTCAAATTTTCACTGAGGTCTAAATCTGTAATTTTAATATGTAATTTGTTCGTAAAATGGGCGGCTGAACTTGAAGCTAGTCACATTGGAGGTTCTATATTTTTTATTTCGAGAGAACCGAATTCTTTTATAACCCGAACGCGAGGGGAATCGAGGAAGTTTCTTCCTAAAATCATCGGAACGTCCTGCGTATCATTGTCCACGATATATATGTCAATAGGCATAGTGACTTCCCCGACTGTCACTGTTTGGTAAGTTTTTGCCATAGAGTTTGCGAATCCTCCTCCAAACCCATTTAGGGTCACATTGCAATATTCTCGTCAAAAAATTTTTAAGTTCGCTTCATCAAGTTTTAAAGTTGAACAATCTGCCCCGAGATCTAAGAATGCCGTGACAGTAAAATCACCCACTTTAACTTCCTTCAACAATCCACCTTCATCCCGATTATGCAAAAGACGCCGTATTTTGTTTTGTGGCCCATTTAGTAATGCTAAAGGGCTCCGTTTTATTGCACGGCAATTGCGCGCAAAGTGTCCAGGTTCCTGACATTTGAAACACAACTGCTGTAGTGGTTGGTTGGAGTTCACCTTAGGAAGATTTTTATTTTTGCAATCGCGAGCATAATGACCGGGAGTTCTGCACCTATAACAGACTATCTGATGTTCCTTTACATATCCCCGATTAGCTTTCAATGGTCCCACATTCTGTTTTGCACTTGACTTAGCCGAAAACCTCTGAACCACTTGATTATTGGCGGCGGCGCCTTCAAATTTCTCACGGCTGATAGCTTGTGTCCGAATTTTAGACAGCGACTTTAAAAGTTCTAGCAATTTATCAATTGAGGCACATTTTGCCATTGTAAGATTGTCTATTAATGCTCGGTCTCCCAAGCCCGAAATAATAAAATTAACTAATGGTTTTGTTCCGAACTTATCCTGTCTGCCCAGAGCGAGCATTGAGTATACATAATTTTCATAGCTCTCCTCTGGTCGTTTTCGCCTCTCCATAAGGCTTACAAGCGCATCAGACTCATCAGACAAGGAGGGCAAATCAGTCAAATCTGTCCTCTCTGCGCTGTCAACCACTATGCTGCAGCCTCGTCCTTTCTTAAAGAGGCGTAAAATAATGTGGATCGATCATCCCAGTTATAAAGATGACCGAGGTTGTCCAACATTTTCACCCACTCACTCGCGTTTAAACCGGTACTAGACGAAGGGTTGAAACTCGGAATAATTTTTTGAATTTCCTCACTGCCAAGTCGTATTGATGAGGAACCCGCCTGATTTCCCGAAGAATCAACCGACGACCCCGCACTCTGCCCTCGACGAATGATAGCCATTTCTTTCTCAAGTGCTGTATTTCGTTTTCTTAATTCGTCTATTTCCTGCTTTAAGCGACTCATTATGATAAATGCGCAGTAACTACCACCAACGCACGCCGTTCACTTCAGAAATATACACGAACACGTACTCAGGATCTTTATAGTGTAAAGTTCACGATGTACCACACACTCAATTTTTTATCGACACACGACACACATGAAACAAAACTCAGAATCTCTTTGTGTGAGTTTTTACAACTAACGGTCGGCAACGCGACGACGCGACGCTGCAACGATCACAATTATTACTGTAACTGGAAATGCTTTTTTTTTATAACGTATATTTCAATTTCCACGACCGCCCAAGTATGACACTTGTGCATCTCCTCCAATAACCAATAACTGCTTAAATCGTTTGTCACTTAAATCGTTTGCGAACTCGACCGAGCGCCCGTAACCATTGATGTGGACTGACTACTTTTGGACTCAACCACCAACTTCACTCGATCGAGCTGCATGCAGACCTATCCCTACTCTACTTAAACTTACTGAGTAATCGGGATTTTACCACTCCTTACAGTAGGTCTCTAAAGTTAGCCCACTGTGGGTTAACACTTATTATATATATGGAGATTGAACAAATGTGAATTAGTTATACGTTTTGTCATTTCCCATGTAAATTTGTTCAAACAGACACTAAAGTGTCACTTTGAACATTTAAGAACTAATCAGTGGACTAAAAAACGTGTATTTTTGGTCTATTGAACAAAATAGAAAAAAATATTTCCTAAACTATTAAAGATAGACTATTTCTGACTGTGCCAATTGAAAGAGCGTCCCCAAAAACCTAGGAATCAGTAATAATCCCATTTTCGGAAAAATTGGAGATTGAACATTTAAGAACTCAGCCGACGATTTGACATTGCCTCCACTGATTCTGATTTTATTTCATTGATGAACTCGGTCGAGCGACAAACATTAGCAAAGTGACCCACACGGTGACATTTGTAGCATTTAGCTCCTTCTTTCAGTGCTGGACAAAACTTCTCATGGCTATCTTTTGCATTTACACCACAGCGTTGACATTGCTTCTCGAATCCCAACTTCTTTATAGTCGGTCGCTTCTTTCGATTTTGAAATGCATCAACTTTGTTTTGCGGTACATCCAGTAACTGTTTGCTAGCGGCTGCCAGCGCTGCTGCTTTGCATCGATCAATTGTTTGCTATAATGAATCATTGCGATTCTCCAGTAATTTTGCTTGCAACCGCTTATCAGCTACACCCAATACAATGCGATCATGGAGCATGCGTTCTGCATACGAGTGTTGGCACGCTTCGCATGTAAATTCGCAGTGACGCATCTGTAATCGCAATTTTGTTTCAAACTCGGTAAATGGTTGACGCTCTTTCTGCACTATGGAGTTGAATTTGAATGATTCCATCACCGTGTTTTTCTGCGGTAAGCAAAAATCTTCAAATCGGCGTAGAACTTCTGCCACTGTGATTGCAACGGAATCTGCACCTGCCGGTTCACCATCAAACGGCTCATCGAACAACGTGTTGTATACATCAATTCCCTTTTCTCTAATCAAATGGAGGAAATTTGCAATTTTCACATTATCTGCTTCATTACGTCGGCCAGAAGCAAGCATATAAGTGTTGAACTTCTGCTTCCACACAGACCAATCTTGTACGGCGTCTTCAAAGTTCATTGGCGATGGCCCTTGCAAATTTAATTGTACCGCCATGCTTCACAGTTGTTGCTGCTTTGAAGGAATTTGCTTTGCACACAAATGCACTAATGAGCACAACGGTTCAACTTGCGGTTTTCAATTGTGACTGTCTTGATTCTTTTATTTTTCTCTCTTTTTTTTAGTTTTTTTTTTTTTTGTGTATTTCACATCTGACACTATGTATTATTTCACCGTTTCTCTAATTAAAACACTTGCCGACAGAAATGTATTTAATTGTTTTTCCTTTATTTCATTTTATTTTCTAATACATATTGTGTGTCCGCGTTGGCTGCTCTAACAAGACTACCCAAACTGTCAAAACTGAAACTACTCCTAAGCTACTAATGGGGTGCGTTCAGTGTAATGACACTTAGCTTGTATGTTACAATCAGCGTTACCGTTGAAGAATTTTGAAAAGTCGCAAGAAAAAGGGCCACGGAGAAAAAAAAGGGCCAATGTTAATAATATTAAGTAATACCTAAAAATCAAAAATTGACATAAGAAAAAAACAAGACATTAGATTGGTAATATTTTATTATTAATGCTTAACAATTCAGTCGAACAAAACATACCATTAAAAACAAAATAACATTAAACGTAAAATCGGTTTTATAACATACATTATACTACTTTTTTGTTAATGTACTTCTGTACTTATTGACTAGATCAATACTTGGCTCCCAATCTTCCAAATCTAAGCGTGTGATCAAATTTAGTGCAGAAAGCATTGATTCACAGGAACTAATGTTAAGCCTATTGGTTTGTTTATTTTTCATTAAGGCTAATTTCGAGAATACGCGTTCAGCACAGGCACTACTGTGTGGCAATGTCAGTATTTGAACAACAAAATGGTACAAGTTTTGGTACAAAAATTCATCGAAGTGATTTGTTATTTTCCCGGCTCTAAACCAAAACTGTTCCAAATCATTTAATCCAAATATTTGTTTATAAGAATCTTCATTAGACTTGTATTCTAATAATTTAAATTCGTCAATTACTTCTTCCGAAATTTTATCATTCCGAATACTTATTTCAGCATCATGTCCTACAAATATTTCACACATTTTTTTTTTTAAATTAAATTTATTTTTATAATCTACGTCTTTTAATTCAGTGCTTTTTTCGAATAAAATTTGATAAAATCTGCAATAAAATTTCTCTTGTTGTTGTTATTAGAAAAATCATTTGCGAGGACTCACTTTGAAAAATTTTGTTCATTTTGTTCATTATATTCAGAATATATGCCAAAAATTTTAAGTAAGTTAAGTGACAAATTGTCAAGAATATCTTGTATTTTATGCAATGTTTTTTCAGCTTTTTCTTCAAACTGAGCGCGAAGAAAAAAAATGCTGTAAAACAGGCCATTGCTCCACTGTTCTTTTTGCAACGCTTTCAAAGGAAAGCCATCTAGTTTCCGATAGCCTTAAGAGCTTGTGCTTAGGCACATCAAAAATTGTTTGAAGCTCTTGAAAGTCCTGCTGCCTCTTTGAACTTCGGAAAAAATTGAACACATTTGGACATAACTGTTCCACATTATTTGGAATACAAGATACAGCTGAACTGTTCATTAAATCTACAGAGTGGCAGACACAGCCAATGTGGAAAATATTTGGAATTTTCTTTTCCAGAAAAGCCACTACACCGCTTTTTTCCCCAACCATAGCGGACGCATTATCGGATGCAAATCCAATGAAATTCTTTAAGGGAATTTCATTTTCTTCCAATACGGATATAATAACTTCAAATATAGTTTCTCCCTGCCCGTTTTCCGGCTGGACTAAACGAAAAAAACGGTCATCTGTACAACCCTTTTCAAAATCATACAGTCGAACTACGATCACCAAACATTTTTCGACCGAAATGTCCGTCGTTTCATCGATTATCATGCTGAATCCACAGAGCCGCATTTTTCTCACCATAATTAAATGTGCTTCGTCTCCTAAGAATGAAGCGACTGCTTTTGCTTTTGTTCTACCACACTTAATCTTAAATAAATAGATTTATATTAATTCTACAAATTTCATACTTACTAAACTAAGAAACTAACCAATTTAGCAATACTCGAATCGGGATATATATTGGCATTAAATTTAGCTATATTTTCCATTGATCTAAATGAATGGTTTTGACTAATCATTCGCAACACAAGCTTTATTTCTGCAATTACAACCTGCCTCCGCATTCGAAAATTTTTCGACGTCACACAATCAAACAATTGCATTTTCTCATTTTCCTTAGCTTTTTTCAAATTGATATTATGTTTGTTTGTACCTGAATGTCTTAAAATATGGTTCACTTGATTTGGAAGGAGCTGTCTGCATACTGTGCAAAAGGAACGTTTTGTTTCCTCATCCTTTTTCAGCCAGGGATATTTCAGTTCCCACTCTTTATTATGGCCTCTCTCACTTTTTATACCCTATTCTAGGGGTATATTAATTTTGACGCATAGTTTGTAACATACCTTAATATTGCCCGTAGACCCCTAAAAGTTACTATATTTATGATCAGCATCGATAGTAATGTCGATCTAGCCATGTCCGTCCGTCCGTCCGTCCGTCGGCAAAAATTAGGCCTTTAAACTGGACCTAGAGAGCTGAAATTTTAACCATATACTCTCTAGGGTCCCGAAATAATCAAGTTTAAGAATTTTTGAAATCCGCCCACACACGCCCACAAACTCAAAAAAACAAAATTTTGGAAAAAATCGAATTTTGAGCTAGGAAGCTGACATTTTTTATATATGATCTATGAGATCCTAAAACTGCTCGGGATATACAATTTTCAAAATCCGCCCACTGCCACGCCCACAAAAAAATAAAACAATTTTATTGAAAAACCAACATTTGAGCTAGGGAGCTGAAATTTTTAATATATACTCTCTAGGGGCGCTTTATGCTTATGTGTTAATTTTTTTTAAATCCGCCTACTGACACGCCCACAATTAAATAAAACAATTTTATTGAAACACCCAAGTTTGAGCTAGGGAGCGTTTTTTTTGATAAAATCCTTTAAATGTTATATAACAAAATATGTAGAGCGTTCTTAACAATTCAACCATACTTAGACTTTTGTCACGCCCACTTATGAGGGATAGGAATAAGAATAGGGTATGCAACAGTTCGCCCAAGCGGACTGTAGCCCGTCCCTATGTTTTTAATTTTCTTCGAAATGTTCTCTGCATTACAATATAATTCATCGTCAGCCACTTCTTCGGAATCACTATATTCCTCAATTTCACTAAGCGGTTCGCTCTGATCCCGATTCTGAAATTGGAGGCGCCGCACTGCTTGTTGAAGGAGTGGATTCCGCCTGATTCAATTTTGTTGTACGTATAACAAACCTATACAATTTTGCTATCTTTAATATCTTATAAAACAAAAGCTACGAATTACAATAACTCACTTATCCATTTCGTGTTCCTATTTCTTTACCATTTGCGAACATAACAATAAAAGTAAAATATGCGAGAGGTGACTTGTTGCGGTTTGCAGGTTAGGTAAATATTATTGTTTTGAAGGAAATAATATAAACAATATTGTCTTCTCTTTTCTTTAATATAGGTACGGCTAAGGGCTAATGGTTCAATTGGTGGTGTAGATAATGGGTGCGCTCAGTGCCAAACAAAACAATGTGTATCAATTGAAGCACCCAGATCAAGAACCGGATAACTCCACTTTTTAACATTTGGAGAAAAATCAAAAAAATTGTTTTAAAAATTAAAAAAAACGAATTTTCACAAATAGTATTTATTTTCACAAAAAGAATCTAAAATTAAATTCATACACAGATAAAAACTAAAAAACATAACAATATTTCATATAAAAAAACAAAAAACAAAATTTGGAGTTGTCCGTTTTTTGCACCGTATTTGATGAAATTCAATAAGAAGCCTGCATATTATCATCTTCATAGTCGGAGATTTCACCAACAGGATCTTGCTGTGCCTCCAAACTTTCATAAAAATGTATATCAGCAGGAGGAACATATTTCTTGGCCAATAACATTACATCCTCGTACTTTTTTGGGTTGAGGGGAAGGCTGCGCGTGTACATTGTTTGGAGTGTAAATAATGGATTGCCTTGAACGCTGGCCTTTGTTTCGGCTTCGAAGTTTGTTAGTGGCCCATGATGACTGATTGAAGCTGACAAAGTAGTAATATCACCTTCTTTAGCATAAACAAATCTTCGATATTTGGATATAGTCCATTTTATTTTATTTTTGTTGGTGATTGTTTTTTTGAAAAATGGACATAGGCTTGTTTTAAAATCGAATATGTTACTTTTGGTCACGGGTATTACGTTGAATCTTTTTGAGCACTTTGCCACCAAGTTTTGCCAATCTTTCGGCAAATATAGACGTTCAACTCTTCTCTTTTGTTTTTCGATTACACCAAAAGAGCGGTCGCATGGCAAAAAACTATGTCCCGGTTCTGGTAAATGATGCTCAATAACACCAATATTTCTGAACTTAACAAGCGCATATAAGTATTGGACGAGAGTATGGTTCTTATTTTGAGCGCCGCAATTATCGGAAAATAAATATAATTTAGTAACACTTACACTCAAAAAGTTGTCAATAAAATGGTGTAAAAAGCTGATGACTTCGTTTGGACCTTTTTTGCTGATTGTTTCATCGTACATGAACATGTGGCTTTTTTTATTACTGCATTGGTAAATGCAAAAATTGAAAACCCACAGCTGTCTTTTATAAAAAACATCACCAGATGGTATAAGTGGAAGTGGCAAATTTTGCTGGAAGTCAAAAGTTAAAACTTCGACTGTGCTATCTATTATGCATAAAGCACTTTTTTCACGTAGGTCGTCATAAAAAGCTTTAGCTTTCCTTTCGTGTAGACTTTTTGCTAGTTTAAGAGAGCTTCGTTCTTCTTCTGACTCAGCTGCAGCGATTTTTTTTACGTGGGTGTCACACGTCTGACAAGTATCGGATCTAGGTGAACCAAAGGAAAGCTTGAAATTTTTAGCAAAATATTCCCTATAGAAATCGTATGTTACTTTGGGTTTTGGCTTTGGGTTCATATCTTGTTCATTTAGCGAAGCAAAAACTTCAGGCTCATGCTTTTGCAAATACAGATCGTGCATGATCTTCACATTTAGCTCAGAGGCTAGGTATCTCGATTCCTTAGATTGGCTGTAGTGAGAGGAGCGTTTAGAAAAGCTTTTAATGTGGTTATCAATGTTTTGAATGATTTCATCCGGAATTTTGTTTGCCCTATTCGAGTGCCGACCTCTCAAGTCAGACGGTGCTGTTATATTGTTGAGTAAAAAGTCTGAGAGTCTTTCTATCCTGCTTTTATGCACACCATGAATAGAACAAAATGCGCTTTTGCAAACTTCGATTTCTTTTTGGAGCCCTCGTATAAAATATTTGTTTTGAAATTTTCTCACCTCATTTCCACTTGCAGAGCGACGTCTTTGGACAGGATTTTGACGTACTAAACCGCACAAATAAGCGTCTTGTTTTTCTTTGTTTCCTAAGTCATAAAACTCCTTAAAGACAGTTGCAAATAAATCGCTGTTTCTGGCATCAAAACATTTCTTCTTACACCTGCAGGGCTGACCCATTTGTTTTGCTTGCACAGTACTTCCATTGCTGTTCTTATACTTTTTGCCTTCCGCTCTCCTCCTTTTCGATTTGACCTTTTTCCACATTTTCTTGTTTTGTACACGTTTTTTTCCTAAATAAAAGTTTAACCCTTATACGTTTGAAAAAGAAAATAATATCTTATGATGATTTACCCTTTTGAACAGGTAATCTTTCTTCGCTTGATGTGGATTCATCTTCAGAATCATTCACATACTCTGAACCCGACACTGAAAAATCGAATTCACTCATTTCACTTTTTTAACTAATAATATGTGTTAAACGATATATAAACTGTAGGACAACGACACCGACTAAAGTTCAACTGCACAATTTAAAATTTAAACCGCAAGCAAAATATGCATGGCCTCCTATCATCTTAAAAAACGTTTAATTTATTTGAAAAAGCTTATTTAGTGCGGAACAAAAACAAGACAACTCCAGGAGTTGTCTTATTTTTCTTCCGTTTTGAAGTCGAAGATAACTATAAAACGCTTCTTTTGTACCTTAAAATCAAAATATTTGCCTTTTTATTACACCAAATTACGCGGGATTTTTTTTTTAAATATCTGCAGCAAAAAACGGTTTTTGAAAAAAAAGTGGAGTTATCCGGTTCTTGATCTGGGTGCTTCAATTGAGAGACTTCAGCCCAATCAATTTCCGTAACATCAATTAGCAAATTTTCAGTTTGATTTTTTTTTTTTTTTTTTTTCGTCTCAAATTTTCAAAAAGGGCCAAAATCGTTAAATTTTAGAAAAGTGGTCTCATCGTTGTGCGACTAAAGTTGCAATTTGGCACTTTTTTCGTCGCCTTGCCACAGTCACGCTGGTTACAATATCCTTGTTTGAATTGTTGTCAGTTCTGACTTGCATTGTCCAGATGTAGAAGTGAATTGTGTTTATTCCAACAATATCTGCATCCCCGAAACGAGCATTTTGATACTGTGTGTCCGTCCCTTTGGCAATTTATGCAGCTGTTCGATTTCTTCACCAGTGTTAACCGTTGAGCTGGTGTTAATTGCAAAAATGTGCTGCAAGCGAACAATTGATGATGTCATGGCTAGAGACCTTTGAGCGGCCAGTCGCCTGTCCTTCGTTTTACAGCCCAATGCTTCCAGCGATTGAAACCTTGTCTCTAGAAATTTGAGAAAGTCAGTTAAAGGCTGAAGTGATTTTGGCTCTTTGATGGATTGCTCCCACAATGTGTGTGTGTTCACGTCTATTTTTTTTATTAGAACGTGGAGGAGCATTGGATCCCACGTGGCCGTGTCGATCCCCAACCCTTTCAGTGCTAGCAGGCATTCTTGAGTCGTATCATGGGTCGATTTTATTGCTGCTGCGCTCTCAACGGTTATTGCTGTCTGGGCCATTTAGTTTATTTAGAACAGCCGTTACCAACAGGCGCTTGTTCTCGAACCTGTCATTGATGATTTTCCAAGCTGTTTGCCATTGGTTGTCGGTGTACCATCTCGGCAAAAAGATCATGGAATTGCCGCCATTTCATGTAGTCGCCATCGAATTTTGGCAAGACTATATTCGGTAGGTGGAGCTTGCTTGGTTGGTTGCCTGCACTGTCCCAGAAGGTTGATTGTTCTGATTGATTGGACAATTGATTGAGTTCTACAAGTTTCTCTTGCCCTCTTCTTCCAAATCAAAAAATTGTTGAGCATTGTACCCCCTGGCTTTTGGTCTGCTGATTGCTCGTGTATTTGGTTGTGTAGCTGTTGAATGTCGTCCCATCGAAGTTCTATCGTTCTTATCTTGAGCTGATAGAACTCTCTTGGTTTGTTTGCAAGTTCGATAGGAATGGCTCTGTGTAAGCCTTCTATTGCTGCTGGTTGTTTTCTAATCAAGCCCGCTATGTTGGGGTCGTTGTGTAGAGATTGACGAAGCGGAACTTCTGGTTTTGTGATTTGCTTCTCTGGGATTTCCTCCGGCTGAATTTCTTCCAGAATGGCCTTCAGCTCGCAGTACATAGTGTGCACTTTTTCTGGTAAGTTCCCAGAGACGTAAGGTGTATCCGATTTGACGTATTTTTCAATTTGATGATGGTTTGTTGCGAACTTATATTTTCCCACGTTGGTTTTGAGCCTTGTTAACTCATCCGCCAACGCCTTTTGCCGTGCGACCACAATGAATACCTTGGTTTCATCCATCATTGTCGCTGTGAGATCCCACCAATGTTCAAGCCCTGGTTCACGCTTTTACTAATTATTTATTTTAAAATGCCTTGTTGGCCTTGTCAGTGTTTAGCCTTGACAAACGCTGTTGTTATGAATGCCTTGTGAATTGCCCCTTACCGCTTGTGGGGAAGCAATCCGGATCGCGTCGGGGTCACCAAATGTTGCGATGCTTACAGTGAAACACTATAACACCTGAAATATCGAGTGGTGACAGCTTCAAGCAGACTCACTTGAAGAAATTAAAAGAACGATATTAAACGATCTTCGATTGCCTCGTAGCGATTTATTGCTGGTGGTGAAGCAACGATGTCAGAGACAAACGGGACTGTTGAACTGAACATAGGTATTTTGTATTATTAAATTATTAAACTTTTTTTTAAAGAAAAAAAGACTAATCACTTAAATTTGTAGGAATAATCTGAGGATATTGCGGCGTTCCCTTCGAGATGGCCAGACTCCATTCGAAGTAATCACCGATGAGCACTTTATTCAGCTATACAGATTCCCGAAACACGGATTTAATAGAAGAATTAAGGCCATTCCTGACCCTTAACCAACGTACAAATGCTCTTCCATGTCATATGAAAGTGCTGAGTGCCTTTCGATTTTTTGCCACGGGTAGTTTTCAGCGTGCTATTGGGCAAGATTCTTTGTTTCAGACATCAGTGAGCCTTTGTGTGACATAGATTTCGTCTGCTTTAAATAGAGTAGCTCACAGATTCTAAATTCTACGAGAAGTTTGGAGTATTGAGGTTAGTTGATGGCACTCACATTAGAGTGTCAGCACCTCGAAGAGAGATCGAACATGTTGTCTACTGTCGAAAAGGTGGACATTCAATGAATGTACAAATTGTTTGTGGAGCGGACTACATAATGTTTAGTGCTAACGCACAATACGGAGGAAGCAGCCCGTGATGCATATGTTTGGAGACGTTCAAGAGTTAAGTCAACCCTTGAAAACATTTATAATGAAGGAGAGCGAAACTTTTGGCTTTTGGGAGATAGTGGTTACCCATTGCAACCGTGGCTTGACTCCTATTCTCTTTACCACCTCTGAGGCGGACAACAGATACAATGTCACTCATAAAAAAACAAAAGCTCTTGTGGAGCGATGCATTGGTGTACTCAAGAGTCGTTTTCGCTGTTTGGCAAAATAGAGGGTGCTTTTTTATTGCCCGGCTAAAGCGGAAATAATAATTAATGCCTGTGTTGTACTGCACAATGCATTGGTTAGAGCCAGAGTTCAATTTTAAATTTATCTTAATCTTTATTTAGCTTTTGAAGCAATTCACTTAATTTGTTTTTTATTTCCGTTTGGAGTTTATTATTTTCTTCCAAGAGCTAGCCCAAGACGAGTAGAATTTGATGGCTGTGTTTTTTTTTTCAGTTTGACCTCAAATTCTAAAGTTATGGTTTTCTTATATGTACATTTGTTACTATTGAATAAGTTTTTCTGATAGTTTAGGTTCCTTCTTTTATTTAGCAGCTCTTTTCTCTGCGCTTTATCTTTTGTTAGTTGGATTTGTGTGTGCAGGATTGCTACTTGTTGTCTATGACGTAACTTGCGTCCTCTCTTGGACCTGAAAATTAAATAAGAGACATTCACTCTGTCCAGTTTAAGATTAACTTTATTATGTTTTTCTTAACCTATTTATACAAAAATCTTATTCTAATTATTCACATCTATTCACTAATACTAGGTGTGTTTAATGAACCTGAGCTGCACAGAAAAGTACAGAAAAGATCAGAAAAGTACAGGATTTTGTGTTCCATGAGCAAAAATCTTGCCCCAAAATGTTTTACATTCTGTCACTTTGTGTTCCATGACGCTGTCCAGCTCAGTTAAGATCAGAAAAGTACAGGATTTTCTGCACCTCCTTTTGAGGAAGGGCAACTGCGTGAAAAGTGTCAAATTGAAGACGTCAAATGTCACTGATGTCAGCTGATTTGTTTGTTTGGCATGAAATATTGAAATTTTTTGAAAATAAATAAAAATTTACAACCAAATAATCATAAGAAACTATTTTTAACATAGTGGTCACGATTCGGACTATAAAAATAGTCAAAAAATAGTCATTAATGACTATTTTTTTCTCTGAGTGTGTTACTGACGATCGCACACGCAATGTGCTTAGGTTAGGTTAGGTTAGGTTAGGTTTATGTAGCTGTCGGCAGAAACCGACACACTGAGACCAATTTAGGTTGTGATACCACGTATTTTATCTACCTCAACTCTATAGTTGGGACTGGCCAACGAGACCCGATTGTTCTCAAACGGTCCCCCATCTACGTACTAACCGCGCCCAAAGTCGATTAATTACGGTGATCTGACGAGAACCGATTCCTCGACGTGGTATGGTCGTTGGTTAAAAATGTGCTTGCGCTTTACGATATGATTAGGCCGAAATGTACATCTACCTGATTACCATCATTAAGGACGCCATAATCGTTTAAAGTAATAATAATGAAGTAGTGTTTCCTTAGTGGCTTTATTTTTAAGTAATAAAAATGAATTAATTAAAATGACGTATTTTTTTATTTATATTCGGTGGTATACGGCGTAAACCTGCTCGCATAATAGGTTTCGTAGACTTGACCCTTGTTGCTGATCTGCTGCATCGGGAGTATGTACTGTTATGGTTCGAGCTTTCTTCATTGCTGTCGTTTGTTTCGGAGTCTAAGATTAATCCATCCACACCACAAAGATTATGTAATACAACACAAGCACGTACAAAATGGCAACGTTTTTCTATACTTCGCAACTTGCAATAATACAGTTGTCTAAACCTTTGCTTTAGAATGCCAAATGAGTGTTCAATGACAACTCTACCCGAACTAAGCTTTCTATTAAAAAACTTTTGCTTGGTTGACAAATGGCCATTGTCACGATAAGGTGTTAGGAGGTGCCTTGTGCAAGCGTATGCAGAATCCCCTAGCATAAACAATTCTCCACATAAATTTGAGAGCTCAGGATATATGTCGGAATTTTCCAAAACTCTATTGTCATGAACTGATCCTGCTTCCTTTCGTTACAGATAGCTTGCAAACATATACTTATAACGTTTTTTCTATCGTCCTTGGCTCGCTTAGGAGGGTTAATCCTTATACGGGTACCGTCGATAGCACCTAAATAAAATATATTAAATTTATTTCGGTTATATTAAATAATATTAACATTACCTATTATCCCCTGAATACCAGTTTTATTATACATCCATAAGGTAGTTCTACCTTTTTCTTCCTCTGTAGGCCACCGAATAACTGAATCTGAGAGGTTGCTCAAAAAGCCAAGCGTGCGATTTATTATTCGGCATACTGTTCCCAAAGAAAGATTGAACCTATCTGCTATATCTCTGAAGGAGCACGCTTCATGTCCAGCGAACCACAAGAAGAGTGCTACATGAATTTCTGGAGAAAATGTTTTGGCCGCTTCCATTGCGATGTACTCATTCGATAATGCAAATTGTTGCACTATGCATTGATACAAATCGTGACTTACTCGAAAGTGGGTTATAAATTCTTTTTCAGTATAAGAAGGAACTACTTCTTCTAGGTACCAAGAAATCGCATTTCTGTCGTCCTTTCCAACGAAAAACAGTGGCAAATCTTCTTCATCATCGCTATTGCTGGTATCCGATGTTGTAATATCCGACGAACTTAACATGATGCTACTGCCAGAATCTTCCAACATCTCGAGTATTAAAAAGTCTGAAGTATTCATTTTATTTTATTTATCAAAAGCAACTTCGAGTCTCACTTTTCATTTGGATTTATTTATTTTGGAATTTAACAGCTGATATGGGAGCTGTCACATGAGGCTGTACTTTTTTGTTCTCACTTGATCTGACAGTTTTCGCGCATGTGTGCTGATCTGATCTGTTCTGTTCTGATCTTTTTTTCATTAAACACAGCTACTATTAAATAAAAATGCTTCTTGCAGCAGTAGTTCTTGATTTAAATTCGCCATCCAGCTGTACAATTTACAATTTCAAGGTGAAGCGGAATTCTTATCTCATCGCTTGTACCTTTGTGGGAATCTTGTGTAGGTGGATAGTGATTACAAATCTATCGTCTGGTCTGGGGAAAGCCCTTGTGTGGACTTTGAGTTGTTGTTCTCGTTACCACGATTGGCATCTGGAATTGTTGTATGTATCATGTTCGAATTTGTGGTTTAAGGAATTTCTGTCTGTCAGTGATGGGTAGAAGTACTACATAGTACATGTTGACGGCAGTTCAATAATTTGTTGAGCAGGATGTTGAGACTGTCTGTCTGGTGCTGAATAATTGTCTTGAGGATCTGGTTGCAAGGAGTCGTTGACATAAATGGATACCTCCTCTTTGTCCTCGCAATAAATAATTTTCTGCGTCTTTAAAATAAAAAAAAAGTTTGAGGAACGTAAAAATTGAAAATTAAGTAGCATTCTTACTATTATCTCTCCGAAGACGTCAAATCCTTCCAGTACTTCCTCCACTTAATCCCATCCTTAATGGCTTCTCCTAAGCTGTCAAGGGTATTAGATAAATTCTTCCATTCATTTTCCCGCGAATGGGCACCGTCAACTGTTGTGAATCTGTGAATTGAAATGTTTTGATTTTTACTCATATTATTTAAAACATTTTATGTTGGTCCTTACTTGTCGTTTGCCAAATCCGGTCTTTCTGCGAAAAAATTTATCAGGAACTTTTTGTGTTTCGGATGCTCTTGCTCCGCGTTTTATTTTATTTTCCATATTAAATTTTTTTTCACAGTATATGAAGCTATTTGAAGCAAACGAATTGAGTGTGATAAAAAATTTATCATATGAAAAGTTTTTGACGTTTGTTTTCATGGTTTCACAGATCGAAAATCGAAGTAAGCGTGAAGATGTGATAAAGTTTATAACTTCACAGTTTCACAGATCGGGAATTGACCCCCTGAACTTAAACTTACAGGCCTATTCTGCTATTCACGTGAATCGTAGATTCGATTCACCCATTTGATTCCCTTTCACTCTGGCTTTCCATTCTGCTATCCATCGGGTGAACTACATTATCCAACCCAATTTGACATTCAAGTTACCAGCCTTTTATGTGAAAATAATACGAGGTTCGTTGTTTGCAAATTGAAATTAATGTAATCGATTTGATTTCTGTTTACGAAAACTTTGGAAAGTTGAATATGTTGTTTTGATTAATTATTTTCAATAAAATTAAAAATATAAACAAACAGGTATGAATAGTATTTGACTCTTTTTCCACTTCCAAACAGTGGAATAAGAGATTCATCAAATAGAAAACTTCGCAGAACCAAATGTGGTGTGCCTGGGGTTGTGATGTGTGTTGACGGTACGCACATTCCTCTTAAGACACCTTATCAAAATCCACATTTGTTCTACAACAGAAAAGGCTACCACAGTCTAAACGCAACGCTGGTAAGTGCAATAAAATGTGTTTTAAATTTGACTTTGAAAAAATTTCCTTTAAGATATGCAATCATAAGCAGTGGATTACCTACGTTGACGCAAGTTATCCCGGAAGTAATCACGACCGTGGTTACTGACTCCTTTTCCCTTTTCGAAATGTAGAAGCAGGTTCCCAACAATCCAAATTCAATACACAACACTGCAAAGGACGAAATATTATAGAGCGAACTATTGGTGCATTGAAAAGTAGATTTCGATGTTTTAATTTGTCCAAAGTATTATAGTATTCACCTCTAAAAGCGGCACAAATTATAAACGTGTGCTGTGCTGTACAACTTATAGATTATTAATAGTTCATAAAAAAATATTTTCCTTTTTTTCTTTATTATTTTATTTTCATTAAAATCGAAACTGGCAGCGATTCTGCCTCCTTAACAATACTGAATAAGACTGAATGAATCTTCTTAGAACCTAAACCTTAAATAGATAGTTATCGCTGACACAAGCACTTCAACTTGTAACACCATCCTGCAGCCGCGTTGTCAACGGAAATCGTTAATCTATGCTTCTTCAGCGCTTTTGCCGTTGACTCGTATCTTCAGTTTGTTTATCGTTAATTGCCTCTTCAGTGCTTTTGCCGTTGACTCGTATCTTCAGTTTGTTTATCGTTAATTTCTTCGTCAGTGCTTTTGCCGTTGACTCGCATCTTTAGTTTGTTTATTGTTAACTCATCTTCTTCAGCTTATTTATGGATTTTATTTCTATGTGCACGGTTGTGTTCCTTTGCAATTTCTAATTCCTAACGGCTTTCATCAATTAGGTCTATGACCATGTTCCTAGCATATCGGACTCTATATTGGCGGAAATGTAAAGGGAAAATTTCTTGGATTTTTCATAGAATTGACTCCTCTGTTCTTATGCCATTTATTACTGAGGGGTTGAGGTAATTTCTTAGTATATTAATGAATTTCTCTTGAGAGTACTCGGTTTCTACTACGGTGTTCAATATTGATGGTTTGATCTTCATCTTGACCCTGTTCCAGGTTTGGGGTATTAGCATTTTGTATCAAAACGCGACCTTCGGTTTTCAAAACGCTAATAACGATAGATGATATTAGACTATGAAGTTCTTTGGATCTGTGTGTTTGGCGCCTTTAGCGGTGTTGTAGATTGAAATGAGGTATCTAGATGACGAGAGGAGGAGTCTTGTTCGCTTTCTCCCGAAATGGCGTTGCCAGAATTATTTCCTGATCGTAACAAGGGCATTGTGAAACTGTTATTATGTATTATTGCTTTTAGACTATTGCTTTAATAATATAATCAATAAGTTCACTTGCTATTTACTTTCCTTAATTCTATTTTTAATAAAAAAAAAAATCTTTTTATTGAATTGATTAAAATTTTGTGTCTTTACTTTATCTGTCTTCACTTTTACTTAATTTTTACTTAATTGTAGCTGAATAACATTTGTTTCTTAAACTTATTCTTAATTCCTATGCTTACAGTTGTAAAAACTTAATATAAATCGCAGTAATTAATTCTATTGATAGGTACTCAACATGAATAAGTAAAAGAAACAAAATATAAATTAATAAATAAACAGACGCCTCGTCACACTGGCAACGCCGCACCTGCAAATAATACAAGAAAAACATCCTGTGAGCCAACATTGCTATCGACAACAAAAAAAAACAACTCTACTTGCATATAGCAATACAAAACAGTAAAGAGCAAAGACATGAAACTGTATACACATACGACAACGGAACCACGAATATCATCACACACGCCTTTGTCTTCATCTTGCTTAGGGGAACCGGCGAATGATTCGTACACACGGCTGCGTATGAAGTTTCCTTAGACGATCGAGTGGAACCGTCGGTATATTTGGTTTTACCTCACACACAAACTCGCATGAAGGGTTGCAGTGGCCTCGCACACCATCAGACATCTGTCTTCAGGGGAATCTGGCTTTTCCACCCTCACACAAGCGGGACCAGGTAAACACCACCGACCCACACAACTCGAAATTGCGTCTCGTCTTTTATAGGAAGGAATAAGGCAATAGATACCAAACAAAGTATTCAAATATGTAAATAAACCATATTCCCAGAGATAAGGAAATGATCTTGAACGTAACTACATGCACAAAACTAACTATGTACTGGCTCAGTGATTTAACTCACCTAATTTTCCAAATTATTGTTTATTATTAATTATTTAGGACTCACTGACACTACACTAGCTAGCACTGCTTGTCATCAAGCACAGAAGAACACTAACTAAACCTTCTCCTTCTGACAACGCCAAAGACATGCAAACAGAGGCGTTGCCAGATTAACTACTTAACTAGTGTTTTTGATCCTTACCAGATTCATTTTTTTTTCAATTTATTTTACAGTCTTTCCAAATTATTTTACACAGTAATGTTGCGGCGAACATCTCACGCCGGTGAATTTGGTCGTTGTCCTTTTTGCTGAGCTACTGGGGCACCTCGTTCACACTTTCCTCGTGATTGTTTTGTCTATAGGTAGCCACAGCCGCATTGTCAACGGAAATCGTTAATCTATGCTTCTTCAGCGCTTTTGCCGTTGACTCGTATCTTCAGTTTGTTTATCGTTAATTGCTTCTTCAGTGCTTTTGCCGTTGACTCGTATCTTCAGTTTGTTTATCGTTAATTGCTTCGTCAGTGCTTTTGCCGTTGACTCGCATCTTTAGTTTGTTTATTGTTAACTCATCTTCTTCAGCTTATTTATCGTTAACTTACACAATAAATGTAGACATTTTCAAGTACCTCTCATCAAAAAATAAGAAATTATTGTTTTAAATTGGTCTCGGTTAATTGTTCTGCTTCTAAAAATGTTAATAATCTTTATTTATACAAATAATCAAGCAATAAACTTACATTTTATTGACCACCAACCAGACAGACGATCCATTAAATGAAAAACCCGCAACATTTTATATGCGGATTTGAATTGTATAGAACAAATGCGTTCACGTGAATAAGAGAATACTGCGCAGTATTATCGATGTTACCGACATTAACGAGGTGAATCCAGATTCAATTCGAATGAATAGTAGAATAGTGTTCAGTGAAAATTGAAGAAAAATCCCCCCCGATGAATAGCAGAATAGGGGTGTTAAGTCTCACGTTTTTCCGGACTGATGGGTATCTCTTCGTGTATACGTAAGTAGATACGGTTGCTCTGGTGCTTTGTTCTCTATGCAGGTGACTGTTGATTATAGGTGTAATTTGTTGCTGCGACTGTTGATTATTCAGTGCGGTGTAATTGTTGCTGCGGCTGTTGATTATTCAGTTCGGTGTAATTGTTACTGCGATTGTTGATTACTTATCTCGGTGTAATTGTTGCTGCGGAGATTTTCCGTGTGTTGTTGTGCGAACACACGGTGCGCATGTGCGACCGTCCGCGGCACTGTTGAATTTTTCTATATTTGGGATTTTCCAGTCCTGGTGATGATATTGGACGTCTCTCACTTGTTGTTACTTATATATATACATGTGCATTATGTGCGGCACGATGTGTATCTGATGGTGGTTTATTTGGTGATTTGGTGATTACGATGAAATCTTTTTTTTTACTGCGACGTCGTGTATGTCGCTCTTCAGAAAAGTATTTTATTCAATTTCTGGTAATTCCAATCCCTTGCTTTGAACGGAGATTCCTGATTGTGATTATTTGGTATCTCTATCGTTCAGGTGGCAGGTATGGATGGTGGATGGCAGTATCGGAGATCCGAAACTCTTCCTACGTGTATTGTTGTAGGGGATATTTTCCTATTCCGTGCTGGTTCTTGATAGCATTGCGGAATTTCGATGGCTGTCGCCGCTTGGTCTCTATTTTGATGGAATGCTTTGTTGCGCACTGTTGGTTTGCTGCACTTTGTGTATTTCATCACCGACGACGCGTGTTCTGTATGGGAATTTGTTAGAGATAAGAAAAGCGTTAGTAAAATATGTGTCCTGCCTAATTGCATCTACAATGCCTAATATTATAGTGATATCATGAACTAAAATGATTTATTTCTTACCAAGTGTTTCACTTGAGTTGTCCTTTTACTCGTCTGATTATACGATTCCAACAGGAATTTGACTGCTTTGTAATGTGGGACTACTACGTCCGTGGTTGACGACGGTCATCGATGAAAAGAAAGATTCATCGATGCCGAACGACTATAAGTATGGTTGCAACATACTTCCGGCATTTTTCTTTCAGTTTGTATGCAGGTAAGTATTTTCATATTGGCAGTACCTGTCAATGGGGCATGTTGGAATATTCAGAGGCAAGGGCGAGTATGAATTTGTTAGAGATTAAATTTAATTTCTAACGAATGAGAAGTGGAATTTTCCTCATATCGTGGCCCTTACACACTTGTACAACGTTATAAATTATTCTTTATGTATTTCTATATATTTTTTATTGTTACTTGACTTTACTATTACACGGTCAACGTTGTCTTCTGGTTTTAAGTGGACTGCGTACTGCGATGTTGCCTCCGTCTTTTATAGGTCTTCTTCTTCTGCTCCTCACCACCAGTCCCAGAGATTTCATATGTGTGTGGTATTCCACGTTACTGCCTTCCATACTTCGTTGATGATGTATGCGCCGCCGCGAATAGCGCTGACGACAGCGATTATCGCATATCAGCTTGCCATAAGGTTTGTGTCTGTTGCATGCCTTGTGTTTGGCCCTTTTTTAAAAGGAAATAATGTCGAGTGGTGACAATTATTTAATTGCCTTTGATTCCCAATGTGGTGGCAGTGGGTCACGATGCAACTTGATACATTGTTGTTCCAATTATGCGATGATAGTAGGTCGGCTGCAACTAAGCGTTACTTGTTATTATGTCAGCTGGCACTGGGTCAGGCTGAAACACAATATTTAGGTTGTCGGCACTTCGTTGTAACGATGTTGTTACAGTTGTGCTGATGGCGAATATCGTCGTATGACGGTTATTTCCTGTATTTCATTGGGTCAATCTGGGGCTGGTGGTATGGATGATGGCATAATGCTTTGTGATACATTGTTCATGTTGCTCGTCGCAACATCCTCCCCCGCCCGGCGGCGTGAAGGTGATGATCATGAAAAGATAAAAGAAAAAGCAAGTGCGTTGGATTGTGTTGGAACATATTTTGTGAAAAACTTATGTATTTGTGTATGTTTTTAACTAACCTAAAAACTCTAAATAGTATAGGAGTAATGTAATGTTTTACGTTTCGATTGGTAGCTTACATACTTTGGCGATTGGTCGGACATATGTCCCCTTGGCCGTTTTCACTGTGACTACGCGTATGAGTCCATCTGCTCCAGGTTTTGTGTCGACGATTCGTCCCAAAGGCCATAATGTTGGAGGAGTTTGATCGTCCTTAATCAATATCAATTCACCGATGTCTGGATTTGTTGAGGGGGTCAGCCACTTAGGTTCGTGCTGTAGTCGTGCTAGATATTCTGTTTTCCATATTTTCCAGAAATCTTGTATTATTTTCTGCATTAACTGCCACCGCGTCAATAAGTTTTCCTTGAACTCAGTGAAGTCTTTCTCAGGCATTGTGTCTACAGGCGATCCGATTAGGAAATGTCCGTGAGTTAAAACGTGCAAGTCCTCACAGTCCTCTGACAGTGGACATAATGGTCGTCAATTGAGACACGCTTCAATTTGTGTCAAGGTGATGCATAGTTCTTCAAATTTTAACGTATAGTTTATAATGATCCGATGCAAATGAAAATTTATTGATTTTACCCCAGCTTCCCACAATCCCCCAAAGTGTGGTGATGACGGTGGGTTAAAATGCCAGGTGCTGCCATCCGCAATTAATTGATCTTTAATTTCGATATTCCATTGCACTCGTGCGCTGGGTAATTGGCCTATCTGTTGCTGCTGTTGCTGGTTGGTTTATTTCTGAAGCAGGTAATACAAGTGTGAATGCATTTGCTTGCTCCACTCTTTATTCTCAGAATCCAAAATCTCGTTCGGAGATAGGCCATCATTTGCTGTTGCCCTCCGTGCATGGTTTGCATGCAGCGCCGGTTTTAACATTTTTCGGCCCTAGGCCTTAAGAGTAAAAGGTGCCCTATAGTTTGAATTTTAATTTTTGTTGCCAGGTTTATTCAATAAAAAGATATAACACCGTTGACCGTTCTAGTGAACTCAATACAACAAAAACAAATTTTATTTAAAATGATAGGTATCCATACATATTTATATATTATTTATGTACATGTGTGAAAAGATTTACAAATTCTTTTACCTACTCTATTGTCTGAAATATTGTTTTCTGGATTTCTTTGTAGCCAAGTCTTTGATAATATCCTCAAAATGTATTTCTTGTAGCAAATCGCTCTCAATGCAAAGAATAGATAGTGCATCAAGCCTTTCCTGCTTCATCATGGTTCGACAAGGGCTTTTTAAACGCTTTAATTGAGAAAATGACCTTTCCGCGGAACAGTTTGTCACCATCAAAGTTAAAAATAAACGCAATGCAATATCTACATTTGGAAAAGCTGATGTTATCTTATCTTCCCACATTATTTTATATAAATTAGCTTGATTATAGAATTTATAATTATTTCCATTTTTATGCAAAACATACCGATGGAACTGTAAAAGTTCATCAGAAAGTTCTGAATTTAGATCTTCAGGATATTTTGACACTAAACGCTGAACACTGGCTTCAACATCTACTTCTTCATTGTTGATGCAAAGGAAATCAAAACGTTCAGAAATTTCCGTATAAATCTTGGGTTGGGTCCGTTTGCCCGCATATCAAAAGCCCGCACACGAATGCCCGCATATCAAAAGCCCGCATCCCAAAAGCCCGCATCACAAAAGCCCGCACCACAAAAGCCCGCATGTCATGGGGAAATATGAAGTTCCCCTTAAGAAATCTCTTTTCTGTGATTCTCACAAGATCGAGTATCTAACATTTTGGAAATTGAAGTAAACCAATCAAAACTCTTATAGAAAATATTTTGTTGCTTCGAAAATGGCGTGAAGTAGTTATTCACCACACTCACCTCTTCCCCTCTTTTTTTTTTGAAAACGTGTAAAATCTCTTACAAAATTTTTGCTCGTCCTAAAAAGAACGGATTTATTTACCATATCCACCTCTACCCCTCCTAAATTGAAATTGGTTAATATCTCTCAATGAATATTTAGTCGTCCTAAAAAGAACGATTTTGGTTCATAGAAAACCACCAATCCACAAAATCACTTCACTTTCACTATTTTGGGAGCAACCGCACTGCTCCAGGCATCGACGAAGAATGCGACAATTCAGAAAAATACCACTTCTTATATACACTTTGTCGAAGACTTTTCTTACGGTAAATTTGTTCTCCGTGATTCTCAAACAATCGAGCATTTTAACTTTTTGAAATTGAAACAAGCCAATCCCCCTCGAATTGGTAACATTTTTGACAACCAATCAAAACTCATGCAAGATATATTCTCCTTACAAATGTTTACCATTTTAGGAACTTTTTTCTCTTTTATTGGGAGGAATGCTGTTATTATTCATTGGTAAAAGCATCTATTTAACGCATGTACTATGCGCACTCGGGCTATGGGTTATTTTCTAGACAATTGCGTGCTAAAATTGAAGTAATGTACATTCAAAATCTATTTAATTCACACAAAAACCCATCTGTAAGTCGCATGAAATCATGAGAATCACGGGTATATGCTTATTGTCTGGCCATAAACACTCACAAATAAGCGTCCAGTTTCATAGATAATGCTACTTACCTCGCATCATTTTCATTGTGGGTGACCCGCTTCGCGGGATCTAAGGATTTAACCTATCTTTCCGCAGGGTTTAGCACGCTCACGCAACTTCGTTGCTCCGCTAAGGGTATATGCTGGTTGTCTGGCAGGCGCCATAAACACAAACAAATAACCGTCTAATTTCAAAGATAATGCCATTTAACATGCATCATTTTCGTTGTAGATGGCCCGCTTTGCGGGATCTAAGAATTTAAACTATTTTTCCGTAGGGTTTAGCACGCTCACGCAACTTCGTTGCTCCGCTAAGGGTATATCCTGGTTGTCTGGCAGGCGCCATAAACACAAACAAATAAGCGCCCAATTGTGAAGATAATTACTCGCATCATTTTCGTTCTGGGTGGCCCGCTTCGCGGGATCTTACGATTTAAACTATCTTTCCGCAGGGTTTAGCACGCTCACGCAACTTCGTTGCTCCGCTAAGGGTATATGCTTGGTGTCTGGCAGGCGCCGTAAACACAAACAAATAAGCGCCGAATTGTAAAGATAATGCCAATTTATTAGCACAATTTAGGGTCTATGTTGTCCGGTCGCGGATTCTTAGGATTTAAACTTTTTTTCCTCTGAAATAAGCGACCAATTTCAAATATGAACTCCATTTACTCGCATCATTTGCGGTCTGCTTTTATCAAATGTATACAAATTTTTTAAACATTTTAGGAACTTTTTTCTCTTTTATTGGGAGGAATGCTGTTATTATTCATTGGTAAGAGCATCTATTTAACACATGTACTATCCGCACTTGGGCTATGGTTATACCTAAACAATTGCGTGTTAAAATTGAAGTAATGTACATTTAAAATCGAAAATGGTGAATAAATCCGTTCTTTTTAGGACGAGCAAAAAATTTTTAAGAGATTTTACACGTTTTCAAAAAAAAAGAGGGGAAGAGGTGAGTGTGGTGAATAACTACATCCCCCTCCATATTACTGGGAACAAATATTTCTTTCAAGTGATTTGATTGGCTTTAAAAATTTTTAAATTAAAGTGATGAGGTGAATAACAAAACAATAAGCCTGAAAATAAATTGTGCGGGCTTATGGCATGCGGGCTTTTGTGCTGCGGGCTTTTTCATAATTTGGCGTGCGGGCTTTTGTTACGCGGGCTTTTCATATGCGGGCTTATAGGGGTTTCCCATAAATCTTCCCTCTGGAATCCATCTGAATTCGCAATTTATCAATAATAACATAAAAGGCGTTTATTCGAAACTTTTCCTTTGGGCTTAGCTCAACATCGGGAGCATTACCATCGTCAGCCATTTTTTTTCGAATGCGTTTTCGTGCTACTGTGCAGTTGCCATCGGGTAAAAGTTCCTTAGAGCGTATTTCAATACCGTCAAAATTTTCACGCATGTTCTCCAGCTGATCGGACAACGATTTATACAAATTCGCACAAAGTCAGTAGTGTTACGTCTTCTCTTTGCAAAACTTTACTGACTTTTTTAAAATTTTGCAAAATGTCATTCCAGACAACAAGCATTAAAGCGAATTCTAGTTTATGCATTTTATTGAGTAGATCACCAGCTTCCCTTCGACCATCTCCTTTAAGTGCATTATCTTCAGACATGTCATCTAAAGTTTCTAATAGTTTTTTATACGATTTAATGATTGCAGAAGTAGCTGCAGCATGAGATTCCCAACGTGTATCTGAGAGCGATTTTAAAACATTATCATTTTGGAGAGCGGATTTTAAAATTTGCCAACTACTAGTAGACGCAGAAAAAAAATTATATAGCGATTGTACCACGGAAAAAAAGTCAACTGCAATTAAACAGGAATCTACGGCACTGCGACCAACAAGATTTAAGGAGTGCGATGCGCAAGGGACATAGACTGCATATGGATTTTTCAGAAGAATTTTCTGTTGCATCCCTTTATACTGACCAGACATATTTGGAGCATTGTCGTATGTTTGTCCTCTGCACTTTAAAATTGTTATGTTGTTTTCACTCAGATACTTTAGTGCTTGATTGGCTATATCGTCTCCAGTATGAGAATTCATCTCCAAAAACGTTAAGAAACGTTCAATAGGTTGACCGTCTTTAACATATCGTATAACAATACTCAATTGATCCACATGTGATAAATCCGGTGTAGAATCTACAGACAAGCTAAAATAACCATAGGCATTGATTTGGTGAATGATTTCTTCTCGAACTCTTTGGGCCATTATATCTATTAGTTCTTCATATATAGTTTTAGACAGATACGAAGTTGCTCCTGAACCAGGATTTCCAAACTTTGAAATATGAGTAGCCAAAAATGGGTCAAACTTCGCTATTAACTCAAGAAGCCCCATAAAATTGCCATTATTTGATAAACCAAATTTTTCTTCGGAACCTCTAAATGCTAGACCACGTTCAGATAATGTGCAAATAACAGCAACCACCCTCTTTAATACATGTTTCCAGTATGAACACGACTCTTGCATTTGTTTTTCCAAATCTGTCTGAATTCCGAAGTGAGATCTACGTGTAATGTAAGTCATCATAGCCTCTTTATGACAGTTGGATTTTTCATGATTATCTATTAAAATTGCATTTTTCCAATCAGAAAAACCTTCTTGTCTTATGAATGTTGTTCCTGGCCTGGTCTGATCAGAAAATAACTTACAATAAAAGCAGAATAACGCACCTGTTGGCAGGGAATACAAAAGCCATTCACGTTGATAAGTCTCGCCGTTTGCTTTTTTACCAACAAAATAAGAAGACTGGATAACTCTTATTTTCCCGTCTGAGTACGTTCGCCGAGATTTCAAAAAAGGACCATCGTGATTATTGCATTTGATAAGTCCAGACGTGATCCAATATTCTATATCATCTGCGGAAAATTTAGTCCATAGCGCTGGGTCAGGATTTTTATTTACATCATCATCTTTTATTATACTCGTTTCAATTTCCAAAGTTTCCGTGTTTTCCAAACTGTTCGATGCAGAAGATTTTATGTAATTTATATTTCCATGAATTGCTTGGTTATCATTATTCAAAGCTTCACCAAAAATTAACGACTGACTAGAACTAGGTGTTTCTTCTACAGAATCAAAACCCTCACCATTATGTTGATCGTCTTCGAGTGGTGCAAAAAATGTTGAAATCTTTTGGTTTTTCGTCCATAATTCTTGCTCCTTTTGTTGTTGCACTTTAGCTAGTTTGCGCTTTTGAGCTCCACTTAATTGAATACGTTTCATTATGGCTACTCCACCTATTAAGGAATTACATACGAATATAAACATTAGTTACCGCTACATTCATTCGCATTAATTGTGTTTTAAAATTAACTGAAAAGAAGGAGCGCTACTTACTTCGATAATGATCGTTTAATTTATAAAGACTCTTATGGAATTCAATTCGCAATGTTAATTTAATACCTATTATTTATTAAATTTAGTTCCCTCAACAATGCCAAGTTAGTTATGTATTTGACAAGCGCATCCAATTTATATCTGGCCGTAAAGCGAAATGCGTTAACGGGTCTTTATTTTTTCATTTTGTTAAGGGTTGTGGAATAAAAAGAAAACAATATTAATTTAAACGATTTATTAATTAATTATAATAAACGAGAAAAACTCAACCGCATGGTTGCAACAAGAAAAAAGGAATACAAAGAGATAGATAGGTTGAATGTATATATCTATAGGTACTGTCCAAAGAACATTACGTTGACTGTAGATGGGATGACGATAAGATGCTATCTCCAACACTCCTCCTCAAATTAGCGTCATTAGGCATCGATATTTCGCCGAAGTCCAAGTCTTGACCGAAGCTTCACAAATTGGGCTTTGGGTAAAGGTTTTGTGAAAATGTCAGCTACTTGTTCCTTTGAGCTCACATACTGAACTGTTATCTGTCGTTTCTCGTACAGATCGCGAACGAAATTATATTTAACGTCAACGTGTTTCAGCCGTTTGTGTTGCCATCTTGAAAGCAGATGAATGCACGACTGGTTATCTTCGAACATTTTCGGTGGAGTGTCGCTGGTTACTCCAAATTCAGCTAAAAGATTTTTTAACCACAAGAGATCAGCTGCTGCCGTGGCCAAAGCGATGTATTCAGCTTCTGTCGATGATAAAGCAACTGCTGTTTGCCTCTTAGTTGTCCATGTTACTGTGTTGCCAAACACGTTCATAAAAAAACCAGAAGTTGACTTTCGGTCTAGTCCACTTCCAAAGTCTGCATCCACATAACACGACAGATATTCGCTATTTCCTTTCTTATAGCATAGGCTGAAGTCCATAGTTCCTTTAATGTAGCGCAATACTCGTTTCAATCCTTTCCAGCGTGCTTCTGTTTGTTCATGTTGGTATCTGCTAAAATAATTTACAGCAAAATTCAAGTCCGGTCTTGTGGTAAGCATAGCGTACATCAAGCATCCAACTAGTTCTCTATAAGGTTTTGTATCATCCAGATGTGTCTTTTCATTTTCAGGAATTGGTGTCGTATCCATTAGAGTGATGGCGGAGTTACAATCATCCATTTTAAAACGTTTTAGCATTCTCTCTAGATAAGACCTCTGACTCATGTGAAGTTCTCCATTTACTCTATTAATGCTGATACCGAGAAATGATTTCAGTTCACCCAAGTCCGTCATTTGAAATCTGTTACTCAGCGCGTTTTTGGTGTTATTGATTTTTGTGATGCTGTTTCCTGCAAGTAGTATATCATCAACATACAATAGAAGAAATATACAAACGTTTCCATATTTCCAGCTGTAGAGGCATTTGTCCACTTCAGATTGAGTGAACCCTAATCCCTTTACATAGTTGTCGAATGTTTTGTTCCAGGCTCTTGGAGCTTGCTTTAATCCATAAAGTGCTCTATTAAGTTTACAGACGGAATTGCTCATACTATTAAAACCCTCTGGTACTTTCATATACAGCTCCTCCTCAATTTCGCCATGAAGAAATGCGTTCTTTACATCCATATGATGTGTAACAAGATTGTTTTCTACGGCAATTGAAAAAAGAGTCCTTAGAGTAGTAAGTCTTGCTACAGGGGCATACGTTTCCTCATAGTCATACCCTTTCCTTTGCGCACAGCCCTTAATTACAAGTCGGGCCTTGTACCTATCAATATGTCCATTTTTGTCGCGTTTTATCTTGAAAATCCATTTACTGTTTAACAGTCGTTTGCCTTTAGGCAGATCAGTTAGTACCCAGGTGTCATTTTTTAATAATGCGTCCATTTCCTCATGGACTGCTTGCATCCATTTGTCTTTATCATCTCGCGAATCGATTTCTTCAATGTTGTCCGGCACGTCTTCCACAAACGCTTCTGCATTTAGCGCTAAAACAGCATAATCTTCGAGATAACGTGGTTTTACGATATTTCGCGAGCTTCGTCTAGATGTTGCGGCGTCGCAGTCGTCAGCCTGCTGTGGTGTCATAAACAGATCGCAATTCTGTTGGTGTTCACCGTCACTGTCGCCTTCTTCTTCGGATTTCTTCAGATCATGCTGTTCCGATAAATTGTCCTCCTCCTCTTCGCGATGAGTCCACTGTTCGCTGCTAAGGCCATCAAAAGTAAATTTAGTTTCGTCGAAAACTACATCTTTTCCAAAAAGTATTTTTTGATCTTCTAAGCTCCAAAGCTTGAAGCCATTTGAGCAGTATCCAACAAAATAGCACTTGAGTGACCTCGAGTCGAACTTGCCATGAAGAATTTGTTTCGGAAGTTTCAAATAAGCGATGCACCCAAATATTTTTAGTTTTGCAACATCGGGAGTTTCATTAAACCATATTGAAGCAGGTACTTTTCCATTCAGTGCTGATGTTGGACTTCGATTAACTAGATACACAGCTGTTTGGACCGCTTCGGGCCATAACGTTTTCCCTAGCTTAGAATTCAGCAACATGCACCTCGCCTTTTCCAAAATGGTGCGATTCATCCTTTCTGCAACACCGTTTTGCTCGGGAGTATACCTTATTGTAAACTCGAACTGGATTCCTTTTCCTTCAAAGAACTGTTTTGTTTCCTTAGAGATGTATTCTCTACCGTTGTCGCATCTGAAACGACTCAGTTTCAGATTAAAATGAGCTGTTGCCATGGCTTCAAAACACTTGAAATATTTCAGAACTTCTGATTTTTCCTCCAAAATGTAACTCGCTGTGAAGTGCGTATAGTCATCGATGAACGTAAGTACATACCTTTTCGCATCATGAGATGTTGGAGTAATAGGACCGATGATATCGCTATGTACTAACTGCTGTACGTCCCAGCTCGATTGCGTCGATGATTGTGAGGTTTTCGAATCTGCTTGCCCTCAATACAAACTTGACATAAATTTTTGGATGAGTCCGAAAAATCAATTTTCACGCCGATCGACTGATTTTGCAGCTTCTTGATGTCTTCATAGTTCAGATGTCCTAACCTCTTGTGCCACAAATCGTATCCTTCTAGCTTTGCACTTAAGTTCACCAATACCGGTTTGCTGAAAACCAACTCGTATAGCTCTATAGAATTTCTGTACGCAACCGCTACTGTTTGATTACCTTTGGTTATAGTTCCACAGCCATTCTCAAATGTGACACGAAATCCATTCGTCTCTAGTTTTCGAACCGAAAGTAGGTTGTGTTCCAGATCTGCCACGGAAAGAACTTCCTTCACCGTAAGTGAATTGACTTTTCCATCAACTTGTATCTGGAATTGAATTTCGCCAACAGTGTTTGCTTGTAGAAAAGCTCCGGACTTTGCCACTTTGATTTTGATTGGCACATCAAGTTTCCTTGTGTTATCCAGATGAATGCTGCTGTTGATCAAGTGCTCTGTTGCGCCAGAGTCCAGAAACCATCTTACACCAGTGTCAGCGTTAGCTTCAGATGTTGTAGAAAAACAAAAACCATCTGAATTTGATGAATTGGATGGGCTTGTTACTGCATTTGCACTTTGAGTTTGCTTGTTCTTCATATCATGTGTTCTCTTTCTGCAATCGGCTTGCTTGTGTCCAACTTTTCCACACCAGTTGCATTTGTACGGGAACCTGTGATTTATTTTGTTTGCTATCCTGTGTCCTGGTTGCGAAGCAAATGCTGTTGAAGATGGTAGTTCATGTCCAGCGTTATTTCTTCTTTTCGTGTCTGTCCGCTTTGTCTCTTCGTCCTGAAGCCTATTTTTAACAAATGCAAGGCTCAGGCTTTCACTCGACAAGGTTTCAATAGCGGTGACCACACTGTCGAACTCGGATGGCATTGTCAACAAAAGATGACAGACAACATCCAACTCTTCCAATGATGCTCCTGTGGAACGCAGGTTACGTACAGTTTTATCAAACTTCAGAAAGTGATTTGCGAGTGTATCGGTTTTTGCGTCGAACTTCATGCACAGAAGTGACTTTCTTATAAGTAACTGACTCGCAATACCTTTCCTCTCAAATGTTTGGCACAGGGTCGTCCACAAGTCAAAAGCAGTTTGCTTATCTTTGGCATACTCTAGATGACTATCTGCAATACGCTGTATGATTTGAGACTTACACTTTCTGTCTCGTTGACCATGAACAGCTTTCAGACTTTCCTTTGATTGTACAGCTACAGCTTCGTCAGATGGAAGGATTTTTACCATTTCTGTGTGCTTTTCTTCGGTGTATTGCACTAAGTCCATTTCATTTAAAAGTGTTTCCATCCTGAACTTTCAGTTGTTGAAATTGGTTCCATCAAATAAAGGAATTCGATAAAGGTGTTTTTTCTGCAACTCAGTAGTAACTCACTCTTTGAGATCAGAAAAAACGATTAATACTCACTCTATACTCACTCTGTTGTGCTAACGTCAAATTGACACATTACAGATTCTTGACATCAAGTTTCAAAATATTTGCTTTTTGTCAGAATCTTAATATTTTGTGAAAACACGAATAATATGGATGAAGAAACAAAAGAGGTAATACAATTTTATTTACACCTACACAACAAGCTTTAAATAAAAAGTCATTTTTATTGCAGATGGTATTGCTATTGCTCGAATCCTCGGATGAAGATTCCAGTTTCGAGCAATTCTACACCAGTATGCTAAGCTCGAATGACTCTGCTATGGACGTGGAAGAAACCCATGCTACAGTGGGAAACTTCATGCACACGATTGATGCGTACAGTGAAAACGATTTCAAATCACATTTTCGATTGAACCGCTTAACTGTAACCCAATTAACAAGTAAGTAATTCCGTCCTTTCAGTACCAAATGATTCGAAAAAATTCGGGTTCTTTTTTTGTTCAGCCGAATATTCTCAGTCAGAATACTTCCCAACACCACCTACTGTACTACATCCAGGAAGGCCTAGAATCGGAGCGAAAAAAGAGGTTTATATGTTTGTCTGGTACATAAGCAACACCATCACCTTTAGACAACTGGGCAACTTGTTCGGCCTCCCAAAATCGTCAGCTTGGGGAGCAGTTGGTCGTGTAAGCAGCTGGCTTATTTCCAAAGTTGACGACCACATAACGTGGCCACAAGGAGATCGCATTGCTGAAAACTGCCGACGGTTCGAAGCAAAAAAGCAACTGCGTGGTGTAATTGGTGCTATCGATTCCACACATATCACTATAGCCGCTCCCAAGGTCAACAAAGAGAGCTATTATAATAGAAAGCAAAACTTTACCATCGTTCTGCAAGCCGTTGTTGATCCTGACAAAAAATTCATCGACATTTGTGTCGGTGAACCAGGATCATTGCACGACAGTCGGGTTTTGCGCAGATCTGTTTTGTACAGAAGAGCTCACAGCAATTACTCCCAGCTGTTTCCACACAACACTTTTCTGCTGGGTGATTCTGCATATGCCGCTTCGAACTGGATAGTTCCACCATACAAAGACTATGGCCAGCTTACCCATCAACATAGAGCATTTAACTACCGGCACTCAGCTACGAGGATGGTAGTTGAAAATGTTTTCGGATTACTCAAAGGAAGATTCCGAAGACTCAATAAGTTCACGGAGCAACGAAGTATTGAATCCGTAAAAAAACTAACTGCAAGTGCGTGTATTTTGCATAATATATGCATTGCAAATGATGATCGATTCGTGCCCACAAATCAGGATGAATCGCCGTTCTTACCCCCTGACCCGGAAGTGGATCCTGTAACTGGGAACATTAATCGCCAAGGTAATTTGTTCCAAGACCTGTGCAACCGAAACATAATTTAATTTTCCAATAAAAACATTACAAAACACAAATTTTTTTATTGGTTTTTATTAATTATTTCTTTTATAAGTGCAATTTTGTCTTTTTTCAATTGAACTTTTTCCGCCCACCTCTCAGTGACGCCTGAAAGATCCCTCTCTCTTTGCTCCAGGCGCAAGGCAAAGTACTGCGACCGCGACAACTTCCGTAATGGTGTAGCTGCAAGGGGAGAGGGCTGCAGGTTCTCCACGTTCCACGTGGACGGAGTGTCCTCCGAGTCCTATAAAAACAGATTTAAATTAAAAGCACAATTCGTCACCAACAAACGATTTCTTACCGTATGATCTCTAAAAGTTCCGCCTGGACTTGCTGCAGATGTTGACGGGGTATTCTCCGAGTTCTATTAAAATCAAATTGAAATTAGAAATCAAAATATTTTTTCTTATAATTGCATGATTTCTTACCGTAAATAAACTCTTTGCACCAGCGTTGAACGCTTCACTGGGGTGATGAATTGGCTTGTCGCCAAAAATCTCATCCATTTCCACCACGAAGGGTGCTGGACATGGAGAGGCCCCCGTTCTGCTGGCGTTATCTTTTGCCGTCTTGTACGCCCTCATCAGCGTAGTCATCTTCACCTCCAAGTGACGTACTTGAAGATCTGGATCCTAAAATGTTTTTAATGCATTTGTTTCGAAAAATATTACACCTGTCAATACTTACGAATCCCGCCGATATCATATCATCTAAGATATGAGAGTAGGCCACTCGCTTCTTCCTGTTATGGGGTCTCTCAAACTCTATTTTCCGACCACTATAAAAGTGTAGAAGAGCTCTAGTTTCGTCGATTGACCATCGTTTATGGGGCCTAAAGTTTTGAAACGTATAAACATATTTAATTAACATAATCTAATTCAAATATTTACCTTTTCGCCATGTTTTTTTCAGCTTTTAACTTTTTTTATTTCTAAACTTTCAAAACAACAATTCAACAAAAAAAAAAAATTATTTGACGTTTAAGTAAATTAGGGTTAGTTCGTAGATACAAGTTAAACTAAAATCATTTAAGGGTATCGGATTACTGTTCTCAAATAGATATCGCGTCAAAAAATTCAAAAATAACAGTGTTTGGTTTTTATGCACTAGACTGACAAACCTTTAAATGCGATTTCTAAAAAAAATGGAAATGGCGTATATGGCAAAACAATATTACGGCGACGATTTATAGATTTAATGCATTTTTACACTTGAACCTTTTTCGTTACACTTTTTTATACATTTTTAAACACGTATAAACATAATGTGTACATATTTTTATATGTCCATCATCCAACTCATGTATGCTTAAGATTATTTTTATAAATTTTAAAACAAAAAGGCTATACTTACGAACACATCAAATTACGAGTACTAACCTACAATGCATTTCCTCATTCCTCTAACTGATTTCAGCGACATCTGGCTTTCAATTTTAACAAACTATACTGAGTTCTGGGTCCACTGACCAAATAATACTGAGTGGAGATTTGTTTTTGGTTTACAGGTAAAATTTCGAATGAGTTATTACTGAGTTGCAGAAAAAACACCACTGATATTTCTCCACATTGTCTGCCATTTTGATTTTTTTCCTTTTTTACGACCAGACAAAAATACTTTGCTTTCTTTATTTCTTCGTGTTTCCTGGGCCCATAACCTGTTAAGGGTTGTGGAATAAAAAGAAAACAATATTAATTTAAACGATTTATTAATTAATTATAATAAACGAGAAAAACTCAACCGCATGGTTGCAACAAGAAAAAAGGAATACAAAGAGATAGATAGGTTGAATGTATATATCTATAGGTACTGTCCAAAGAACATTACGTTGACTGTAGATGGGATGACGATAAGATGCTATCTCCAACACATTTAAACCCTTAGCCTTACACAAAATTGTTTCAAATCTACAAAAAAATAACAACAAAATGTAAATTTGTATCTCTATTTTCTATCTTTGTTGTAAATACCACATAGTCGCATAGTATTAGTATGTTATGTATGAATGTGATACGAGTTGAACGAGAGCTAAATAATTTTAAGAAAGACAACACAAAAGAGAAACATCGACTGCAAAAAAAACCAGGTGTATGTATGTGTATGTCTGCTGGTACCTATTTCAGTTCAACGCTAGACATCCTACAACGATATAAGTACATAATATTTTCAGTTACATTTTTGATTTTTCTGTTGTCAAATACAACACTTCCAGTTCCAGTTGTAGTAGCGTACCTACCTAACAGAAAAATGTAGTAGGCCCCCTGGTTGAAAATGACAATATTGTTTGTACATATTTGATTGAACAGAAGTAGAATTTGGTGAAGTGTTGCCGTGTTTTAAATGATAATAAGACAGGGAAAATTGAACTATATATTTATGACAATCCATTGAATGGTTAAGATTCAGGAGCTTCATTGTGTTTGCCCCCTCTGTCGTGATGCCCTAGGCCGGGGCCTAGTTGGCCTAAGGGTAAATCCAATGCTGTTTGCATGTGTGCATCTTTGATTAGTAATACGGTAAACGGACCTGTTGCGGGTAATATAATTGGATGACCTTGATCATATGGTAAGCCTGCATATTCTAGTCGACCCCCTACTCGCAACACTCCATTTTTTTCGATAAAAGGACTTAATCGTTTTAGTGTGCTTTTCTTGTTGAGTGTATTCTGATTAGTTATAGATCTTACTTTCTCTTCAAAATGTTCCGTTTGCACGATTTTGATAATTCGAATCAGTGCCTCTTGCCATTCTTCAATGTTTAAGTTGCCAGAGAGACTGGGGACATTTTTCTTGCAATTACTAATAAATCGAATGCAATATGCGGTGACCCTAAGCAAACGTTGAAGCGATGATAATCGATCCATTACTGATGGATCCCTTGTGCCTTGAATGTGCATGCAGACTGAAAGCATACTTTGTTTGGCGTTGCATTTATTCAGATGGCTCACATAAGATGTCTTGTTGCCTTATTTTAAAAGCGTTCTTTTTGTTCCCAGATCAGTGTCTTTAATTTCTTGGTCGATGTGTGTTTGAGCACTGAAATTTTCAAGAAATTCTGGTCCATCCCACCATTGCCGACATTTAATTAGTTGTCTTGGGTAAACTACCCTGGATGCGATGTCAGCTGGGTTTTCCTTTGATGGAACGTATTTCCAAGTATTCAGTACAGCATGATGTGGTACATAATAGTGTTGACGCGTGTTGGTCAATTGGTCGTTCGTAACTTCTTCAATCTGGTCCAATTCGAAATATTCTTCCATACCTTGTTTGTATTTTTGAGCGAATTCTAGATTCATTTTGAATCGTTTTTCAAGTTGCAGAAATCTAGCTAAAGCTGAATTGTATGACATCCCCAGTTCTGGACGACGTCCTTTCTGGAACAGCAATGAGACCTTATACCTTCCGTCTAAAAGTCGTTCATGCGTTTCGCAAAAATGAGACTCACACAGTCTTCTTCCTCGCGGGTAAAAACCATTTTGTGTGGTTCCTGTTCAATTTCCCAAAATTTCTGCAGGATCCCTTCGACATTTTCGGTCTGCGTATAAAAGGAATTCGTAACGCTGTTGTCTCCAAAAACTGGGCCGATTAGCACCCATCCAAACACTATTTGTTGTGCCATGGGTCTACCACATTTTCCCTTGATTATGCCTTGGAGCGCAATTTCTACGTATACATCACTTCCTAACAATATGTCTGTTTTGCCCGGTTGATTAAACTGGGGGTCAGCTAGTGCAAGTCCGGATATGTGTGGCTACTCTGACCTATCCATTTTCTTGCTTGGAAGCCATGCTGTCAATTTGGACAATACTAAAACCTGAATAGTAATGCCAAAATCATGTTCTATTAACGACTGTACCCTGACCAAGGCGCTCACCTTTGAACAACTACTAACTCCGCCAATCCCTCCAATCTCGGTTATTTGTTTTGTCTTTTTTAATTCGTCGGACGCACTGGCTCAATGGTTAGTGTGTCTGCCTACTAATCGAAAGGTCCCCAGTTCAATTCCGGGGCAAATAACATCTTGAGTTTTTTTCCACTGCCCCGCCTCTTGCGAACGTCTGACAAACATCTAAGAGTATCAATTGTCATGAGAAGCTTCTCAAATTTGCCGTTCGGATTCGGCTTAAAATTGTAGGTCCCTTCCACTTCGTAAAGAAAGTGGTTGAAGAAGCTAGGTTTTAGGCCCTCTATGGGCCGTTAATGCCTAATATTTTTTATTTATTTATTTATTCTTCTTTAATTCCAACAATTGAACTGCGGATTCTGTAATGTACGAGGCTTCGGATCCAGCATCCAGCAACGCACGCAGTGTGATTAGTTGACCTGATCGATCGACCGCGTTCACCAGCATCGTTGCCAAGAGAACTGTTGGTGGCTTCTTCTTCTGTCTTCCTCCTGCTGCTGCTTGAACTTCGTCCATCACGTATGCGTTGCAATTTTGTGACGTCGAAGCTTGAGGATTCCTTGGTTTATTTATTTGCTGGCCATTCCTATTATTAGGTACTTGGTATGACGGGGTGGCTCCTCTGTCATGGTTTGCATGGAGATGCAATAAGGTGTGATGCTGACCTTGGCTTTTAGCACACTTGTATTGACTTGTACAATTATTTCGATCATGCCCTCTTGCCAGCCAATTGAAACACAAATGGATCGACTGACAGAAATTTGCTGCATCGACGAATAGAGTGGGATCCGTTGCACAGGGCACATGAATAGTGATCATTTTCCCTTGTGTGCAATTCAATTTTCCTTGAGCTTGGCCTTGCCCAATCTTGGCGATCTCACCAATGGCTTCCAGAGTTCAGTATCGGTTTGTAAGAAACTCTGTGAAATCCGCGAAATCAGGCAGTGCTTTGGAAGATCCAAGATGCTCTTCCCAAAAACCCTGAGTTTGCGACGGTAATTTTTGGATCATTTGAAACGTGGCGGGGGCACCCTTTGTAATGTGTGTGATCTTCAGGCTCTTCTAGAGCAAGCTTATGGAACCTGTTGGGTTTAGTGGGACAGCTTTTCCTGACCTCGCACAGCGTGTTGCTATAAAAGCGAGTGGTTTGCCTCCGAAGCAGCGGACTGCTTCTTGAAGGCGTCAGTTTTCTTGCAAGCAGATCCCCAAAAGTGTTCAGGCGAGTTGCCAAATAAAACACCTGCAGGTTTCGACTTCAGAAAGTAAAAAGCAACTTTATTCAAAATTCTTGGGGCTTATATACTAATTTTTACACATGCTGTCGCAGCAAAAAGTATTCGCTTCGTATCTCGAACCCCAAAATCCATTAATCGATAATTGCCCATTCGGCATTTCCCGCGTGTGGATGACCGCCGTCATTCCACACAGTATTCGATTACAATGTGCTTGTCAATGATCATTAACTATGTAGCTGTACACTTTGTCGCGTGCCATTGCTCAGCATAAGCAAAAAGTTTCACACAAAGTGTTTGTTTACTTTTTGCTACCATGGATTGCCCATGTGGCTGTATGCTTTGTGTGTGCTATTGTTCAGCATAGGCACGTCGACTCATACAAGGTATTTGATTACTCGAGTACATACATTTGTATGTTTGATCGTTGAACTCGTAATCGGCATAAGACACATTTAGGTTTATTTGTTAGGGTTAGAGTTACGAAGTGAGCAATTAAATGATTTTCAATGTTCCTATGACATTGTTGGATAGTTGTCGCTAGCGCGATCACTTTACAAAGTATATTTTGTGATATTTAATTGCTGCGTACTTTGTTTGATATGTGGCGCTAGTGCGATCCCTTCACACCAACCTTCCTGGGGGAAAAGGAGAAATCATGATGTCTCGTGATTTCTTCTTTTCCGCGCCACATTTACAAGATAGGGAGTTATAAAAGAATTTCTTACTATCTTATGATATAATTAATTAGATGTTATTAATCTTACAGGTTAGATACATTATTACATATGCTTATTCTACATCTTATTATTAATTTGACATTATTACATATTCTTATTTTATATCTTATTATTATTTTTATACTACATTTTATGACAACATCTTATTATTATTTTTATACAACATCTTATCATTATTTTTATACAACACCTTATTGTTATACAACATCTTAATATTATTATATATTTTTTTTTTTTTTTTTTTTTTTTTTTTTTATATCTTATTACGTATTCTTATTCTATATGTTATTAATTTTATGTGGTATAAATCTTATTACATATTCTTATTCTAAATCTTATTATGGTATATATCTTATTACGTATTCTTATTCTATATGTTATTAATTTTATGTGGTATAAATCTTATTACATATTCTTATTCTAAATCTTATTATTATTTTTATACAACATCTTGTTTTTAAAATTTTTATTGTGATAGATATTTATTTTACATGTACAAACAATTTTTATCTGGATAGGTAAACAAGGGGACTCGTCTTCCTCCCTTTAAATTTTTTTTTTTTTTTTTTTTTTTTCAAAAATTAAAAGTATATATAAATTGCTTCAATACGTATTCGTAGAATTTCTTCAACCGATTTTTATGGACTTTTGTCCTCTTCCCTTCGTACTTTATTTCACAATTTACTCCCTGTTCGGATAGTACTTCGTATGGTCCTATGTAAATTGGATCTAGCTTCTTCCTATTTTCGTTCCTTAACAAGACTAAACTACCTACTGCGAAACTAGTTGGCTTACTTCTAACTTTCCTATCGTAATCACCTTTTCTAGCATTTTTCTTATCTATGAGTATGTCTCTAGCATCCCTATGAACAATTTGTAGTCTTTGCCTTAATTCCATTACATAGTCTTCATAGTTGTATCTTGGTTCCACTTGTTTTGTCAGATTCGATGGTAACGTACATTGTCGTCCGAATACCAATTCGAATGGGGTATACCCTGTTTCTGCATGTACTGCCGTATTATAGCAGAACACATAGTATGGTAACCAAGTACACCAGTCAGTATGTTTTTCGGATACGTAGCCTCTAAGGTATGCTCCGAGAACTTTATGGGAGTTTTCCAATGCTCCTATACTCTCGTGATGATATGCCGTGGACTGAATTTGTTCTATTCTCAGTAGTTTGCACATATCCTTGAAAATTTTGTTAATAAACTCTGTTCCTTGGTCGGATGCTATCGTTTTAGGAACTCCATATTTAAGGATAAAGCATTCTACTAGCCCTTTGGCTACTGTGCTAGCTTCTTTGTTTACTATCGGAATAGCTTCAGTGAATTTGGTGAGTTCGTCCTGTAAGGTCAAAATATATTTGTAGCCGTTTACCGATTCGTCTAAGGGACCTACTAAGTCTAGAATTATCTTATCGAAACTTGATTCTGCCGTTGTTGTTATCTCCATGGGCTGTCTTTTAGGCGAAATATATTTATTTTTCTGGCAACTTGGGCAATGCTTCACAAACGTCGTCACGTCGTTCTGCATTCCTGTCCAGAAATATTTTCTTTTAATGTTCTTAAGCATGCGGTTTATTCCTGCATGTCCACTTGTGGGTAATAGGTGATAGTCATTGAGCAATATTTTCTTCTTCTGAGGATGGGTTATTTCAATACAATTATTTATGAGGTGCACCTTTACATTACTTTCTTTAAATAAGTCTCCTAAGATTTTCTGTAACTCGTGAATTTTATATTCTCGACGGCCGTCTGCGAGTTTTTTAATCTCCTGTTTAGTAATATATAATTTATTTATTTCTGCTGGTCCGCAGATTCTGTGCACGTCCCTCAGCAACATTTTGCCAAATGATGCTGATCGGGCTGTAGTGCTTTCCTTGGACCTCCTTAGGAGTACACAATTTTTCTCTGGGATATACGCCAAAACTTTGTTTGGGCCCAGGATTATATTAGTACCTCTTACTGGGTACTCATCGTCCTCGAAACTATTAATTATTTTTAACTCAATTACTTTATGTCCGTGTTCTGGAGGTTTGATCAATTCCGTTATAATGTGATTATTCTTTTCTTCTTCCGTGATCTGATTTTTCTTCTTCTCCTCTGTGTCCTGTACGTGGTTTTCTTGTACAGTATCTTTTGCTTTCGATTGTGACCTTGTGATGACGCAAATCTGGAGTTGTTTAAGCTTATGGGAATCCCAGTTGATGCGACTTAAGGCATCAGCTGTGCAGTTATCCCTTCCGGGTGTGTATTCAATACAAAAGTTGTATTCCTCCAGTAGTAGTCGGAATTTGGTTAGTCTACTTGAGGGTTCTTTAAGAGAAAAGAGATATACAAGTGGTCTATGGTCTGTTAGAATTTTAAATTTTCTGCCAAAAAGGTAGGGTCGATAGTGTTTTACTGCCCATACTATAGCAAGCAACTCCTTTTCTATAGTGCTATAATTTTTCTCGGCATTATTCAGAGTTTTGCTCGCATAAGCAATGGGTTGGTCATCGAAATTTGAAAGTACGGCCCCCAAGGCAAACCCTGAGGCGTCTGTCCGTAGAATGAATTCTTTCTCAAAATTCGGAAATTGTAAAACTTGAGGACTAGTGAGGATTGCTTTTAAGAGTTGAAATGACTTCTCACAGTCCTGGTTAAAATTGAACTCTACATTTTTCCTGAGTAATTTATTAAGAGGAATGGCTATGGTAGCGAAGTTAGGTATAAATTTTCGGTAGTAGTTTGCAAAAGCTATGAATCTTCTAACTTCGTCAGCATTGGTAGGCCTGGGGTAATTATTCATAACATCTGATTTTGTTGGGTCCGGGTGAATTCCTTTGTCGGAAATAATGTGTCCTAGGTATAATACTTCTTTTCGCAGGAACGCACATTTTCCTGGGTGGATTTTTAAATTCACTTCCCTAAGTCGTTTAAACACCTCGATCAAATTCTTGTTGTGATCTTGAAGATTTTTGCCAAATACTATAAGGTCATCAAGATAGACGAAGCAACGTGAGTAAGTTAGACCGGACATAGCGATAGACATCATTCTTGAAAATGTACTGGGCGAGATTTTTAGGCCCATTGGTAGGCGTTTTAGCTGATAGTGCCCATTTTCTGTGGAGAATGCCGTGCATGGTCTACTGTCTTCGGCTAATTCCATCTGGTAATATCCCTGACTGAGATCTATACAAGAGAAGTAGGTTGCTCCTCCTACCATATCAAAGATATCTGTAATATTTGGTAGGGGGAATTTATCATCTTCAATTACTTCGTTTACCTTTCGGTAATCAATGACTAATCTGAATTTCTGTAGGCCTGTTACTGGGTCCTTCTTTTTAGGTACAACAAGTATGGGGGAATTCCATGCGGATATTGAGGGTTCAATGATATCATCCGTTATCATTTTCTCTACCTCGTTCTGAATGTCCTGTTTTTGGGAATGTGGTAATCTATATGGTTTGGTATATTTAGGGGTAGCCCCTTCTTTAAGCGATATTTGTGCTTGACCTATATGTGTGTATGTTAACTTGTCATTGCTGAGGTGGAAAATATCTTGAAATTTGGAGCATATGGATTCGAGTTCGCTTTTCTCTTCTTTGTTGAGAGTGTCGAAGTTTATTTCTGTTAGTAAACTTTTCAGACGTAAGGTTGAGGATTTTTCGGAGGGTTCCGATTTAAGAATGTAATATTCTGAAAGGGGTTGGGATTCTGGCTCGACCCATGTTAGCTTCATTTCGGACTCACGAGTGTTCAAAATGGTTATCGGAATTTTTCCGTTTAGGACCTTCGAAATTGAGCTGGCCATGAATACTCCTTCGCATAACTCCTGTGATTCGAATACTCGTTCGCCTGAATGTTTGCTATCTATCCAATAGGTAGCTTCAGACCTGGGTGTAATAAGAATCGAGTGTAACTCGTCTGAGTTGAATATAGGGAACGAAACGGAGTTATTATTGGTCGTGAGTTTTAATGTAAAATACTCTAAATCTATTGTTGCGAAGAACTGCCTGAGTAAGTTTGCTCCAATGATACCGTCTACCGGTACTGGAAAAGAATCAGATACCACATGAAAGGTGTACGGGACGCTGTGTTGTCCCAGTAACAGTGTGTTATTAGAGGTCCCTACAGTTGTTAGATCTCCAGAGATACCCATTATAGTTGTCCTTTTGCGAGTGTTAATTGGGGTGTCTATTACGTGTTGTTTAATAGTGCAAATGGATGCTCCTGTATCTATTAAGAACTTCACCTTTATCCTATTGTTAACTTTGATTTGTACATATAGGCCGTTGGCTATACCACCAGCGCATATCGCGATGGGTGGCAGTAAGCTTATTGATTCTCCCCCGATTGGCCGGCTTCCCGATCGGTGGGTACTTCGTTTCCCTCATTCATCGTATATAGCGTATTCGCTCGATGGTTGTCGGCTTGTCTTGAGGGGTTTTGGTAATTTCCTTGGTTAGGGTTAGGTCTTCTGCCATCTCTAGAATCGTTCCTATACCTGTTGTTATTATCCTCGTGTCTCGGTGGGTTGTTGTAACCAGAACGAGTATTGAAGGTGTTCCTCCTTGGGGAACTATTGGGGTTTTGGTTCTGTTGGTAATTGTTACTGGGTGGTGGATTAGGATTGTAATACGAAGGTGGATTTTGGTTATTGCGATTACTAGGATAATACCTCAGCGGATTCTGACTATTGGGATTATTAGGGTAATACCTCGGAGGATTCTGGTTATTGGGATAATTAGTGTAATACCTCGGAGGATTCTGGTTATTGGGATAATTAGGGTAGGTTTGGGGGGGGGGGGGGGGGGGTTGTTTCGGGAATTTCCGTATCGGTTATTGGGTTCGTTGTATTGAGGTCTTCGAGGAAATCTGCGCTCGTCCTGCACGAAGCGGACAATTTCGGATGCTGGGGTTGTTCCTGGATTAAGTTCTAGCAGGTGCTCGATGGCGTCTTGCATTTTAGTATGCCGGGCGCTATCGAGAACTATTTTGAACCGTTCATTCACACCCTTCTTCAGGAACGCTAGGCCTCTTCGGTCGTTAGCGGAGGTTAGAGCGTCCCGAGATTTTTCGCCTTGCGAGGAGACTTCGAGCTCCGTCATTTTTGCTACGAGGCATTCTATTTCTGAAACGAATTCGTGCATTGGTTGGTTACCCTGGCGTGTTCTGTCAAGTTTTGTTTGTATGGTCTCGACGGTGTCTCTTGAACCACACTTGGTTGTCAAGCTAGTTTTTAATTCAGCTAAAGTGCGCGGTTTGGCTGTTCCTAGCTCTGTAACCGCTTTACCCTGGATTTTACACTTTAGTAAAAACGTGATAAGAGTGGGTTGCGAAGCTTCGGTGAGGGTGTCATGGTAGAATTCAATGTTATTGAGAAAATCCCTGATATTCTCGGTCCTAGTGTCGTTGTTGTCACAGGATAGCACTGGCAATTTCTGCGCAGTATTAAAATCAAACTCACTCATTTTGGTGCTAGTGGGCTTAGTGTTGGTAGTTACTATAGGAGCGCTTGCAGCGAGAGGTTCGTTTCTAGACTCTTCTTCCTCTGATGAAGACTGTATATCTTCAATACTTGCGCTCACTATGCTCTCGGAGAGGTTCTTATATTCCCCAGCTTGGGACACCAATCTCTTTAGATATACGCGTTCTAGTTCTGTTACTAGGCCTTGGTTGATTATGGAAAATGCGGATGTGAAATCGCTCCAGAGCGCTTCTATTTCCCGCAATTTCTTTTCAGCGTTCTGATGCTTCCTTTTTCGATTAGGAGACTTGGTGAGACTGATGTAGCACGTTTTTAAATTGGTTAGTGCTGAGTCCAGTAATTCGAAACTCATGGGGGGGGGGGGGGGGGGGGGTCTTAGAACGAGAGATGGAACCTACCAGAATGAGAGAGAGAACCTACCGGAGTGAAACGTTGACCCAATTTACACGAGTTGAATAAACAGAGAGTAACATTAGCTTTTCTTTGTTGTTTCTTTTTATTTATTTTTCCGTATCTATGTCTTTATGTACCTATATACTTTTGATTTTTTCCTTTCTTGACTTAACTAAACTTAATTGTATATATATATATATATTTTTTCAAATTATAAAAAAAAAATTTTTGTTCATAAGAAGTTGTGGGTTTTTTTCGTTTACTATAACTAAAGTTTATTATTACAATCTAAAAAAAAATTAAGTGTTTTTTTTTTTTTTTTTTTTTTTTTTTTGATAATATTTAATTTCAGACTCTGGCTGGGCGTTGCTCTAGGTGATTTGTCACGTCGGATAAGATCTTCCTCCGGAAGTGCTGGATCCCTAGATATGCTAGTCCGATGAGAACAGCGGTAATGAACATGAGTGCTAGCACACCTAGTAACAGCAGGTTGTGGGTAGGCTACTGCTGCTTGCACCTGAGGTCCGGTATTAATGACCTCCTTGGATTCCTGAGTGCCCATGCCCTGGTGTTATTTCTGGTTTGTGCGGTTCGAGTCGGGTAGCTATGGACTCGAACAAGTCGTCGAATTCCTTCTGGGCGGCTAGCTTGTCCCTTTTGTTCTGCTTCCGATTATTTTTGATTGTCTTCTTCAGTATCTTTATTTGGCGGACAAATTCGCTCCGCTTTTCTGCTGCCTGCTTTGGGAGGTTAGCCAGTCGGGTGAGGTCCGATAGCTTCTTTTTCAGCTGTACCCGTTTGCCTCCTCTTTTTTGGGGCTTGGGTCCCGGTATCGATGGTTCGGGGATTTGGGAGCGGGTCGGTGCTCGCCGTTGCTGGTATTCTGCTAGCGAAATGGGACGTGGCCCGCAGTTGGGATTGCTTAACGCAACCGCGAGTGGAATGGTTTCGGTCGTTCCAGTTGACCGAAGCAATGTGTTGGCCTTCTCGATGTATTCGGAGGCTAGTGCCAGGTTGTGTTGTTCCTGGGACATCGGTTGGTCGTTAGGGTTGATCCGGATATACTTCCCAGTATGGCCCTTGGTTCCTATTGTGGTCTGCTTTGGTCGGGGGACTGTTCTTATGGCAGGATCGCCATGTAAGACGATCAGTTTAAAGAAAATGGTTTGATTGTTAATGTTAACAAAAGTATTGAAGGTTTATAAAAGTACAAAAAGATAGAATTAAATAAGAATTATTCAAACATATTTTCTATTATTAGAGTAAATATTAATTTGTAAGTTAGGTTTTAAGTTACTCAAACTTATGCAATAATTGATCTTAATATTAGGCTAGAAATTAATTAATTTACTTTGAGGGCCCCTGGCTTATCAGAATCACTTAATTTTAAATATTTTGGCAAAAATTCACGTACGCGAATAATTAAAATGTTATTTGGCAAGCCAAACAAACTGATTCTTTTAAGAAATTACCAAAAGAAGAGTTTTCTTTATTACTATTACTAACGTTCCGACCACAGATGGAATGGTATTTTCGGCATTTTTGCACATATCTGCATTTGAAACGCGCGCCGGCTACAATGTTATTGTTTGATTTAATCGAATTTGTTAAAGTTATAATCGGACTGTGGGGTTTTACGGAAGTCTTTCGTATTTTATTCAAATAATTGGCTCTCTTAGGACACTCAATATAATTAGCAGGGTGACCCGGCAAAGCACAATTTATGCAGGTTAATTCAGACTTGTCAACTTTAGTTGTTATTGATATTTTTATTTGATATTATTCCGCTTAATAGATTCCCAACGAATCTTATGTCTTAATATATGCTTAATATTTTTTAATTTGTTTAGAGTTTCTTTATCGTCGGCGGTACAAATGTATATACCAAGATCGATTTCATTCTCTTTCGTCCATTTTGTTGAAAATGGCTTGATCAGCACTTGATCAGCTTGTTAATTCTGCCTCTATTTTTGAAGCGAATGTTTTCTAAATTACTATTTTTTTTTCTATTATGTTGACCTGCTGGAGGTTGGGTTGATGCTGACTAGGCGAGTTGTTGCCTTGGTCTAGTATAGAAAATCTTTTGTTTGCGTATTTATCAGCAAAGGCAGCTTTTTTCGAAGAGGTGGCTGGTAGATGGCCAGAGCTTATTTTTCCGTTGATTACCTTTTGTTTAGTAGTCGCGTCATTTCTTAATATTCTCTGAAGATCATTTTCAGTTTCATTATTAAACAATGAAATGTTATTATTTCCCCAGATCAAAAAAGGAACAGTTGAGTTAAAATTTATTTTTTGTCCATTATTCTCGGTTAACATTTTTGCGTTAAAAACATTTGAATTTTCATTGTTAGTATTATTTGGCAGCATTGCTGCGTTTAGATTTTCTTAATTGGTTTGAGTAATCAAATTATTGTTCCTATTACCATCACCAACACCATCAGAAGTGTCAATGTGTTCACTATTGTTCGTGCCATTTGGCATCGTTATAAACTTCACAGATTCATTTATTTTTTTCAATATCTTTTTGCGATAAAAGTTGAGATGAAGGTATAAATTGTTTATTATCAGTTTTGTCTGGTTCCAGGGGGTGTTGCCTTTGGGAAGGCAAACCTTTTGAGACGGAACTCATTGTTTTAAAGTCCAGTCACTGTTTTGTTTATTTTATTTTATCCTTTCTTTATTTTTATTTTTTTCACAAGTAAACAATTCTATTTGACACAAATATATGTGCACTCTTCATATCTTGCGTATGTCGCCACCAACAGTACACATTGCATTGTTCTACTTTAATTGCATTGGCCTTTGACACGGGCGAATTTCATTTTGAACATCTCAGTTTTTAAATAAAAAAAGGAGGACAGATTTTGTTTAGGTATTGTATAATATTGACCTGTAACGTGGGAAGAATAGGTAAATGAAAACACCGACAACTTTTTGTTTGGGAAAAAGAGCTCCGCTCTGAAAAAACCCATGTTTATTGCTCGCTTGCTTTATGTGGACTGAATACAAAAGAGAGGTACAGCCGTACGCGCAGTAGCACGACAATACCATTTTCTATGTATTGGTATATAATTACATGTGAGTGATTTGGTGTGAGAAACTCGTCAATACGATACAGGTATATTTTTATTCAACGAAAATAAAATAAGATCAACTACGAACTATCAACTACTCCACCCTATCTCTGTCGAGTAATCTTACTTATTCACAAAATCTGCTTATGTTGCATTTCATGGTTTATGCGTGTGTGTCTCGTAAAAACTGTAATTTCTTTATCTTGGTTGCATAAATAAACTGTATCAGCCGTATTCATTACATTTCCTTATTCGCATTTTGATTAATGATTAACTATGACTGGATTAAAAAAATTATCATTGTGTTATTCATAACACTATTGTGAACTCGTAATAGCTAATTTTGCGTTGATAAAGGGTTTTGGAAACACTGTTTGAAAAACCTACTTGCATAATGTCAAACTGTACCGTGAACTGTCATCACAAAACAAACAAAAATGGAGATTGCAACTAAACGCAAGCGCGCTGAAAATTGGAATAGAGAAGAAAAAGTAAGTTTAAATCCATTTTCAAAAGAATTTTCAGTTATTCTATTGAAATAATTTTAGCAACTCTTAAATGAGTTGATAAAACAGCAGATTGATGTTGTAGAATACAAAAGAACGGACACCAATACCTCTCATAAAAAGCGCGATGCTTGGGTGAACATTTTAAAACGGTAATTCCAGATAATTTTAAAATTTCATATTTTATGTACCTACATATGTCCATACTGACACACCAAATTATGGAATAGTAGCCCTTTCTGTTGACGTAATATTGACTAGCATCACCACCTACTCTTTGGATACGTATGTGGGTGCAGTCGATTGCACCAATTACATCCGGAAATCCTCTTATGTCACCGAATTTAGAGATTACACTTAGACCAATTTAAGTCCATTGTGATACAACGTATGTATTATCTACCTCAACTCTGTAGATGGGACTGGCCAACGACACGCGGTTGTTCTCAAACGGTCCCCCATCTACGTACTAACCGCGCCCAACGTCGTTTAATTACGGTGATCTGACGAGAGCCGATTAACTCGACGTGGTATGGTCTTTGATTGATGTAGGTTAGTGTTAATGAAATGCATATAAAGAAAATTAATGATATTATGATATGGATAGGATATCTCGTTTTTGTGTTTGAAGGGTTAGGATGACAAGTGTCTGGTTATTTCTGAATTAGGAGTCGGTGAACTTTTTAATATTTAATGTTTCTATTATGTATTCTGGATGGATTTTGATGTCGGAAATATGCGAATTTCATCCCAGTATTTTTTAGGCTTCTTTTTGTAAGTGACTAAATTGATCTTCACTTTACAGTTGTTATAGTGTAATAATACGGAGCCTTCTATTGTTTGTTGGGGATTATCGCAGGTTGTATTAATTTGAGTTGCAGGAACGTGAGTTAAATTAAATTAAAACAAATTCACTTGTTTTAGATGTCACGTCAAAAATCAGACTAACTTTTATTCAACTATAAAATCTTAAAGCTAGCTGAGAATTATGATGATCTTTGATCAACGGCAACGATCATTCTTTACCTTTTAATAATGAAAAATGCCACCAAGCTCCAAAAGAGATACATACTTTGTGTGGGCCAGTAAAAATGTTTTGTTGACATTTTTATGCTTTGAATGCAAACAATTATGATGATCGCTGAGCAATGGTAACGATCATCATTTATCTTTTGATATTGAATATTGCCACAAGGATGCATAAGGGATTCTTAGTGTGGACGAATAAAAATGTTATATTGACATTTTTATGTTTTGAATGCAAACAATGGAAGCTCCACCGAGGATGCTTCATTGTTTGTTATTATAGTTTCTGGGGGGCCTTTAGCTTCGTTAGATGTAACTCACGTTTGTTAAATTCCTTGCAATATATATTTTTTGCCGTTCTATTTTTTCTTTGCACGTTTGCTTAACACTTTTGTAATATATGTATTTTACCGTTGTATTTTTTTTGTTGCACATTTGCTTGATACTTTTGTTAGTTAGATTTTATTTCCGAATTATGTGACATAGAGAGAGGAATTTACTCTTTCTCTCGAACTAACAAATCATTTTACCGCTGCCACCAAATATGTTATTCACCCGAAATGATGAGGCATGATAACTACTATTTCTTTCTTATTTAACATGGGGGGTTGGGAAAGCACTTTATTCAATGATTCACGATGGAAAAACGCAGAAATCCTCGAGTCACAATTTATATCACGTTGTGACGCTTATGGAGGATCTTTACAAAAGTGTCATATCACGCTTTGGTGGACGTTGGACATTCGAATAAACGACTAAGCAACTTCGTGTTATCTGAGTTCACACACGTTGTTGATCATCAGAAATTGCTAACGTTGATGACTTGACATCGATTCTGTACACTTTTAACCATCACGCGCAATGCCGGTATAAAGAATCGCTGACGAACTTCATTAACAACGGTTTCGTTGTACTGATGCTTAAATTTTCGATGGTAGCTGTCTATTATCAAGTACGTTACATGATGATTCTTTGGGAGCACAATTGGCCGTTTGGTGTCGAGACCCACATCTACACATGCGTCGATTCTTCCAGAAATCCTGAGCAGTCCATTTTCATCTAAGTAAGGAGATAATTTATGAAGGAGGCTCCCCTTTGGAAGTTTAGCTTCCTTGGACGTAGTCGTTGCATTGAGTATGTGAATCTCCTCCGTGAAGACCTCGTACTGTGCTTGTTTTAACGCATAGCGTTCCGCCTTATCAAGGAAGTTTATATATTTAAGATCCGTATTCCTGTTCTTACACCGTTCAATGAAAAAATAAACTCTCGCAATGGTATTGAGTAATTCTCTCCACTTTGAATATTTGGAAAATTCAACTAGACCAACTAGATTGATAACTGTGTGATGAAACTGTTCAACAACTTTGTTTTCGGCTGAGAACTCAAAGTTCATCCTGGGTTTAGTGCCTTCATCCGCCACATTTAGCTTTTGGAGGGTACCCTCCTCCACCACATTGCGTGGGTCTTTTCGCGTATTTCGCCGATCCTTAGTGAGACGAACTGTTGAAATTTGTGACTAGGTGATCTCACCCAATAAATCACTGTTTTAGAGTCAGTCCAATAAACTTGGCGCGTGAACCTGATGGAATGACTTTCTATAATCAAGGAGGCAAGTCTACTACCCAGGACTGCAGCCTCAAGCTCCATTCGAGGAATCGACATGCCACGCAGAGGGGCTACTTTAGTTTTAGCGGCTATCAATCGGCATTCCGATTCTTCCCGACCGAAATTCTTATGAACGCTACTGCAGCCATCGCATTTTCGCTCGCGTCACAAAAGATATGCAGCTCCACGGCATCTGCATCAACGAAATTAAGCACTGTGAAATATGTACGTGGAATTTTAATATAGTTGATCAAGGGTAAAAGACGAATCCACTTACTAAATACTTCAAAATGTTCGTAATCAATTTGATCATCCCAATCGACACCAGATCTCCAAATCTCTCGCAGCAGAATTTTTATATTTACTAAGATATTAGCGATAAGCCCTATGGGGTCGTATATCTGCATTAGCAATCGAAGTACTTCCCTCTTCGTAGGTATTTGCTTACCAGCCAATAAATCCGCATTCCAACGGTCATTATTAAATATGAAGAAAAATTCATCACTCTTTGGTGACCACCATAATCCTAGGACTTTCTCAGCCTTTGACATTGCAACGCTCCAATCCTTTTCGGCACAACGACTCTCTAGCTTGTCCATTACCACTTGTGAATTGGATCGAAAGTTACGAATTTCAAATCCACCTTGGCTATGCACATGAATTACATCTTTTGAGACTCTAACTGCATTTTCTTCACTATCAAAAATTGCAATCAAGTCATCTACATAGTGATCTGTGTAATAGCAAGAGCGGCATCTAAGAATTGCAATACGAACTCTTTTGCGTTTCTATTCTTCACATACTGTGCACAGAATGGTGAGGTCGTCGCACCGAAGGACATTACTTGGAGAATGTACGTTTCGACTTCGTTGGTTTCTATATTTCGCCAAAGGAATCGCTGTGCTTCTTGTTCATCTTTTTTGATGCGAACCTGGTGGAAGATCTGTTGTATGTCCGCACACAGGCCCACTTTACGTTCCCTAAAACGAAGTAAAATCCCAAGAAGTGGCGATGTTATATCTGGTCCAGTTAATAAGAGGGAGTTCAGAGAAATTCCATTTACCTTGGACGCTGCGTCCCACACGATCCTAATTTTGTTTGGGTTATTTGGGTTAAACACCGGAAATATTGGCAAATACCATGTCTTCTTTGTTTCCACAGACTTAACTACGTAACGTAACTTTTTTCGTTCCCATGTTATCCAGGGCAAAGTACTGTCTGACTGTGTCACTCAAAATTGAGTCGTCATCTTGACGGCATTTGCAAATGTGCAGCTGGTAATTCAAGCTCAAATCTCCCAAAGATCTCGCTTCGCATGGGCCAAAGACTACCCAGCCTAAACGGGTTTTTGATGCAACTGGATCGTTCGCACTTCCTTCTTTGATACGAAGTGGCAGTCCTAAATTCCAATGCTTCAACCCTATAAGAATACGAGGTTTTGCATTTGTAAATGAACTTAGAGGAATTCCTTTCAAATGTCTATACTCGTCTGCTAATGTTAAGGCGTTGACTGTTTGCCGGGGTAAATCCAACTGTTCCACCGTACGTACACTACAAAGGGGGTACGTTTTATAACTGCCCGAGATTGAAATATTAATCTTTCGTGAGTTTAATTCTTCTCGCACCGTATTCGACGTCCATTTCAGACGCAATGGCAAATGTTCTCCTTCGACATGTAATTCATGTGCTAACTGTTCATCTATGAATGTCGTGGACAAACCGTCGTCAAGAAAGGCAAATGTCTCTATTTTTGTTTGTTTTCCGTACAAGTTAACGGGTAATATTCTAAACAGTATTGCATTTTCTTTCGACTGAGCATGGCATATTGACGTTGTTGCTGGTGAACCGGCCGATGCCGCAGAAGTGTGCGTGTTTGTGTCTGACATGGACGACGAGGGCTTGGTGGATGATGAGGGAGAAGTTGTAGCGGCAGGAATTGAGGCTGTTTGTTCTGATGATTGCGAAGCTTGTGTCTGGCGATTACTATTCTAATTGTGGAGAAATTTATTGTGTAGTGTAGTCAGATTTAAATAAAACACGTCTTGTTTCTTCCGCACTTTTGTTTAGACTGCTTATATTTCAAATTCTTCCGCTTACAACTAGGAGTTTAAGAGAGGAATACAAGATTACTTAGACCTAAGTACATATAAGAGAGAATTAACATACGTATTTACAATTGACATACTACAATTCGGCCTTCCTGACCTACTAAGATCCCCTGATCTTAACAATACTATTTTTTATTGACCTGTTTGC